>CM060611.1:52879455-52910054 GCA_030578255.1 Tiaroga cobitis
GGAGTGAATGAAGACGAGTGAGTGACTCGTTAAATCAGAGACAGGAAAACTACAATAATAACGTGTTGTCTTAAAGTCCCCCTGTGGTGAGAATCCAGCGTTTAATGTTGTTTATGTGTCTGTGTGGTGTTTTTAATACGCTTTAAGACACACCGTGTGTAAGTTCATAAGTCGACAGCATTGCTGAGTATTTCCTGCTTAAAACTGCAGTGAACCAAAGACAGTCTCAAAAACACGGTTTGAAATCGCTGGTGTTTCTGACGTCACAAACGACCTTGTAACCAATCAGATCAACGTGTGATCTTCAACCAGTGGATCTCTGAGCTGAGTGAGTGAGTGAGTGGAGGCGGGGCTCATCTGCATATTCATAGAACCGTGCATACTAAATGAGACAAGGGTGTCGAGTTACAGTGAGTGAGTGAGTGAGTGAGTGAGTGAGTGAGTGAGTGAGTGAGTGAGTGTGTGTGTGTGTGTGTGTGTGTGTGTGTGTGTGTGTGTGTGTGTGTGTGTGTGTGTGTCTCACCTGGAAGCGGGTCTGGTCTCTGGGCTCGGAGTGAGTGAGTGAGTGAGTGAGTGAGTGAGTGAGTGAGAGTGAGTGAGTGAGTGAGTGAGTGAGTGAGTGAGTGAGTGAGTGAGAGTCAGTGAGTGAGTGAGAGTGAGTGAGTGAGTGAGTGAGTGAGTGAGTGAGTGAATGAGTGAGTGAGTGAGTGAGTGAGTGAGTGAGTGAGTGAGTGAGTGAGTGAGTGAGTGAGTGAGTGAGTGAGTGAGTGAGTGTGTGTCTCACCTGGAAGCGGGTCTGGTCTCTGGGCTCGGAGTGAGTGAGTGAGTGAGTGAGTGAGTGAGTGAGTGAGTCAGTGAGTGAGTGAGTGAGTGAGTGAGTGAGTGTGTGTGTGTGTCTCACCTGGAAGCGGGTCTGGTCTCTGGGCTTGGAGTGAGTGAGTGAGTGAGTGAGTGAGTGAGTGAGTGAGTGAGTGAGTGAGTGAGTGAGTGAGTGAGTGTGTGTGTGTGTGTCTCACCTGGAAGCGGGTCTGGTCTCTGGGCTCTGAGTGAGTGAGTGAGTGAGTGAGTGAGTGAGTGAGTGAGTGAGTGAGTGAGTGAGTGAGTGAGTGAGTGAGTGAGTGAGTGAGTGAGTGAGTGAGTGAGTGAGTGAGTGAGTGAGTGAGTGAGTGAGTGAGTGAGTGAGTGAGTGTGTGTGTCTCACCTGGAAGCGGGTCTGGTCTCTGGGCTCGGAGGAGCTGCTGTCCAGAGAACTGGAGCTGCCACCCGTGGGTCTCAGCGCACAACACTTCCCCGGCGTCTCCACACACACCCTCTGCAGACAACACACACAGACACACTCAGCAAACCCTACACAAACACACTCAGCAAACCCTACACACACACACACACACTCAGCAAACCCTACACAAACACACTCAGCACACCCTACACACACACACACACTCAGCAAACCCTACACACACACTCAGCAAACCCTACACACACACACTCAGCAAACCCTACACACACACACTCAGCAAACCCTACACACACACACACAGCAAACCCTACACACACACACACAGCAAACCCTACACACACACACACACACACACACTCAGCAAACCCTACACACACACACACTCAGCAAACCCCACACACACACACTCAGCAAAGCCTACACATACACACACACACTCAGCAAACCCTACACACACACACACACACACACACAGCAAACCCTACACACACACACACACTCAGCAAACCCTACACAAACACACTCAGCAAACCCTACACACACACACACACACACTCAGCAAACCCTACACACACACACTCAGCAAACCCTACACACACACACTCAGCAAACCCTACACACACACACTCAGCAAACCCTACACACACACACACACACACACACACACACAGCAAACCCTACACACACACACACACACACACACACACACACACTCAGCAAACCCTACACACACACACACTCAGCAAACCCTACACACACACACTCAGCAAAGCCTACACATACACACACACAGCAAACCCTACACACACACACACACACACACACACACACACTCACTCAGCAAACCCTACACAAACACACTCAGCAAACCCTACACACACACACACACAAACCCTACACACACACACACACACATACACACTCAGCAAACCCTAAACACACACACACACACACACACTCAGCAAACCCTACACACACACACTCAGCAAACCCTACACACACACACTCAGCAAACCCTACACACACACACACACACACTCAGCAAAGCCTACACATACACACACACACACACACACACACACTCAGCAAACCCTACACACACACACACACACACACACACAGCAAACCTTACACACACACACACACTCAGCAAACCCTACACAAACACACTCAGCAAACCCTACACACACACACACACTCAGCAAACCCTACACACACACACTCAGCAAACCCTACACACACACACTCAGCAAACCCTACACACACACACTCAGCAAACCCTACACACACAGCAAACCCTACACACACACACACACACACACATACAGCAAACCCTACACACACACACACACACTCAGCAAACCCTACACACACACACACACTCAGCAAACCCTACACACACACACTCAGCAAAGCCTACACATACACACACACAGCAAACCCTACACACACACACACACACACACACACACACACTCACTCAGCAAACCCTACACAAACACACTCAGCAAACCCTACACACACACACACACACAAACCCTACACACACACACACACATACACATACACACTCAGCAAACCCTAAACACACACACACACACACACACTCAGCAAACCCTACACACACACACTCAGCAAACCCTACACACACACACTCAGCAAACCCTACACACACACACTCAGCAAACCCTACACACACACACACACACACACACTCAGCAAAGCCTACACATACACACACACACACACTCAGCAAACCCTACACACACACACACAAACCAAACCCAACAGCGTCATCGAGAAAACACATGTAAGGCTCATCTTTGTCTGAAACGCCAGTTAATGTCATTAATCATTTAATGAAGAGTGTGAATCGACTGATGCGCAAATAACAGACCAACATCCAGCTTGAGCGGTTAATGAGTCATGATCAGATGTGCACTGCCATTCGGGGGGGATAAATGTATCAAGGATTCATCAAGGATGTATTAAATTGATTAGAAATGACAGTAAACACATTTATAATGTTAGAAAAGATTATATTTCAAATACATATTCTTTTGAACTTTCTATTAATTAAAGAATGCTGGATTTTTTTTTTTTACTGTTTTAACATTATAATAATCATAAATGTTTCTTGAGCATCAGATCCTCATATTAGAGTGATTTCTGAAGGATCATGTGACACTGAAGACTGGAGTAATGATGCTGAACATTCAGCTTTGATCACAGGAATAAATTACACTTTACTATATATTCACATAGAAAACAGCTGATTTACATTAGAATAATATTTAACAATATTACAGTTTTTTTTTTAAATCAAATAATTGCAGCCTTGGTGAGCAGAAGAGACTTTTTAAAAACAATTAAAAAAAACTTTACGATCCCAAACTTTTGAACAGCAGTGTGTAAGAGTCGGTTCTTTAAACGAATCATTCAAAACGACTCACAAACGCAGTTGAATCAGTCAGATGATTGATTCACTGACTCCCTCAGAGCGGCTACTGAATGAACAGTAGTTAAAGAAACACACAATTATTATGTTCATCTTGTTCATAATGCATTTGAATGGAGCGGTTTAATCCAAGTCTTCTGGACTTCTGTTTATCGTGCATTGATCAATATTTATATGAATAAAAGCCTAAATTAAATGTGTTCATCATATAAAGCGCTTGTGTCTCTTCAGAAGACTTGTCAGAGTTGTGTGTGAATAGGGTTTGGAACGACATGAGGGTGACGATTATTCGGGAGAAGAATCCCTTGAAAAGATAGACATTTGAATTGTTCTGTGAAACACATTCTAAGGAAAAGTAAATTGATTATTTCGGTCACGTTTTCCCGACTGTGTGCTGGAGTTAGTGTGACGTCATGTGACAGAGCCTGCACACACACACACTTTTTATGCTTTAACTTGAATGCAGTTTAACTCCAGTGTATTCAGTGAATGTGATTGAATAAAGAGTGATCTGTGTGACGTGTTTGTGTGTGAGTGTGTGTGTGTGTGTGTGTGTGTGTGTGTGGCCGTCTCAGTGTCACTAACGGCTCATCTGCCCTGAAGAGCACAAAGGAACTCGATCATGTGAGACGGTCATATGACTTCCTTAACAACTCGTGATCTCTCTCTCTCTCTCTCTCTCTCTCTCTCTCTCTCTCTCTCTCTCTCTCTCTCTCTCTCTCTCTCTCTCTCTCTCTCTCTCTCTCTCTCTCTCTCTCTCTCTCTCTCTCTCTCTCTCTCTCTCTCTCTCTCTCTCTCTCTCTCTCTCTCTCTCTCTCTCTCTCTCCTCTCTCTCTCTCTCTCTCTCTCTCTCTAACACACACACAGTTCATTATTCATCTGGCTGCATTACACACACCAACATCAGCTGGAACCGGTTGACTGCAGTCAGGTTTGGAAAACGTTCATTTGTGGGTCAGATCATCTGTGTGTCTGCGGTCACATGACAGCTAATGACAAACAACCTGCAGACGTGACCGAGAGCGAGAGCAGAGACACGCCTCCTGTCATGTGAACGTGAAGGAATGCGCGCACACACACACACACACACACACACACACACACACAGGGATGCAACCATTATAGACTTTGTTGGTATGATTATAGTCTGAGGAATAATCACGGTTTCACAATTATTATGCATTAATTAATTTCACAAAAATGTATAAAATCACATAAACACTCTTTAGATTTTAAAGTGTTATTTTTTTGCTGCATTTTGAAACACAGTTTCACCAAATAATAATAAAAAAAAGTCCATCTCTGCCTTTGGAGTTAAAAGTGTGACCTCCGACCTCATAGTCAGTGTGCGGGAATACACTGAACTGTTAGTGTAATCAATTATCATCCATACATTCCGGCACTCATTTTAACAATATTTTTGACTAATTTTACATCCGGCCTGAGAAAATGAGGCTTTAGTAAAAGTGACCTCGACTGATGATGCGTACGATCACACCGGCGCGAATGTTCAATGCGTCACTGATAAATGCGTCAGAAATATGATATAATAGATGGACGCGCTCAGTGCTCTTCAGATATCAGTGTTTTTAACCACATAATGTTTATTTTCGGTTTCAGACATTTCAATGAAGGAGTATACATTTTAAAAAGACATTTATAGTTTGTTTAAGTCAAATTCCATACACCGATGTCTATGGAAGCTGCAATCATAATCTGACTTTGACGTTGTGTTTTATTCACACCAGATGGACATTGTGTATGAAACAAAGTTTATTCTTATCCCATGTTCACTGGCCACTTACTTTTACGCATGTAAAAATGGATGAATTTACGTGGTGTAAATCTGACAGACTCTTTGAACTCATCGCACGTTATATTACCTCACGGTCATTATGAAGGCGTTTAAACGACAACACATTCACTTCCACATATTTGACCATCGGAATATATAACATAATTCATGATGAAGTCACCAAGTTTGAGAATATTTTTTTAATAAACAAGGAAAACTGAAATAAATGTGATGTGTGGCTGCATGATGCCTCAGCATAAATGATGTTCTGCAATAGCGGTTGGCGTAACTCGCGCTCAGCTAGGACACAGACTGCCGACTTCAGGCGTTCCTTTGGTGGAGATGAAGCTTCTGCCATAGTTAATCAGGTGTGTACAGTAGCAGCCTCCGCGTCTACACGCGCCGCGCGTCTTTTCCATGGAACTCAGAGTTGTTGTGCTAACACGCCGCGACTGCGACACGCGATGATGCTATTTTAGAAACGGTTTCTATTTTTCTGAGACGTTGCGCTGAAACAACGAACACAAAGTGTGGCGATGCTAATCTCAGGCGCTGTTTATGTGCTTTATTTACTGTTAAAGCGTGTCATGTGACTGAATATCAGTTAGAGCTCCAGCTTTGCAGCTGTAAAAGCAACAATGGATAATTCACCTCAGATCTCGAAATTAAACAAATGGAAACAAGAACGTTCAAACTGTGAACAAACAAGTGTATTCTTTGACAAAGATTGTTTTAGTAACTCAGTAGCCTATGTGTTTTAATAATGTTTAAATGGTGTAATATTTGTGAATTTGATTATGTGGATACTTATCCATTTTCTTGCGAGTGCCGTCAGGATTACTCTCTGGTGCCGGGAGACTCCGCCCACACACTGCTCTGATTGGCTGTGGGTTTTGATTGATTTTGACGCATTCGCCGCATCTAGTGTGGACAGACACATTATTTGTCGCTGGAATCTTATCGCATCGCGTCTGGTTCGGACACGGTGTGATGAGCACAGTTCCGTTCCGCGCGACAGAAGCACACGGTGTAGCAGTGCCTTTACGATTAAGTAACCGTGTTGCAGTTAAGAGTGAAATCAGTTAATCGCTGCATCCCTACACACACACACACACACACACACACACACAAACTCACCGTGACGGGAGCTTCTTCCATGCTTCTCTTCCGGGTGTCGGAGTCGAAGAGCACGTTCCTGCCGCGCCGCTCGCAGTCCTGATACACGATCAGGCGGATCTGACTGGGCTCCAGCTCCGGCGAGGACCAGCTGAGGACACACACACACACACACACACACACGAGTGAGAACCATAGACTATAAAAATATGGGCCTAGTGTTCGTGACGTCACCCGTAGTGTTTCTGAAGAGCGTTTTTGAAGCCCAAAGTGGGCGGAGCCGGTCGTCGCCATCTTGGCAGCGAGTCACTTTAACATGGGGGTTTATGGGATTGACTCTCTTTTGGAGCCAGGCCTCTAGTGGCCAGTGGAGGAACTGCAGTTTAACTCACTTCAGTGTTGAGTTCAAGAGAGAGACGGGGAGGTTGTCATGTCAATCAAATATAAGGCTTTTCCCATGTTCATGTCAGTGTTTCTGAACTCCATTGTAGTCTAGAGTTTCTTCCAGGAACGAACACGTCACAATATTCCTCATTATAATAATTCATATGCAGAATAAAGGGGCGGGGCCTGGTTGAGTTAGTTCGTAGTGTGTTAAACTGGCGGTTATGCTAAGAGACAGGACATTTCCCAAACACACTCGAAGCGCTCGACCAATCACAACACACTGCTCCAGCCGACCAATCAGAGCACAGTGTGCTTTTCAGGAGGAGGGGCTTCATAGAGACAGGAAGTAAACAGAGCGTTACTGACAGACTGGGAAGAGACGTGGAAAACATGGACGGAATTGTGGAAATTCAGTAAAAAACAAATTTTTAAGTCACTGCCTAATGCCTAATGCAGAATGTCATTGGATTAGGCACATTTTGGAATAAATCAAATATAGGGCTACACACTTAACCCGAGATATGGACTAGAGTCTGCCATTTATACTACATATACTCAAGGACGTCTCACTATATGAGGGCATGAACACATGAACTACATAAGCTTCTGCTCGATCCAGCGGCTGAATGAACACACACTCCCTCTCTGCCAGTAGGTGGCGCTGGACCAGCAGAAGTACAACGTTTACTCTGATAATGAAGCTGCGCTTGTTGCAGGTAAACATCATAAAGTAAACAGTGTCATAATTCATCAACAATAAATCAATAGCTTGTCATAAATGTGGGCTTTCATCATTGTGAACTTCTCTGAAGAGCGAGTCTGAAGAACACAATTAAATCATCGCCTTTTAAAGTTTAATCTTCACATTGAACCGCATCACGATTACTGTTTTCCTGAGCCCAAATTTAAGACCTCCTGAAATGAATATAAAGACTTTTCTTATGCCGTTTAAGATATTTTTATTAGGGGTGTGCACTGAAAATTGAATATTCGATCTGTAATTATTATTCGAAAAATAAAACACTATTTGAATTTTACACCGTTGCTTTGGTGGGCGTAAACGCAGTGAATACATGATAAATCCAGTTTAAGACCTCTTGAAATGAACAAAGACTTTTCTTATGCCTTTTAAAGGGGTCATATAATGGTACATGCACTTTTACAAGTTGATTGTACTGAAATGTGTGTTGGCAGTGCCTGTACACAACCATCATATAATGATAAAAATCCATCCAGTGTTTTTGTTTTAATCTCCTTATGATTTTCCCTGCCTCAAATGGAGCCGTTCGACCGTGTGACATCACTAAATCGGACGCCGCTCCCACGATTCTTGATTGACAGCAGTGTTTCAACACAGACCCGCCCTGAGCGAGCCTTCATCATAGTCCGCTATTGTTGATAAGCTGGAGCAGAATGGCTCTAAGCGAGTGTGGTGTTCTGTTCTTGGGTGTAATAACGAACACAGTCATTTTAATGTTCCTAAATCCGAACCGCTGAAGACGCAGTGGCTGAGTTTGTTTTCGAAGGGAATATTCCCCACGAGCAACGTCAATACTTTCATGTTTGCGCGAATCATTTCTCAGCCGACTGCTCTATAAACGAGGATCAGTATAAAGCTGGTTTTGCTAAGAAGCTGCTCCTGAAAAATTAATCGGCCCCAACTTTTCGTGTTCCTGCTGCACCTCCAGAAGAAGTGAGTGGAAAGTTTTATTAACCTTTATAATCTTCTTTGCAAATTGTGAAAAAAAGTTGTTCATGCAAATTGTGAAAAAAAGTTGTTCATGACCATTAGCTGTAACAACATCAATCTGTCAACGAACTAACCTATACATCAGTAAACACATAGCGTTCGTATCTCACTTCTCTACCCTGCCAGTGCATACAAAGATAGATCAAAGTGACATTACGTTAACCATTCAGAAACGCCCTGATCGAGCCTTAATTGTCGAACTTCTTCGGGCCGTCATCTTGTTCCGGGTCCGACTCCGGTTCAAACTGATACGGTTGCACAGATGTGTCCTCAGAGACTCCCGCTGCCATTCTCTCTCCGAAATATACCCTCAACTGTTGTCAAGGCAACACTCCACATGCGTTGTGTCAAAACGCCCGCAGAACAGGGGGCGGAGTCAGCGAAGCTCATTATCATTTAAAGACATATATGCACTTAAATGGCATGCTGAAAATAGAGCTGTTTTTGACCAGGTAAAACTAGTGTTTTCTTAAAATACTAATGAGAATTTTTAATTAAAGTATATTACAAACTTTTCATTTAGACCATAAAGAATCAAATTAACTTGTACAAAAATGGCATTATATGATCTTATCCTCTTATCTTATATAAGATATTTTATTATATTAAATTTGATACAACTGGACTTTTTCCGCTCCCACACCAACAGCCTGTGTGTGTGTGTGTGTGTGGGGTTATTTCTGTACTCAGGGCAGGTGAAGAGAGGCTGTTTACTGTCACATTCCCAAAGACTAGACTCATACACACACATCATCCACTTCATCAGGAATACAGACAAACAACAGCATCATTGCGGATGACCCACCGTCCTCATGCGGTTTAAGACACACACACACACACTGGGCTTTTGCTTAAACACTCATTAGTAGGGGTGGGGGAAAAAATCGATTCTTAGATGCATCGCGATGCGGACGTGGACGATTCTGAATCGATTCACAAATGTCAAAAATCGATTTTCAAAAAAAAAAATTTTGAACTCTGAAGCGCGAAGTGCAGTGCCCGCCCGGACCGTCTGTGGCGTACACATAACAGAGACGCGATGGCGCGCGAGATCCAAACACACTCGTTAAAAGCTGACGTGTGGAAATATTTTGGCTTCTGAAGTTGAAGGGGGAAAGGAGCTGGACAGTCAAGAGTCACACTAGTTGTAAGCTTTGTAGAATAAAACTAAAATATTTCGGAAACAATACAAATATGAGAAGCCATATGACGCGTTTCCACCCAGAGGAGGAAAAACACTCGGCTGTACCGGTCGTTGTTATACTATTAATTTACTACAAGTATGCTGCTAGTTCAGGCACACATTTATTTTCCTGTTGGTTCTTTGCAATGTTAATAAAATCTATTGTACGTTAATTCTTTATGGGTCATTACTTACTTTTAAAGCAAAGTATTTATAGTCACACAAAAAGATTCAGATAATCGATTTAGCATCGAATCGCAGCCCTCTGAATCGTAATCGAATCGAATCGTGGGGTGCCTAGAGATTCCCACCCCTACTCATTAGCAGCGAAAGTCTTTGACATTCCTCAAATGAGCCAATAATAACTTCACTACACACACACACACACACACACACACACACAACAGCTGAACACAAAGAAAACATGACTCACACTATCTCAAACTATGAAAACTCAATCACAGCTCATAATCCTCACAGCTGATCTGAAGAAAAGATCATACACTCCATCAAGAGTGAGTGAAGTGAACACAGTCTCCATCAAGAGTGAGGGAAGTGAACACAGTCTCCAACAAGAGTGAGTGAAGTGAACACAGTCTCCATCAAGAGTGAGTGAAGTGAACACAGTCTCCATCAAGAGTGAGTGAAGTGAACACAGTCTCCATCAAGAGTGAGTGAAGTGAACACAGTCTCCAACAAGAGTGAGTGAAGTGAACACAGTCTCCATCAAGAGTGAGTGAAGTGAACACAGTATCCAACAAGAGTGAGGGAAGTGAACACAGTCTCCATCAAGAGTGAGGGAAGTGAACACAGTCTCCAACAAGAGTGAGTGAAGTGAACACAGTCTCCAACAAGAGTGAGTGAAGTGAACACAGTCTCCAACAAGAGTGAGTGAAGTGAACACAGTCTCCAACAAGAGTGAGTGAAGTGAACACAGTCTCCATCAAGAGTGAGGGAAGTGAACACAGTCTCCATCAAGAGTGAGGGAAGTGAACACAGTCTCCATCAAGAGTGAGTGAAGTGAACACAGTCTCCAACAAGAGTGAGGGAAGTGAACACAGTCTCCAACAAGAGTGAGTGAAGTGAACACAGTCTCCAACAAGAGTGAGTGAAGTGAACACAGTCTCCATCAAGAGTGAGTGAAGTGAACACAGTCTCCAACAAGAGTGAGGGAAGTGAACACAGTCTCCATCAAGAGTGAGTGAAGTGAACACAGTCTCCAACAAGAGTGAGGGAAGTGAACACAGTCTCCAACAAGAGTGAGTGAAGTGAACACAGTCTCCATCAAGAGTGAGGGAAGTGAACACAGTCTCCATCAAGAGTGAGGGAAGTGAACACAGTCTCCATCAAGAGTGAGTGAAGTGAACACAGTCTCCAACAAGAGTGAGGGAAGTGAACACAGTCTCCAACAAGAGTGAGTGAAGTGAACACAGTCTCCAACAAGAGTGAGTGAAGTGAACACAGTCTCCATCAAGAGTGAGTGAAGTGAACACAGTCTCCAACAAGAGTGAGGGAAGTGAACACAGTCTCCATCAAGAGTGAGGGAAGTGAACACAGTCTCCATCAAGAGTGAGTGAAGTGAACACAGTCTCCATCAAGAGTGAGTGAAGTGAACACAGTCTCCAACAAGAGTGAGGGAAGTGAACACAGTCTCCAACAAGAGTGAGGGAAGTGAACACAGTCTCCAACAAGAGTGAGTGAAGTGAACACAGTCTCCAACAAGAGTGAGGGAAGTGAACACAGTCTCCAACAAGAGTGAGGGAAGTGAACACAGTCTCCAACAAGAGTGAGGGAAGTGAACACAGTCTCCAACAAGAGTGAGGGAAGTGAACACAGTCTCCAACAAGAGTGAGGGAAGTGAACACAGTCTCCAACAAGAGTGAGTGAAGTGAACACAGTCTCCATCAAGAGTGAGTGAAGTGAACACAGTCTCCAACAAGAGTGAGTGAAGTGAACACAGTCTCCATCAAGAGTGAGGGAAGTGAACACAGTCTCCAACAAGAGTGAGTGAAGTGAACACAGTCTCCAACAAGAGTGAGTGAAGTGAACACAGTCTCCAACAAGAGTGAGTGAAGTGAACACAGTCTCCAACAAGAGTGAGGGAAGTGAACACAGTCTCCAACAAGAGTGAGGGAAGTGAACAGTCTCCAACAAGAGTGAGGGAAGTGAACACAGTCTCCAACAAGAGTGAGGGAAGTGAACACAGTCTCCAACAAGAGTGAGGGAAGTGAACACAGTCTCCATCAAGAGTGAGGGAAGTGAACACAGTCTCCAACAAGAGTGAGTGAAGTGAACACAGTCTCCATCAAGAGTGAGTGAAGTGAACACAGTCTCCAACACTGGGAACAACAGTTTCTCAAACACAGGCTAGATAACAGGAATCAGAAGCGCAGAATAAGCGGTGGGATTTAAAGCAATCAACGCTAATAAGCAGTAGATCAGTGATTGAACACTATATTTAGCCAAGGCTGGTATGTGGCATTTTTTTTAATTTTTATTAAATTGTAATTATTTTTTAATTATCAGCCGATCGGTTTGTGTGTCGGAAAGGTTTATTTCGACAGAGCTGAGAATGCCAGGATTCAAGCTCCCGGTTTCCATCTTCATCAGTTCAATAGTTATCTTGCAAATTTGACAGAGCTGTTAAACAAAGGAAGTAATTGACATATGGAAAAGTATTACTGTGTTTGCATTTCTATTATTAGAAATATCAAGGCACACACTAATACACTAGCAAACACCGTCAGCATTCAGCAAATATGCATTTAAACAAGTTTTTGAATATGTAATCTGTTATGGAATTTTCAATGTATTACTCTTATTTCAGAGATTCCTAATGATGGCCTCATCTGTTCTCTCACTTGTAGTGAGAGGGGGCCTTTGATTGATAATTTACTGTGGTTGGGAGTCAGTGGAGGTAAGGAAAAGTAGGTGGTCAAGGGGTCATCTTGAGTGCATTTATACTTTATACTTTATAGCCTAAAGGGTTAAGGGGGCATTTACCTCTCAGGGCCAGGGAGGAATGGAAAAAGACAAAGTATATCTCTCCTGTGAGGGGAGGGCAGAAATAAGGCCTTGGATATAAAAAAGACAGGCACTGCCTTCTCCTTATCTCTCCTCACTGACTCACAAATGTGTATGAGTGACGAAGATCTCTCTTGCAAGAGAATAAATACTTTTTAAACTATCAAATTGGACTCAGAGTGTCGCTTACTCAGTGGTGATGTTTGTTGAATGATAAAAAAAGCCACAACAAATCCATTCCACGAACCTGGCAAACCCAGCAGTGAGATCCTCTGAAGTGTGTATTTGTAGCATTAACACACACACGTCAAACACACACTTTGAATCCTTTACTTTTTCAAGTTATTTTCACACTACAGTCACGTAAAGCTTGCATTACCACATAAAACATGATTCACACACAGGTTTACCTTTTGGTCAGTGCTTTTCTTATTAACTGTGCACAACATTACCATAACATTCAATCATCAAGAAGTATTTTTATCAAGTTCAAAAATTAATTTTTAATATTGACTAATTTGAATAATAAATAGGCTACAGTTTAAAAAAGTAAAAAAAACAATTTTCAAGGACTTTATAAAGTGCGTCACACTTTTTCCAACACTTCAGAGCTGAAGTCTAAATATTATCCAATTTTAATGCGATGACCAAAAACCTTATACATGCAATTACATCAGAAGAAATAATTAAACTAAGGAAAAATATGGAGGTATCCCTTACAATACTGGCATCATGGTTTTCTCCAGAGCGGCTATATACATATATATAAAAATGAACTAAATGAATAACTCTATTACAAGAAAAATGACCCATCACTGACCTTACTTAAGCTGGACTTACTCAAACTGTGTTGCATTATGTTCCTGTTATCTCCGTAAAGCTGCTTTGACACAATCTGCTATATAAATAAAGCTGACAAGCAATACTTTTTCAGGGAAAAGTACTTAAATTACAGTAATTAATTGCTTTGTGATGCACAACACTGCTGGACATCCGCATACATTAACAATTGCAACAATTGTTTAGTACTACTACTATAAATAATATGGTCACACTTTATTTTAAGGTGTCCGTGTCACAGTGTAATTATACATGCAAGTACTGAGTAATATTGAGCAACTACATGTACTTACTATAGGGTTAGTTGCATGTAATTATGCATAATTTACTGTTATTACTATGGTAAGTACATGTAACATAAGGACACTAAAATAAAGTGTTACCGGATTTGGTTTAGGGTTAATTGCATAATTATGCATAAATTATAGTTATTACTACAGTAACTACATGTAACGTGCAATGAGGACACTGTAAAATAAAGTGTTATCAATAAAATGTATCATTATAGTAATTATGATTGGATTTCCCCCACATTAGACTGCACAGATAAGGAGATATGTCCTCATTACAGTGGATTAGCTGTTATCTTCAGGGGGAAGGACTGAGGAGTCCTTAATCTGCTGAGCGTTACACAAGACGGACCCTCATCACACGGAGCCGGCGTCAGTACCTGTGCGTCTGTGCGGCCGAACCCGCGCGCGTCCCCATCCTCGCTAGTCCTCCGCACACAGCGCTGGTGCTAGCGCTGAGCTAAACCCACAGAACATCATGAGTGTGTGAGGCGAGACCCAGGCTGAGCTGGATATGCGGACTGAACCTCTCCAGCGAGTGTGTGTGTGGAGGTCAGAGTGGATAATGCTGTTACGTAAAGAAACCATCCAGACCGTGACGCAGTTCGTGTCCGCTGGCCGCTTCTGAACGCATGCATGGGAATGTTTCCAGGCCACATTCCTCTCAGCTCCACCAGAGCCGGCGGGACAATAATAGCTGGAGGAGCAGCTGGTCAACACTCACCCTGCCTCCAGCGCTGGACTCTACAGGATAACGCATAACCCCTTAGTCATGGCACTGGGGCTCAACCGCACTGAAGCCTTCATGTACACACTTACTCGATCTGGATGAGATTTCGATCGGATTGAAAGGAGTGGTTTATTCCTTTTCTAATCCGATCGAGAGGACATGTGAACACTTGATCACATTGAAAAACGAAACTGAAAGGAGTGAGCATGTGCAATGACATAGAAATAGCGTAATGACGTAGAAATAGCGTAATAACGTAGAACTGGCGTAATGATGTAGAAATAGCGTTATGACGTAGAAATAGCGTTATGACATAGAAGTAGCGTAATGATGTAGAAATAGTGCAATGACGTAGAAATAGCGTGATGACGTAGAGGTAGCGTAATGATGTAGAAATAGCGTAATGATGTAGAAATAGCGTAATGATGTAGAAATAGCGTAATGACGTAGAATTAGCATGATGACGTAGAAATAGCGTGATGTAGAAATAGTGTAATGACGTAGAAATAGCGTAATGATGACGAACAAAAGCGTGAAGCATGATGTGCTGAACGAGCTGTTCTTCTGTTGAGTAAAGTGTCGTATAAACGAGTTTCCCGTCATTCTAAACTCCTCCTTTTACTGCATCTGTGAAGTGGAGCAGGACAACGTCTAGGACATTTCATCGTGTCCAAAACAGATGCGACACGCTTCTTTTCCATGTTACTCAGAGTTGTTGTGCTAACCAGCTGCGACGGTGACACGCAACGATTCTATTTAAGAAGCAGTTTTTATTTCTGACAACATAAATATGACAATGATAATCCCAGGGGATGATTATGTGCTTTTTTTAATCTAATGCAAATTTTAATATCATTTTGAGTGACCTTTATAGCCGTACTGAGAGACAATGAATAATTCACCTCAGATCTTTAATAATTTGACATGTTAAAATTGCGTAATATTTAATATTAATTCATGTACTTATTTGGATAAATACTCTAAATGTTCCGATCCAATCTGACTTGTAATGCTGCCCGAATCATGCACTGTTCCTTCGTTGGCCAGAGGAGAACTGGCCCTCCGACTGAGCCTGGTTTCTCCCAAGGGTTTTTCTCCATTCTGTCCCTGATGGAGTTTCGGTTCCTCTCCACTGTTGCCTTGGCTTTTGGCTTGCTTAGTTGGGGACATTTAATATTCAATAATATTATTGATCTGCCTTACTTAAGGTGGAATTTGACGCAATTTTCTTCTAGAAACAAACTTTGTTGTATTATTTTCATGTTATCACTGTGAAGCTGCTTTGATACAATCTGTATTGTAAAAAGCGCTATATAAATAAAGGTGACTTGACTTATTTGGTTGCGAGCACAGTGCACTTGCAGAGAGACTCCGCCCACACTCTCTTCTGATTGGCTGTGGTTTGTGATTGATTTTGTCGTGTCTTGTAGTTGTCGTATCTGGTGTGGACATTCTGTAAGACATTCACTCATCTTAGGAACACAAATGAAGATATTTTTAATGAAGTCTTAAGATTTTGTCCCTCCATTGATAGTCTACGCAACTACCACTTTGACACTTCAAAAAGTTAATAGAGAGATTGTAAAACTAATCCATATGAATTTAGTGATTTAATACAAGTCTTGTAAAGAGAATCGATCGCTTTATATGATGAACAATTTAATTTAGGATTTTATTCACACCAAGCGGCAACCTCCCCGTCTCTCTCTTGAACCCAACACTGAAGTGAGTTAAACTGCAGTTCCTCCACTGGCCACTAGAGACAGGCTCCAAAAGAGAGTCAATCCCATAAACCCCCATGTTAAAATGCCCAACTTTACAGCAGAATAAAACATGTTTACAGTCTGGTGCAAAAAGTGGTTTTGGTCTATATCGCTAATGTTGCCCTTCATGACGACTGTGAGGGGGGGGGGATATTTTTACAACTCGTCCGTTTAAATTATATTACGCCTTAAAGTTCTGCATAATTAGGGGAGTGGCCACTTGAGTGACAGGTGGATTGCCGCTGATGTCACTGCTAGCCGTTTGTCTGCTAGCATCACGTCACCTCAGCTAATCCGCCTCGCTGCCCATTTTCGTTATCGTAATTTTTTTTTGCTTCTCCCACGATTCTGAACAGACGACTAAAAGTAACACGTAATTAACTAGACGTTCTGACAAAATGTTAATTGCTGCAGTGAATGAATTTTATTTTATTTTTTAAACGGTTTGAATGAATGATTCAATGACTCGCTCATAAAGACTTCACTTGCTTCATTACTGGATGAACGAATTTCTTGAATGAATGACTCCATGACAAATACAACTTTTAACAGTCGCTACCATAGACAGTGTTTTTATCCGAACTATAAACTTTTATCCCAGCACTTCAGTGATAATCTGCATATTAGTAACCTAGAAATAAAGACGCTGTGTTTGAGAAGCGGTTTCATACCTGTGCATGACAGTGGCTCTCACTGGACCAGCAGATCCCAGTGTTCGCTGGGATCCAGTCACATGTTTATCCGACACAGGCGAATCGTGTCAGTCAGGAATAAGATCACACGCGCGTTTGAATCCAGATCGCCATATTTTAACGATTAATCATGCAGCTCTAGTGAAATCTCTTGTACATTCCTCCGTATTGTCCTATAATAAACTACAGACACACCACAATCCACACACACATGATATCGCAGTGACACATGCTGACATCACGAACCACAATCCTCTCATCCGACACACTCTCTCCGGTCATGAGACACGCACCAATTTAACAAATATAATGTACTGACTGTAAGTCACAGAATCTGTCAAATTTAGGAACGATGAATCAAAAGTAGGGCTGAACACCTAATGTTTCACATATGAAGTGTTGAAGAGTCAGTGTCACGCTTAATTAAACACTTAATCCAGCTGTTCTCAAACTTGTTTGGTCACGCCACCCTTAAACCTTTAAAAAAGTACTAATTAAAACACTAATAGGTCTGTAGTTTCCTACAGTTTGATATACACATGACAACAGCAGGATCAGAACACAGATCTGAACGGCAGATCAGGGTGAGGTCAAGAGGTCACGACACACACACTCCACTGTCTAGCTGTCACAATCACAGAACCGGAGTGTATCCTAAGATAACTTCAACAACCGTAATACTAGCAGATCGTAACATTACAAGTTAGTAGTGTACATGCTTTCAGTGCCTATGCGCCGATACCAATAAAGATGTACAGTGCGTTAAGATCATATTTCTTATTTTAATCTGTTGCATTAATAACTGCTGGTTTTATTTAATTGAGTTATCTTAGATAAACTGGACACACACTGCATGAGGGAATTTTAAGTGTGATTTCCAGATGAGGGCATGGAAACTTATAAAGTCATATATATTTAATCACATTTATCTCCCCTAAATGTTTGCTCACTGATTGTTTTTGTGTTTTTATGTGGTAATTGTGTTGCTCAGTCAAGACTTTACACAACAAAAGGAAGCTTGATTTCAATCTTTGTATAAAACTCCTTTTCTCCGTCGATGCTCTTCAGTTTTAGCTGATTGTGACCAAATGCCTTTTGTTTTTATCAGCCCTTCAGAACAATACGAGTTCTGCAAGAGTGTGTGTGGTGTTCACTACAGTAAAGGAGGCTGTACTCTACAACCACACACTCAATGCCGAGAGTCGGACGAACTGTAACTCGCACTGCTGTCTGTTCAAAAGAAAGAAAGAAAGCATTGGAGATTTGCTGCTTTTTTCCTGTTGTACCGAACTCGTACCGTACCATGAGTTCTGTGTACAGTTACACCCCTAACACACACACACACACACACACACTCAATTGTTGAGCGCTACAACGTTTTACACAGTGAAAATCTGTGGGTAAAATCTTTTAAAATAAACAGAATGAATGAACTCGAACAGTAACTATATTTCACCAGTAATAAAAAGTGCAAACCATGCAGAACGCTCAGCTACTGTATCAATTTAAATTATTTTATAGAATTTTTCAAAAACATCACCACTCCTAGTTTCCATAAATTAAATCCATTCAACATAAGCAGCTCTGTCACTGAAGCAGAAGTATTATAAATATAATGAGGATCTTCAAAAATAGTATTTCGCTCCTTGGAGTTAATAAAGCTTTGAGAACCACTGGAGCTTTACATCAGGATCATTTACATCCCAAACTTTCTTCCGAATGCTTATAATCTAACACTCAACACGAGATGAAGATGAAAGTCAGCATGCAACAGAAATTATTTCAACGCTTAATGTTAATGCAACGCTCAGTGGTTATTATGCAGAAGCTTGCATTAGTTTCCGACAGCAATTAAACTTTACAAACATCCACGTTTCACCTGCGCGCTTGCTTGAGATCTGCTCCTGCACATCCGAAGCGCGAGCCTGTGTGATGATGATGACGCGGTCACGTGCCAGTCTCGCGCACGCAGACATATCAACACCAAAGGCAAATCAATTCACTAAACGCAGTGAAATCTGGCTTTTATGAGAGTAAACAACATCGCGTTTTATTAGAGAACACAATAACTGCGTCAAAAACAAAAGCATTGTGGAATAAATAATACGATTGCAGAAAAGTGACGTGCGCCAACAAAGGGTTAACCGAACCAATCAGCGTAAGGCTTAAACGCAGAGCCTACAGATGGAGAAAACCTTACAAAACCACAGACAACACGACTCTAAACTCCGACAGATGTATCCACAGAGATATATGAAACACACCGGAGTGTGTGTGATGATATGTGTGCTCTCCGGAAGCTCGACACGTACCTGAACACCGAGTCCTCTTTGCTGCTCTTCGCGGGCGGTGAAAGCGCATTTCTTTTGTTGAAGAGCTTGTGAAACAGCGTGGGGGCCATAATGGACCCACGATTTGAAGGAAAACTCCTTTTTGTGTTTAATTCCTGAGGCACACTCGACTCCAGCACACGGACTCCATTTGTGGGACAGTCATATGACTGCCGTTAGTCACACGAGCTGCTTGGCAACGCCACTGCGCTCCGATTGGCCGATTATCTGCGGCGCTCCCCTCCGCGTTCCTGATTGGCTGATATTTTGGTTTTTAGACCACGTGGTCAGAATGGCTGTGTTGATGTTTTGGGGTTACATTTAAAAGGGATGCATTTCAGCTGTAATGTATGGAAACATATTCCCGCCACACGAGAAAAACAAATCATAAATCATAATTAATACACATACACACTCACAATCAGACACTGACCATAAATCATAATTAATTCTCACACACACGCTCACACACACACACACTGAGACTCACACTCAGACACTCTCTCTCTCTTACACACACACACACACTCACTCAAATAAAAAATCATGATTAATACACAAACAGTCGAAATAATGAGACAAGAACTCATATTTATAAGATGAAAATGAAATTAGGTCGTAAAAATTCGTATGACTAAATTCGAAACTCATAATTACGTAGCATGTCATAATTTCATAATTATGAGTAAAGGTAAAAAATATTACTTGGTATTTTTAATATCATAATTATGACTTAGTATGTCATATTTATGATTCACCAAAGCATGATTGTTCATATAATAGTCATTAAATAAAGCATTACATTTTTTTTATGCACAAAGTAATTCGGTAAATCAAGATCAGTTGCACAATGTTCTTTATTATTTGTCTTTTGGTATTTATTAATCTTTTACACATCAACATCTAGTATAAATAATTTCATTTATAAGGTTCTCTTTCCATTAAATTCCATGTAAAAATCTCATCTATTCCACTGTTGGCTTCTCGTTATCGAGACTCTGCATTAAAATCATCAGTCAAGTTCATATCACATAACTGGACTCCATAACCTGTACACATGCATGTTCCGTAAGTGGATGAGATGTATATGAACTACGGCTTGTGTTTGTTTCACCCAGATACAGGAGTACCGTCCCTCTGATGACGACAGCGGCGCCCTCTGCTGGTCAGACCCCTCAGGTGCTGGACAGGATCTATGGGAACAGACACACATTCCCGAAGGAACATGAATCCCCTGTCGGTGTCCGCGTGTGTTTATGGGGAATGCGGGAAACGGTTACCGGTTTGGCGGGAAACATGAACGAGTGTGTTTGTTTCCGTCTGTGGAGAAAGGCTTCCCTCTCACACGCATCTGCAAAGTCAAAGAACCTCACGGGTTTATCTGAGGATCCGCTTCCGTCCGGACGATCCCGGTTTTCCCGCTGATCCCGCCGCTCAATCTGAACTCGCTTGTGGCTCGACAGGTTCTGGACGCTCACGATGTCACTGAACGTCACCTTTCTGCATTTCAGCGGTTTTCTTTTCTCTGCAAAACACTGAAAGGGAAAATGTTCTCATTTTACATACTGTACACACACACACACGCTCAGACACACACACACGCTCAGACACACACACACGCTCAGACACACACACACGCTCAGACACACACACACGCTCAGACACACACACACGCTCAGACACACACACACGCTCAGACACACACACACGCTCAGACACACACACACGCTCAGACACACACACACGCTCAGACACACACACACGCGCTCAGACACACACACAGACACGCACAAACACTCAGACACACGCACCCACTCAGACACGCACAAACACTCAGACACACACACTCAGACAAACACACACACTCAGACACGCACAAACACTCAGACACGCACAAACACTCAGACACGCACAAACACTCAGACACACAGTCAGACACACGCACTCAGACACACACTCACTCAGACACACACTCACTCAGAAACACACTCACTCAGACACACACTCACTCAGACACACACTCACTCAGACGCACACTCACTCAGACGCACACACTCAGACACGCACACACTCAGACACGCACACACTCAGACACGCACACACTCAGACACGCACTCACTCAGACACGCACTCACTCAGACGCACACTCACTCAGACGCACACACTCAGACACGCACACACTCAGACACGCACTCACTCAGACACGCACTCACTCAGACACGCACACACTCAGACACGCACACACTCAGACACGCACACACTCAGACACACACTCAGACACACACTCACTCAGACACACACTCAGACACGCACAAACACTCAGACACGCACAAACACTCAGACACGCACAAACACTCAGACACACAGTCAGACACACGCACTCAGACACACACTCACTCAGACACACACTCACTCAGAAACACACTCACTCAGACACACACTCACTCAGACGCACACTCACTCAGACGCACACTCACTCAGACGCACACACTCAGACACGCACACACTCAGACACGCACACACTCAGACACGCACACACTCAGACACGCACACACTCAGACACCCACTCACTCAGACACGCACTCACTCAGACACGCACTCACTCAGACACGCACTCACTCAGACGCACACTCACTCAGACGCACACACTCAGACACGCACACACTCAGACACGCACTCACTCAGACACGCACACACTCAGACACGCACACACTCAGACACGCACACACTCACACACTCAGACACGCACACACTCAGACACACACTCACTCAGACACGCACTCAGACGCACACTCACTCAGACGCACACTCACTCAGACGCACACACTCAGACACGCACACACTCAGACACGCACACACTCAGACACACACTCACTCAGACACACACTCAGACACACACTCACTCAGACGCACACTCACTCAGACGCACACACTCAGACACGCACACACTCAGACACGCACTCACTCAGACACGCACTCACTCAGACACGCACTCACTCAGACACGCACTCACTCAGACACGCACTCACTCAGACACGCACTCACTCAGACACGCACACACTCAGACACGCACACACTCAGACACGCACACACTCAGACACGCACACACTCAGACACGCACTCACTCAGACACGCACTCACTCAGACACGCACTCACTCAGACACGCACACACTCAGACACACGCACTCACTCAGACACACACTCACTCAGACACACACTCACTCAGGCACACACTCACTCAGACACACACTCACTCAGACACACACACACTCAGACACACACTCACTCAGACACACACTCACTCAGACACACACTCACTCAGACACACACACACTCAGACACGCACTCACTCAGACACGCACTCAGACACACACTCACTCAGACACACACTCACTCAGACACACACTCACTCAGACACACACTCACTCAGACACACACTCACTCAGACACACACTCACTCAGACACACACTCACTCAGACACACACTCACTCAGGCACACACTCACTCAGGCACACACTCACTCAGACACACACTCACTCAGACACACACTCACTCAGACACACACACACTCAGACACACACTCACTCAGACACACACTCACTCAGACACACACTCACTCAGACACACACACACTCAGACACACACTCACTCAGACACACACTCACTCAGACACACACTCACTCAGACACACGCACTCAGACACACACTCACTCAGACACACACGCACTCAGACACACACACACTCAGACACACACACACTCAGACACACACACACTCAGACACACGCACTCAGACACACGCACTCAGACACACACACACTCAGTTACATACTGTACACACACACACGCTCAGACACACACACACGCTCAGACACACACACACGCTCAGACACACACACACACTCAGACACACACACAGACACGCACAAACACTCAGACACACGCACCCACTCAGACACGCACAAACACTCAGACACACACACTCAGACAAACACACACACTCAGACACGCACAAACACTCAGACACACACACTCAGACAAACACACACACTCAGACACGCACAAACACTCAGACACGCACAAACACTCAGACACACAGTCAGACACACGCACTCAGACACACACTCACTCAGACACACACTCACTCAGACACACACTCACTCAGACACACACTCACTCAGACACACACTCACTCAGACACGCACACACTCAGACACGCACACACTCAGACACGCACACACTCAGACACACACTCACTCAGACACACACTCACTCAGACACACACTCACTCAGACACACACTCACTCAGACACACACTCACTCAGACACACACTCACTCAGACACGCACACACTCAGACACGCACACACTCAGACACGCACACACTCAGACACACACTCACTCAGACACACACTCACTCAGACACACTCACTCAGACACACACTCACTCAGACACACACTCACTCAGACACACACTCACTCAGACACGCACACACTCAGACACGCACACACTCAGACACACACTCACTCAGACACACACTCACTCAGACACACTCACTCAGACACGCACTCACTCAGACACACACTCACTCAGACACACACTCACTCAGACACACACACACTCAGACACGCACACACTCAGACACGCACACACTCAGACACACGCACTCAGACACACACTCACTCAGACACGCACACACTCAGACACACACACACTCAGACACACACTCACTCAGACACGCACACACTCAGACACACACACACTCAGACACGCACAAACACTCAGACACACAGTCAGACACACGCACTCAGACACACACTCACTCAGACACACACTCACTCAGACACACACTCACTCAGACACACACTCACTCAGACACACACACTCAGACACGCACACACTCAGACACGCACACACTCAGACACACACACACTCAGACACACACACACACTCAGACACGCACACACTCAGACACACACACACTCAGACACGCACACACTCAGACACGCACACACTCAGACACGCACACTCAGACACACACACACTCAGACACGCACAAACACTCAGACACACAGTCAGACACACGCACTCAGACACACACTCACTCAGACACGCACACACTCAGACACACACACACTCAGACACACACTCACTCAGACACGCACACACTCAGACACACACACACTCAGACACGCACAAACACTCAGACACACAGTCAGACACACGCACTCAGACACACACTCACTCAGACACACACTCACTCAGACACACACTCACTCAGACACACACTCACTCAGACACACACACTCAGACACGCACACACTCAGACACGCACACACTCAGACACACACACACTCAGACACACACACACTCAGACACGCACACACTCAGACACACACACACTCAGACACGCACACACTCAGACACGCACACACTCAGACACGCACACTCAGACACACACACACTCAGACACGCACAAACACTCAGACACACAGTCAGACACACGCACTCAGACACACACTCACTCAGACACACACTCACTCAGACACACACTCACTCAGACACACACTCACTCAGACACACACACTCAGACACGCACACACTCAGACACACACTCACTCAGACACACACTCACTCAGACACACACACTCAGACACGCACACACTCAGACACACACTCACTCAGACACACACTCACTCAGACACACTCACTCAGACACACACTCACTCAGACACACACTCACTCAGACACACACTCACTCAGACACGCACACACTCAGACACGCACACACTCAGACACACACTCACTCAGACACACACTCACTCAGACACACTCACTCAGACACGCACTCACTCAGACACACACTCACTCAGACACACACTCACTCAGACACACACACACTCAGACACGCACACACTCAGACACGCACACACTCAGACACACGCACTCAGACACACACTCACTCAGACACGCACACACTCAGACACACACACACTCAGACACACACTCACTCAGACACGCACACACTCAGACACACACACACTCAGACACGCACAAACACTCAGACACACAGTCAGACACACGCACTCAGACACACACTCACTCAGACACACACTCACTCAGACACACACTCACTCAGACACACACTCACTCAGACACACACACTCAGACACGCACACACTCAGACACGCACACACTCAGACACACACACACTCAGACACACACACACACTCAGACACGCACACACTCAGACACACACACACTCAGACACGCACACACTCAGACACGCACACACTCAGACACGCACACTCAGACACACACACACTCAGACACGCACAAACACTCAGACACACAGTCAGACACACGCACTCAGACACACACTCACTCAGACACGCACACACTCAGACACACACACACTCAGACACACACTCACTCAGACACGCACACACTCAGACACACACACACTCAGACACGCACAAACACTCAGACACACAGTCAGACACACGCACTCAGACACACACTCACTCAGACACACACTCACTCAGACACACACTCACTCAGACACACACTCACTCAGACACACACACTCAGACACGCACACACTCAGACACGCACACACTCAGACACACACACACTCAGACACACACACACTCAGACACGCACACACTCAGACACACACACACTCAGACACGCACACACTCAGACACGCACACACTCAGACACGCACACTCAGACACACACACACTCAGACACGCACAAACACTCAGACACACAGTCAGACACACGCACTCAGACACACACTCACTCAGACACACACTCACTCAGACACACACTCACTCAGACACACACTCACTCAGACACACACACTCAGACACGCACACACTCAGACACACACTCACTCAGACACACACTCACTCAGACACACACACTCAGACACACACAGTTTGAGTATTAATCACCTTTCTGACAGCAGGGTAAGGAGCGACAGGTCTGGTGTTCACAGGCGTTGTCTCCTGCGCTGATCTCAGCTCAGCTCCTGACAACACAACACAACAGCTTCATCAACTCAAACACACACACACACACACACACACACACACACTGCAGTACCTGAGGGCCCCCGTGCAGGAGAGCGGCTGAGGAACACATCAGTGCCGTCAGCTCCAGTGATGGAGGACAGGTTAGGCGTGAGCTGCAGCGCGAGGTCCTGAGCGTGGCTGAGGTCCAGGAGAGTGGAGTTCTTCACCCCGGCCTCCGGTGCGTCTCCGGCACGCCAGCCGCTCGCTTCATCTGAGGCGCAGAACGGGCAGTGACAACACTACACTCACACACTCCATATAATGAACTGTACTGAGATCGGTTTGAATCAAGAATTAGAGAAATAAGCGGCTCATATCCTGAAACCGTCATCATTCACTCGCCCACATGTCATGCCAAACGCTGCGACTTTTTCTGTGGATTCCAAAACTAAACATTCTGCAGAATCTTTATGTGCTTTTTTTATATTTACTGCATCCGTCAAGAAATGACTCGTGCGCCCACACGCTCTGTGTCATTAACAGATTGAACGAACGAGTCAATCATTTTAGCCCTTAAAACTCACCAAAATGACATCGTTTTTTTCTTGGAAACAATGTCTTCATGTCTTAAAATGTCTTGAATGTAACTCGACACCCTCGCCTCATTTAGTATGCGCGGTTCTATGAATATGCAAATGAGCCCCGCCTCCACTCACTCCGCTCAGAGATCCACTGGTTGACGATCACACGTTGATCTGATTGGTTACAAGGTCGTTTGTGACGTCAGAAACACCAGCGATTTCAAACCGTGTGTTTGAGACTGTCTTTGGTTCACTGCAGTTTTAAGCAGAAAATACTCAGCAATGCTGTCGACTTATGAACTTACACACGGTGTGTCTTAAAGCATATTAAAACACACCACATAGACACATAAACAACATTAAATGCTGGATTTACACCACAGGCGGACTTTAGCGTATCGCTATATAATCTACACATGACGGTACTTTAGAGGAGTCATGTGGAAATTTCATTTTTAAAACTTAATGATATAATGATAATACATAATGACATGCGTCTTGACATATGGCTATACAGGGTTTAGTTTTGACAAACCATTCAATTAATTATTTTTTTTAAATCAGTTTTTTCGTTAGAAATGTTGTTTTCAGTTTTTGTCATCACACATCATTAATCAAATCATTTTAATGTATAAGAAATAAACACATTCCTTTTCACTCATACAAGCTGTCCTGTGAGTGCTAAAACAGGCCATTAGTCGAAGGTTTATTTAGAGAAATATTGATGTCTCTTCTTAATCGTTTACTTAAGCTTGTGTTATAGTTTACCGACAGCTAGACGATGTCAGAGCATAAATGCCATTTTGTCAGTCATTTAAACTTGTTTATTGATTAATTGTGTTTTATTTCTTATAGTTTATAGTATGTTTATAGTGAGTAAATAATTGTATCTTTTGCTGTTTTAATGTTAAAGCTAAAAAAAAAAGGATGAATTCAATCAAAACATTACTGATACTTGATACTGGACTTTTGTCACACTTGAACCTCGAATACACAAAAAGGTAAATGGATTCGAGGAGTTTTGTGGTTGATCTTTAAAATAGTAACAAATCCGTTCCCTCGCGGGTCAATCTGAGCCTTTAGGAATGAGTGGAATGCTTCAGTTCACATAGAAAAACCTAAAAATGCACAAAATTCAAACTAAAAATGCTAAAACTTTACCATAAAAATATGTTATAATGTCTACATGTGTATCTGAATGCACACTGAAGACTTTATTTGCTCATTTGCTCCATATAACTCGAAAAATTAGAATATCGTGCAAAAGTTCATTTATTTCAGTAATTCAACTTAAAGGTGAAACTAATATATTATATAGACTCATTACATGCAAAGTGAGATATTTCAAGCCTTTATTTGTTGTAATTGTGATGATTATGGCTTACAGATATGAAAACCTTTCCACAATATTCTCATTTTAAATTTGGGGTTTTCATAAGCTGTAAGCCATAATCATCACAATTATAACAAATAAAGGCTTGAAATATCTCACTTTGCATGTAATGAGTCTATATAATATATTAGTTTCACCTTTTAAGTTGAATTACTGAAATAAATGAACTTTTTGCACGATATTCTCATTTTTCGAGTTTCACCTCCATAGGCCATCTAGTGGCAAGAGTCATGAAATATCATGTTATATTATTTATTTCCCACAAGACGTCGGCAAAGACTCCCAAAGTAAGATATTTAGAGCTGAATTAAAAGGGTTATGCATGAAATTGTGAGTTATTTTAAATTTAAGTTGAAAAAATGTGAGGAATGTGATTACTATTTATTTATTTACTTTTATTTACTTTACTAATACTTTTACTTTACTTTTTTACTTATATTTATTTATATACTATTTATTAAATCTAGTAATTTAAAAGGTAAATAAAATAAAAAATAAAAAAATCTCCCAAAAAATGGCATTATAAAAAAAAAAGACAAAAAAGGAAATATAATGTTATGGCTTCGGGTAATTCCCCCCGTGAGGGAAAGATGTGCGAGGAAGGATGAAGGTTCATTTGCATTGTTTCATGCACTGACGTGAAGTTTAGAACCAGCACTGCTTGGAACAACTGTGAAGTACTCAAGTTCTCAAACGCATTAATAATACCATAAATGTCAGCTTGCGAAACTCCTCGATGGATGAAAGCGTCGAGTCGTCGTCTGAAGTTGGAGAATCGACATCCAAGCAGTCCAACAGAAAGCTGGAGACGCCAGAGGGCAGCGTTAGACCTGCACAGAGACAGAGAGTGTGTGTCACCGGCCGAAGGAAACACACACGCAGAACCCTGAACTTCAGCTCCGGAACCCACTGCTGGAGTCCTGGCTGCAGTCCTCGGAGACGCCTGCGGTCGGCCGGCCCTGCGGAGAACACACACGAGAGCAGACACTAGAGACTCTTCATCTGTTACACTCTAACAGTTCATCAGTGAGAGCAGACACTAGAGACTCTTCATCTGTTACACTCGATCAGTTCATCAGTGAGAGCAGACACTAGAGACTCTTCATCTGTTACACTCGATCAGTTCATCAGTGAGAGCAGACACTAGAGACTCTTCATCTGTTACACTCGATCAGTTCATCAGTGAGAGCAGACACTAGAGACTCTTCATCTGTTACACTCGATCAGTTCATCAGTGAGAGCAGACACTAGAGACTCTTCATCTGTTACACTCGATCAGTTCATCAGTGAGAGCAGACACTAGAGACTCTTCATCTGTTACACTCGATCAGTTCATCAGTGAGAGCAGACACTAGAGACTCTTCATCTGTTACACTCGATCAGTTCATCAGTGAGAGCAGACACTAGAGACTCTTCATCTGTTACACTCGATCAGTTCATCAGTGAGAGCAGACACTAGAGACTCTTCATCTGTTACACTCGATCAGTTCATCAGTGAGAGCAGACACTAGAGACTCTTCATCTGTTACACTCGATCAGTTCATCAGTGAGAGCAGACACTAGAGACTCTTCATCTGTTACACTCGATCAGTTCATCAGTGAGAGCAGACACTAGAGACTCTTCATCTGTTACACTCGATCAGTTCATCAGTGAGAGCAGACACTAGAGACTCTTCATCTGTTACACTCGATCAGTTCATCAGTGAGAGCAGACACTAGAGACTCTTCATCTGTTACACTCGATCAGTTCATCAGTGAGAGCAGACACTAGAGACTCTTCATCTGTTACACTCGATCAGTTCATCAGTGAGAGCAGACACTAGAGACTCCTCATCTGTTACACTCGATCAGTTCATCAGTGAGACCAGAGACTAGAGACTCTTCATCTGTTACACTCGATCAGTTCATCAGTGAGAGCAGACACTAGAGGACTCTTCATCTGTTACACTCGATCAGTTCATCATGAGGAGCAGACACGTTGAGATCTACTTCATCTGTTACACTCGT
>CM060611.1:52910154-53225154 GCA_030578255.1 Tiaroga cobitis
GTGTTTTTAACCACATAATGTTTATTTTCGGTTTCAGACATTTCAATGAAGGAGTATACATTTTAAAAAGACATTTATAGTTTGTTTAAGTCAAATTCCATACACCGATGTCTATGGAAGCTGCAATCATAATCTGACTTTGAAGTTGTGTTTTATTCACACCAGATGGACATTGTGTATGAAACAAAGTTTATTCTTATCCCATGTTCACTGGCCACTTACTTTTACGCATGTAAAAATGGATGAATTTACGTGGTGTAAATCTGACAGACTCTTTGAACTCATCGCACGTTATATTACCTCACGGTCATTATGAAGGCGTTTAAACGACAACACATTCACTTCCACATATTTGACCATCGGAATATATAACATAATTCATGATGTAGTCACCAAGTTTGAGAATATTTTTTTAATAAACAAGGAAAACTGAAATAAATGTGATGTGTGGCTGCATGATGCCTCAGCATAAATGATGTTCTGCAATAGCGGTTGGCGTAACTCGCGCTCAGCTAGGACACAGACTGCCGACTTCAGGCGTTCCTTTGGTGGAGATGAAGCTTCTGCCATAGTTAATCAGGTGTGTACAGTAGCAGCCTCCGCGTCTACACGCGCCGCGCGTCTTTTCCATGGAACTCAGAGTTGTTGTGCTAACACGCCGCGACTGCGACACGCGATGATGCTATTTTAGAAACGGTTTCTATTTTTCTGAGACGTTGCGCTGAAACAACGAACACAAAGTGTGGCGATGCTAATCTCAGGCGCTGTTTATGTGCTTTATTTACTGTTAAAGCGTGTCATGTGACTGAATATCAGTTAGAGCTCCAGCTTTGCAGCTGTAAAAGCAACAATGGATAATTCACCTCAGATCTCGAAATTAAACAAATGGAAACAAGAACGTTCAAACTGTGAACAAACAAGTGTATTCTTTGACAAAGATTGTTTTAGTAACTCAGTAGCCTATGTGTTTTAATAATGTTTAAATGGTGTAATATTTGTGAATTTGATTATGTGGATACTTATCCATTTTCTTGCGAGTGCCGTCAGGATTACTCTCTGGTGCCGGGAGACTCCGCCCACACACTGCTCTGATTGGCTGTGGGTTTTGATTGATTATGACGCATTCGCCGCATCTAGTGTGGACAGACACATTATTTGTCGCTGGAATCTTATCGCATCGCGTCTGGTTCGGACACGGTGTGATGAGCACAGTTCCGTTCCGCGCGACAGAAGCACACGGTGTAGCAGTGCCTTTACGATTAAGTAACCGTGTTGCAGTTAAGAGTGAAATCAGTTAATCGCTGCATCCCTACACACACACACACACACACACACACACACACACACAAACTCACCGTGACGGGAGCTTCTTCCATGCTTCTCTTCCGGGTGTCGGAGTCGAAGAGCACGTTCCTGCCGCGCCGCTCGCAGTCCTGATACACGATCAGGCGGATCTGACTGGGCTCCAGCTCCGGCGAGGACCAGCTGAGGACACACACACACGAGTGAGAACCATAGACTATAAAAATATGGGCCTAGTGTTCGTGACGTCACCCGTAGTGTTTCTGAAGAGCGTTTTTGAAGCCCAAAGTGGGCGGAGCCGGTCGTCGCCATCTTGGCAGCGAGTCACTCCCGGATAAACGAGAGGTGGATTAGCTGAGGTGACGTGACGCTAACACACAGCTAGTAGTGACATCAGCGGCAATCCACCTGTCACTCAAGAGGCCACGCCCCTAATTATGCAGAACTTTAAGGCTTAACATAATTTAAATGGACAAGTAATACAAATATCCCCCCCCTCACAGTCGTCAGGAAGGGCAACATTAGCGATATAGACCAAAACCACTTTTTGCACCAGACTGTAAACATGTTTTATTCTGCTGTAAAGTTGGGCATTTTAACATGGGGGTTTATGGGATTGACTCTCTTTTGGAGCCAGGCCTCTAGTGGCCAGTGGAGGAACTGCAGTTTAACTCACTTCAGTGTTGGATTCAAGAGAGAGACGGGGAGGTTGTCATGTCAATCAAATATAAGGCTTTTCCCATGTTCATGTCAGTGTTTCTGAACTCCATTGTAGTCTAGAGTTTCTTCCAGGAACGAACACGTCACAATATTCCTCATTATAATAATTCATATGCAGAATAAAGGGGCGGGGCCTGGTTGAGTTAGTTAGTAGTGTGTTAAACTGGCGGTTATGCTAAGAGACAGGACATTTCCCAAACACACTCGAAGCGCTCGACCAATCACAACACACTGCTCCAGCCGACCAATCAGAGCACAGTGTGCTTTTCAGGAGGAGGGGCTTCATAGAGACAGGAAGTAAACAGAGCGTTACTGAAAGACTGGGAAGAGACGTGGAAAACATGGACGGAATCGTGGAAATTCAGTAAAAAAAAAACGAATTTTTAAGTCACTGCCTAATGCCTAATGCCTAATGCAGAATGTCATTGGATTAGGCACATTTTGGAATAAATCAAATATAGGGCTACACACTTAACCCGAGATATGGACTAGAGTCTGCCATTTATACTACATATACTCAAGGACGTCTCACTATATGAGGGCATGAACACATGAACTACATAAGCTTCTCCTCGATCCAGCGGCTGAATGAACACACACTCCCTCTCTGCCAGTAGGTGGCGCTGGACCAGCAGAAGTACAGCGTTTACTCTGATAATGAAGCTGCGCTTGTTGCAGGTAAACATCATAAAGTAAACAGTGTCATAATTCATCAACAATAAATCAATAGCTTGTCATAAATGTGGGCTTTCATCATTGTGAACTTCTCTGAAGAGCGAGTCTGAAGAACACAATTAAATCATCGCCTTTTAAAGTTTAATCTTCACATTGAACCGCATCACGATTACTGTTTTCCTGAGCCCAAATTTAAGACCTCCTGAAATGAATATAAAGACTTTTCTTATGCCGTTTAAGATATTTTTATTAGGGGTGTGCACTGAAAATTGAATATTCGATCTGTAATTATTATTCGAAAAATAAAACACTATTTGAATTTTACACCGTTGCTTTGGTGGGCGTAAACGCAGTGAATACATGATAAATCCAGTTTAAGACCTCTTGAAATGAACAAAGACTTTTCTTATGCCTTTTAAAGGGGTCATATAATGGTACATGCACTTTTACAAGTTGATTGTACTGAAATGTGTGTTGGCAGTGTCTGTACACAACCATCATATAATGATAAAAATCCATCCAGTGTTTTTGTTTTAATCTCCTTATGATTTTCCCTGCCTCAAAATGGAGCCGTTCGACCGTGTGACATCACTAAATCGGACGCCGCTCCCACGATTGTTGATTGACAGCAGTGTTTCAACACAGACCCGCCCTGAGCGAGCCTTCATCATAGTCCGCTATTGTTGATAAGCTGGAGCAGAATGGCTCTAAGCGAGTGTGGTGTTCTGTTCTTGGGTGTAATAACGAACACAGTCATTTTAATGTTCCTAAATCCGAACCGCTGAAGACGCAGTGGCTGAGTTTGTTTTCGAAGGGAATATTCCCCACGAGCAACGTCAATACTTTCATGTTTGCGCGAATCATTTCTCAGCCGACTGCTCTATAAACGAGGATCAGTATAAAGCTGGTTTTGCTAAGAAGCTGCTCCTGAAAAATTAATCGGCCCCAACTTTTCGTGTTCCTGGTGCACCTCCAGAAGAAGTGAGTGGAAAGTTTTATTAACCTTTATAATCTTCTTTGCAAATTGTGAAAAAAAGTTGTTCATGACCATTAGCTGTAACAACATCAATCTGTCAACGAACTAACCTATACATCAGTAAACACATAGCGTTCGTATCTCACTTCTCTACCCTGCCAGTGCATACAAAGATAGATCAAAGTGACATTACGTTAACCATTCAGAAACGCCCTGATCGAGCCTTAATTGTCGAACTTCTTCGGGCCGTCATCTTGTTCCGGGTCCGACTCCGGTTCAAACTGATACGGTTGCACAGATGTGTCCTCAGAGACTCCCGCTGCCATTCTCTCTCCGAAATATACCCTCAACTGTTGTCAAGGCAACACTCCACATGCGTTGTGTCAAAACGCCCGCAGAACAGGGGGCGGAGTCAGCGAAGCTCATTATCATTTAAAGACATATATGCACTTAAATGGCATGCTGAAAATAGAGCTGTTTTTGACCAGGTAAAACTAGTGTTTTCTTAAAATACTAATGAGAATTTTTAATTAAAGTATATTACAAACTTTTCATTTAGACCATAAAGAATCAAATTAACTTGTACAAAAATGGCATTATATGATCTTATCCTCTTATCTTATATAAGATATTTTATTATATTAAATTTGATACAACTGGACTTTTTCCGCTCCCACACCAACAGCCTGTGTGTGTGTGTGTGTGTGGGGTTATTTCTGTACTCAGGGCAGGTGAAGAGAGGCTGTTTACTGTCACATTCCCAAAGACTAGACTCATACACACACATCATCCACTTCATCAGGAATACAGACAAACAACAGCATCATTGCGGATGACCCACCGTCCTCATGCGGTTTAAGACATACACACACACTGGGCTTTTGCTTAAACACTCATTAGTAGGGGTGGGGGAAAAAATCGATTCTTTGATTCATCGCGATGCGGACGTGGACGATTCTGAATCGATTCACAAATGTCAAAAATCGATTTTCAAAAAAAAAAATTTTTTTTTAAGATATATATTTATAATAACTTAATATTGACGGAACGCAAAAGACGGAACTCTGAAGCGCGAAGTGCAGTGCCCGCCCGGACCGTCTGTGGCGTGCACATAACAGAGACGCGATGGCGCGCGAGATCCAAACACACTCGTTAAAAGCTGTCGTGTGGAAATATTTTGGCTTCTGAAGTTGAAGGGGGAAAGGAGCTGGACAGTCAAGAGTCACACTAGTTGTAAGCTTTGTAGAATAAAACTAAAATATTTCGGAAACAATACAAATATGAGAAGCCATATGACGCGATTCCACCCAGAGGAGGAAAAACACTCGGCTGTACCGGTCGTTGTTATACTATTAATTTACTACAAGTATGCTGCTAGTTCAGGCACACATTTATTTTCCTGTTGGTTCTTTGCAACGTTAATAAAATCTATTGTACGTTAATTCTTTATGGGTCATTACTTACTTTTAAAGCAAAGTATTTATAGTCACACAAAAAGATTCAGATAATCGATTTAGCATCGAATCGCAGCCCTCTGAATCGTAATCGAATCGAATCGTGGGGTGCCTAGAGATTCCCACCCCTACTCATTAGCAGCGAAAGTCTTTGACATTCCTCAAATGAGCCAATAATAACTTCACTACACACACACACACACACACACACACACACAACAGCTGAACACAAAGAAAACATGACTCACACTATCTCAAACTATGAAAACTCAATCACAGCTCATAATCCTCACAGCTGATCTGAAGAAAAGATCATACACTCCATCAAGAGTGAGTGAAGTGAACACAGTCTCCATCAAGAGTGAGTGAAGTGAACACAGTCTCCATCAAGAGTGAGTGAAGTGAACACAGTCTCCAACAAGAGTGAGTGAAGTGAACACAGTCTCCAACAAGAGTGAGTGAAGTGAACACAGTCTCCATCAAGAGTGAGTGAAGTGAACACAGTCTCCAACAAGAGTGAGTGAAGTGAACACAGTCTCCAACAAGAGTGAGTGAAGTGAACACAGTCTCCAACAAGAGTGAGTGAAGTGAACACAGTCTCCAACAAGAGTGAGTGAAGTGAACACAGTCTCCATCAAGAGTGAGTGAAGTGAACACAGTCTCCAACAAGAGTGAGTGAAGTGAACACAGTCTCCAACAAGAGTGAGTGAAGTGAACACAGTCTCCATCAAGAGTGAGTGAAGTGAACAGTCTCCAACAAGAGTGAGTGAAGTGAACACAGTCTCCATCAAGAGTGAGTGAAGTGAACACAGTCTCCAACAAGAGTGAGTGAAGTGAACACAGTCTCCATCAAGAGTGAGTGAAGTGAACACAGTCTCCATCAAGAGTGAGTGAAGTGAACACAGTCTCCAACAAGAGTGAGTGAAGTGAACACAGTCTCCAACAAGAGTGAGTGAAGTGAACACAGTCTCCATCAAGAGTGAGTGAAGTGAACACAGTCTCCATCAAGAGTGAGTGAAGTGAACACAGTCTCCATCAAGAGTGAGTGAAGTGAACACAGTCTCCAACAAGAGTGAGTGAAGTGAACACAGTCTCCATCAAGAGTGAGTGAAGTGAACACAGTCTCCAACAAGAGTGAGTGAAGTGAACACAGTCTCCATCAAGAGTGAGTGAAGTGAACACAGTCTCCATCAAGAGTGAGTGAAGTGAACACAGTCTCCAACAAGAGTGAGTGAAGTGAACAGTCTCCATCAAGAGTGAGTGAAGTGAACACAGTCTCCATCAAGAGTGAGTGAAGTGAACACAGTCTCCAACAAGAGTGAGTGAAGTGAACACAGTCTCCATCAAGAGTGAGTGAAGTGAACACAGTCTCCATCAAGAGTGAGTGAAGTGAACACAGTCTCCAACAAGAGTGAGTGAAGTGAACACAGTCTCCATCAAGAGTGAGTGAAGTGAACACAGTCTCCAACAAGAGTGAGTGAAGTGAACACAGTCTCCAACAAGAGTGAGTGAAGTGAACAGTCTCCATCAAGAGTGAGTGAAGTGAACACAGTCTCCAACAAGAGTGAGTGAAGTGAACACAGTCTCCAACAAGAGTGAGGGAAGTGAACACAGTCTCCATCAAGAGTGAGTGAAGTGAACACAGTCTCCATCAAGAGTGAGTGAAGTGAACACAGTCTCCAACAAGAGTGAGTGAAGTGAACACAGTCTCCATCAAGAGTGAGTGAAGTGAACACAGTCTCCAACAAGAGTGAGTGAAGTGAACACAGTCTCCATCAAGAGTGAGTGAAGTGAACACAGTCTCCATCAAGAGTGAGTGAAGTGAACACAGTCTCCAACAAGAGTGAGTGAAGTGAACACAGTCTCCAACAAGAGTGAGTGAAGTGAACACAGTCTCCAACAAGAGTGAGTGAAGTGAACACAGTCTCCATCAAGAGTGAGTGAAGTGAACACAGTCTCCATCAAGAGTGAGTGAAGTGAACACAGTCTCCATCAAGAGTGAGTGAAGTGAACACAGTCTCCAACAAGAGTGAGTGAAGTGAACACAGTCTCCATCAAGAGTGAGTGAAGTGAACACAGTCTCCATCAAGAGTGAGTGAAGTGAACACAGTCTCCATCAAGAGTGAGTGAAGTGAACACAGTCTCCAACAAGAGTGAGTGAAGTGAACACAGTCTCCAACAAGAGTGAGTGAAGTGAACACAGTCTCCAACAAGAGTGAGTGAAGTGAACACAGTCTCCATCAAGAGTGAGTGAAGTGAACACAGTCTCCATCAAGAGTGAGTGAAGTGAACACAGTCTCCAACAAGAGTGAGTGAAGTGAACACAGTCTCCAACAAGAGTGAGTGAAGTGAACACAGTCTCCATCAAGAGTGAGTGAAGTGAACACAGTCTCCATCAAGAGTGAGTGAAGTGAACACAGTCTCCAACAAGAGTGAGTGAAGTGAACACAGTCTCCAACAAGAGTGAGTGAAGTGAACACAGTCTCCATCAAGAGTGAGTGAAGTGAACACAGTCTCCAACAAGAGTGAGTGAAGTGAACACAGTCTCCATCAAGAGTGAGTGAAGTGAACACAGTCTCCAACAAGAGTGAGTGAAGTGAACACAGTCTCCAACAAGAGTGAGTGAAGTGAACACAGTCTCCATCAAGAGTGAGTGAAGTGAACACAGTCTCCAACAAGAGTGAGTGAAGTGAACACAGTCTCCAACAAGAGTGAGTGAAGTGAACACAGTCTCCATCAAGAGTGAGTGAAGTGAACACAGTCTCCATCAAGAGTGAGTGAAGTGAACACAGTCTCCAACAAGAGTGAGTGAAGTGAACACAGTCTCCAACAAGAGTGAGTGAAGTGAACACAGTCTCCATCAAGAGTGAGTGAAGTGAACACAGTCTCCAACAAGAGTGAGTGAAGTGAACACAGTCTCCATCAAGAGTGAGTGAAGTGAACACAGTCTCCAACAAGAGTGAGTGAAGTGAACACAGTCTCCATCAAGAGTGAGTGAAGTGAACACAGTCTCCATCAAGAGTGAGTGAAGTGAACACAGTCTCCAACAAGAGTGAGTGAAGTGAACACAGTCTCCAACAAGAGTGAGTGAAGTGAACACAGTCTCCATCAAGAGTGAGTGAAGTGAACACAGTCTCCAACACTGGGAACAACAGTTTCTCAAACACAGGCTAGATAACAGGAATCAGAAGCGCAGAATAAGCGGTGGGATTTAAAGCAATCAACGCTAATAAGCAGTAGATCAGTGATCGAACACTATATTTAGCCAAGGCTGGTATGTGGCATTTTTTTTTATTTTTATTAAATTGTTATTATTTTTTAATTATCAGCCGATCGGTTTGTGTGTCGGAAAGGTTTATTTCGACAGAGCTGAGAATGCCAGGATTCAAGCTCCCGGTTTCCATCTTCATCAGTTCAATAGTTATCTTGCAAATTTGACAGAGCTGTTAAACAAAGGAAGTAATTGACATATGGAAAAGTATTACTGTGTTTGCATTTCTATTATTAGAAATATCAAGGCACACACTAATACACTAGCAAACACCGTCAGCATTCAGCAAATATGCATTTAAACAAGTTTTTGAATATGTAATCTGTTATGGAATTTTCAATGTATTACTCTTATTTCAGAGATTCCTAATGATGGCCTCATCTGTTCTCTCACTTGTAGTGAGAGGGGGCCTTTGATTGATAATTTACTGTGGTTGGGAGTCAGTGGAGGTAAGGAAAAGTAGGTGGTCAAGGGGTCATCTTGAGTGCATTTATACTTTATAGCCTAAAGGGTTAAGGGGGCATTTACCTCTCAGGGCCAGGGAGGAATGGAAAAAGACAAAGTATATCTCTCCTGTGAGGGGAGGGCAGAAATAAGGCCTTGGATATAAAAAAGACAGGCACTGCCTTCTCCTTATCTCTCCTCACTGACTCACAAATGTGTATGAGTGACGAAGATCTCTCTTGCAAGAGAATAAATACTTTTTAAACTATCAAATTGGACTCAGAGTGTCGCTTACTCAGTGGTGATGTTTGTTGAATGATAAAAAAAGCCACAACAAATCCATTCCACGAACCTGGCAAACCCAGCAGTGAGATCCTCTGAAGTGTGTATTTGTAGCATTAACACACACACGTCAAACACACACTTTGAATCCTTTACTTTTTCAAGTTATTTTCACACTACAGTCACGTAAAGCTTGCATTACCACATAAAACATGATTCACACACAGGTTTACCTTTTGGTCAGTGCTTTTCTTATTAACTGTGCACAACATTACCATAACATTCAATCATCAAGAAGTATTTTTATCAAGTTCAAAAATTTATTTTTAATAGTGACTAATTTGAATAATAAATAGGCTACAGTTTAAAAAAGTAAAAAAAAACAAATACTGAACAAATTTTGTAAATGTTATTGCAGCATTATTATTATTATGGGCAGAAATACTCAAATGTGCATTATTTAAGGATTCATGCAAACATTTGAGAGAAAAATTCAAGCAATTTTCAAGGACTTTATAAAGTGCGTCACACTTTTTCCAACACTTCAGAGCTGAAGTCTAAATATTATCCAATTTTAATGCGATGACCAAAAACCTTATACATGCAATTACATCAGAAGAAATAATTAAACTAAGGAAAAATATGGAGGTATCCCTTACAATACTGGCATCATGGTTTTCTCCAGAGCGGCTATATACATATATATAAAAATGAACTTAATGAATAACTCTATTACAAGAAAAATGACCCATCACTGACCTTACTTAAGCTGGACTTACTCAAACTGTGTTGCATTATGTTCCTGTTATCTCCGTAAAGCTGCTTTGACACAATCTGCTATATAAATAAAGCTGACAAGCAATACTTTTTCAGGGAAAAGTACTTAAATTACAGTAATTAATTGCTTTGTGATGCACAACACTGCTGGACATCCGCATACATTAACAATTGCAACAATTGTTTAGTACTACTACTATAAATAATATGGTCACACTTTATTTTAAGGTGTCCGTGTCACAGTGTAATTATACATGCAAGTACTGAGTAATATTGAGCAACTACATGTACTTACTATAGGGTTAGTTGCATGTAATTATGCATAATTTACTGTTATTACTATGGTAAGTACATGTAACATAAGGACACTAAAATAAAGTGTTACCGGATTTGGTTTAGGGTTAATTGCATAATTATGCATAAATTATAGTTATTACTACAGTAACTACATGTAACGTGCAATGAGGACACTGTAAAATAAAGTGTTATCAATAAAATGTATCATTATAGTAATTATGATTGGATTTCCCCCACATTAGACTGCACAGATAAGGAGATCTGTCCTCATTACAGTGGATTAGCTGTTATCTTCAGGGGGAAGGACTGAGGAGTCCTTAATCTGCTGAGCGTTACACAAGACGGACCCTCATCACACGGAGCCGGCGTCAGTACCTGTGCGTCTGTGCGGCCGAACCCGCGCGCGTCCCCATCCTCGCTAGTCCTCCGCACACAGCGCTGGTGCTAGCGCTGAGCTAAACCCACAGAACATCATGAGTGTGTGAGGCGAGACCCAGGCTGAGCTGGATATGCGGACTGAACCTCTCCAGCGAGTGTGTGTGTGGAGGTCAGAGTGGATAATGCTGTTACGTAAAGAAACCATCCAGACCGTGACGCAGTTCGTGTCCGCTGGCCGCTTCTGAACGCATGCATGGGAATGTTTCCAGGCCACATTCCTCTCAGCTCCACCAGAGCCGGCGGGACAATAATAGCTGGAGGAGCAGCTGGTCAACACTCACCCTGCCTCCAGCGCTGGACTCTACAGGATAACGCATAACCCCTTAGTCATGGCACTGGGGCTCAACCGCACTGAAGCCTTCATGTACACACTTACTCGATCTGGATGAGATTTCGATCGGATTGAAAGGAGTGGTTTATTCCTTTTCTAATCCGATCGAGAGGACATGTGAACACTTGATCACATTGAAAAACGAAACTGAAAGGAGTGAGCATGTGCAATGACATAGAAATAGCGTAATGACGTAGAAATAGCGTAATAACGTAGAACTGGCGTAATGATGTAGAAATAGCGTTATGACGTAGAAATAGCGTTATGACATAGAAGTAGCGTAATGATGTAGAAATAGTGCAATGACGTAGAAATAGCGTAATGACGTAGAATTAGCATGATGACGTAGAAATAGCGTGATGTAGAAATAGTGTAATGACGTAGAAATAGCGTAATGATGATGAACAAAAGCGTGAAGCATGATGTGCTGAACGAGCTGTTCTTCTGTTGAGTAAAGTGTCGTATAAACGAGTTTCCCGTCATTCTAAACTCCTCCTTTTACTGCATCTGTGAAGTGGAGCAGGACAACGTCTAGGACATTTCATCGTGTCCAAAACAGATGCGACACGCTTCTTTTCCATGTTACTCAGAGTTGTTGTGCTAACCAGCTGCGACGGTGACACGCAACGATTCTATTTAAGAAGCAGTTTTTATTTCTGACAACATAAATATGACAATGATAATCCCAGGGGATGATTATGTGCTTTTTTTAATCTAATGCAAATTTTAATATCATTTTGAGTGACCTTTATAGCCGTACTGAGAGACAATGAATAATTCACCTCAGATCTTTAATAATTTGACATGTTAAAATTGCGTAATATTTAATATTAATTCATGTACTTATTTGGATAAATACTCTAAATGTTCCGATCCAATCTGACTTGTAATGCTGCCCGAATCATGCACTGTTCCTTCATTGGCCAGAGGAGAACTGGCCCCCCGACTGAGCCTGGTTTCTCCCAAGGGTTTTTCTCCATTCTGTCCCTGATGGAGTTTGGGTTCCTCTGTTGCCTTGGCTTTTGGCTTGCTTAGTTGGGGACATTTAATATTCAATAATATTATTGATCTGCCTTACTTAAGGTGGAATTTGACGCAATTTTCTTCTAGAAACAAACTTTGTTGTATTATTTTCATGTTATCACTGTGAAGCTGCTTTGATACAATCTGTATTGTAAAAAGCGCTATATAAATAAAGGTGACTTGACTTATTTGGTTGCGAGCACAGTGCACTTGCAGAGAGACTCCGCCCACACTCTCTTCTGATTGGCTGTGGTTTGTGATTGATTTTGTCGTGTCTTGTAGTTGTCGTATCTGGTGTGGACATTCTGTAAGACATTCACTCATCTTAGGAACACAAATGAAGATATTTTTAATGAAGTCTTAAGATTTTGTCCCTCCATTGATAGTCTACGCAACTACCACTTTGACACTTCAAAAAGTTAATAGAGAGATTGTAAAACTAATCCATATGAATTTAGTGATTTAATACAAGTCTTGTAAAGAGAATCGATCGCTTTATATGATGAACAATTTAATTTAGGATTTTACTCACACCAAGCGGCAACTCCCCGTCTCTCTCTTGAACCCAACACTGAAGTGAGTTAAACTGCAGTTCCTCCACTGGCCACTAGAGGCCTGGCTCCAAAAGAGAGTCAATCCCATAAACCCCCATGTTAAAATGCCCAACTTTACAGCAGAATAAAACATGTTTACAGTCTGGTGCAAAAAGTGGTTTTGGTCTATATCGCTAATGTTGCCCTTCCTGACGACTGTGAGGGGGGTGCATATTTTTACAACTCGTCCGTTTAAATTATATTACGCCTTAAAGTTCTGCATAATTAGGGGAGTGGCCACTTGAGTGACAGGTGGATTGCCGCTGATGTCACTGCTAGCCGTTTGTCTGCTAGCATCACGTCACCTCAGCTAATCCGCCTCGCTGCCCATTTTCGTTATCGTAATTTTTTTTTGCTTCTCCCACGATTCTGAACAGACGACTAAAAGTAACACGTAATTAACTAGACGTTCTGACAAAATGTTAATTGCTGCAGTGAATGAATTATATTTTATTTTTTAAACGGTTTGAATGAATGATTCAATGACTCGCTCATAAAGACTTCACTTGCTTCATTACTGGATGAAGGAATTTCTTGAATGAATGACTCCATGACAAATACATCTTTTAACAGTCGCTACCATAGACAGTGTTTTTATCCGAACTATAAACTTTTATCCCAGCACTTCAGTGATAATCTGCATATTAGTAACACAGAAATAAAGACGCTGTGTTTGAGAAGCGGTTTCATACCTGTGCATGACAGTGGCTCTCACTGGACCAGCAGATCCCAGTGTTCGCTGGGATCCAGTCACATGTTTATCCGACACAGGCGAATCGTGTCAGTCAGGAATAAGATCACGCGCGCGTTTGAATCCAGATCGCCATATTTTAACGATTAATCATGCAGCTCTAGTGACATCTCTTGTACATTCCTCCGTATTGTCCTATAATAAACTACAGACACACCACAATCCACACACACATGATATCGCAGTGACACATGCTGACATCACGAACCACAATCCTCTCATCCGACACACTCTCTCCGGTCATGAGACACGCACCAATTTAACAAATATAATGTACTGACTGTAAGTCACAGAATCTGTCAAATTTAGGAACGATGAATCAAAAGTAGGGCTGAACACCTAATGTTTCACATATGAAGTGTTGAAGAGTCAGTGTCACGCTTAATTAAACACTTAATCCAGCTGTTCTCAAACTTGTTTGGTCACGCCACCCTTAAACCTTTAAAAAAGTACTAATTAAAACACTAATAGGTCTGTAGTTTCCTACAGTTTGATATACACATGACAACAGCAGGATCAGAACACAGATCTGAACGGCAGATCAGGGTGAGGTCAAGAGGTCACGACACACACACTCCACTGTCTAGCTGTCACAATCACAGAACCGGAGTGTATCCTAAGATAACTTCAACAACCGTAATACTAGCAGATCGTAACATTACAAGTTAGTAGTGTACATGCTTTCAGTGCCTATGCGCCGATACCAATAAAGATGTACAGTGCGTTAAGATCATATTTCTTATTTTAATCTGTTGCATTAATAACTGCTGGTTTTATTTAATTGAGTTATCTTAGATAAACTGGACACACACTGCATGAGGGAATTTTAAGTGTGATTTCCAGATGAGGGCATGGAAACTTATAAAGTCATATATATTTAATCACATTTATCTCCCCTAAATGTTTGCTCACTGATTGTTTTTGTGTTTTTATGTGGTAATTGTGTTGCTCAGTCAAGACTTTACACAACAAAAGGAAGCTTGATTTCAATCTTTGTATAAAACTCCTTTTCTCCGTCGATGCTCTTCAGTTTTAGCTGATTGTGACCAAATGCCTTTTGTTTTTATCAGCCCTTCAGAACAATACGAGTTCTGCAAGAGTGTGTGTGGTGTTCACTACAGTAAAGGAGGCTGTACTCTACAACCACACACTCAATGCCGAGAGTCGGACGAACTGTAACTCGCACTGCTGTCTGTTCAAAAGAAAGAAAGAAAGCATTGGAGATTTGCTGCTTTTTTCCTGTTGTACCGAACTCGTACCGTACCATGAGTTCTGTGTACAGTTACACCCCTAACACACACACACTCAATTGTTGAGCGCTACAACGTTTTACACAGTGAAAATCTGTGGGTAAAATCTTTTAAAATAAACAGAATGAATGAACTCGAACAGTAACTATATTTCACCAGTAATAAAAAGTGCAAACCATGCAGAACGCTCAGCTACTGTATCAATTTAAATTATTTTATAGAATTTTTCAAAAACATCACCACTCCTAGTTTCCATAAATAAAATCCATTCAACATAAGCAGCTCTGTCACTGAAGCAGAAGTATTATAAATATAATGAGGATCTTCAAAAATAGTATTTCGCTCCTTGGAGTTAATAAAGCTTTGAGAACCACTGGAGCTTTACATCAGGATCATTTACATCCCAAACTTTCTTCCGAATGCTTATAATCTAACACTCAACACGAGATGAAGATGAAAGTCAGCATGCAACAGAAATTATTTCAACGCTTAATGTTAATGCAACGCTCAGTGGTTATTATGCAGAAGCTTGCATTAGTTTCCGACAGCAATTAAACTTTACAAACATCCACGTTTCACCTGCGCGCTTGCTTGAGATCTGCTGCACATGCGAAGCGCGAGCCTGTGTGATGATGATGACGCGGTCACGTGCCAGTCTCGCGCACGCAGACATATCAACACCAAAGGCAAATCAATTCACTAAACGCAGTGAAATCTGGCTTTTATGAGAGTAAACAACATCGCGTTTTATTAGAGAACACAATAACTGCGTCAAAAACAAAAGCATTGTGGAATAAATAATACGATTGGAGAAAAGTGACGTGCGCCAACAAAGGGTTAACCGAACCAATCAGCGTAAGGCTTAAACGCAGAGCCTACAGATGGAGAAAACCTTACAAAACCACAGACAACACGACTGTAAACTCCGACAGATGTATCCACAGAGATATATGAAACACACTGGAGTGTGTGTGATGATATGTGTGCTCTCCGGAAGCTCGACACGTACCTGAACACCGAGTCCTCTTTGCTGCTCTTCGCGGGCGGTGAAAGCGCATTTCTTTTGTTGAAGAGCTTGTGAAACAGCGTGGGGGCCATAATGGACCCACGATTTGAAGGAAAACTCCTTTTTGTGTTTAATTCCTGAGGCACACTCGACTCCAGCACACGGACTCCATTTGTGGGACAGTCATATGACTGCCGTTAGTCACACGAGCTGCTTGGCAACGCCACTGCGCTCCGATTGGCCGATTATCTGCGGCGCTCCCCTCCGCGTTCCTGATTGGCTGATATTTTGGTTTTTAGACCACGTGGTCAGAATGGCTGTGTTGATGTTTTGGGGTTACATTTAAAAGGGATGCATTTCAGCTGTAATGTATGGAAACATATTCCCGCCACACGAGAAAAACAAATCATAAATCATAATTAATACACATACACACTCACAATCAGACACTGACCATAAATCATAATTAATTATCACTAGGGTTGCCACCTATGTCTGATAAAAAACCGGGACATATCGTTGACCCGCCCAACGGGGGGGGGGGGGGGGGGGGGGTCTTACATTCGCCTCTTTACATATCGATGACCCGCCCAACGGGGGAAGGCGATTACATGCGCTTCTTACATGCGCTTTTTGAGACACACGTAGCACACACACGCAAGGCCTCTCGCTCTCTCCCTCCCTGTCGTGCGCGCGCTACAGTTTGCACATACATATTCACGTAGCCTTTCGAAAACCGGGACATTCAGTGTCCCGGGAGAATGCATACATTTCCCGGGACAGGTGATTAAAAAGAAGGACAATCCCGGTAAAACCGGGACAGGTGGCAACCCTAATTATCACACACACGCTCACACACACACACTGAGACTCACACTCAGACACTCTCTCTCTCTTACACACACACACACACACACACACTCACTCAAATAAAAAAATCATGATTAATACACAAACAGTCGAAATAATGAGACAAGAACTCATATTTATAAGATGAAAATGAAATTAGGTCGTAAAAATTCGTATGACTAAATTCGAAACTCATAATTATGTAGCATGTCATAATTTCATAATTATGAGTAAAGGTAAAAAATATTACTTGGTATTTTTAATATCATAATTATGACTTAGTATGTCATATTTATGATTCACCAAAGCATGATTGTTCATATAATAGTCATTAAATAAAGCATTACATTTTTTTATGCACAAAGTAATTCGGTAAATCAAGATCAGTTGCACAATGTTCTTTATTATTTGTCTTTTGGTATTTATTAATCTTTTACACATCAACATCTAGTATAAATAATTTCATTTATAAGGTTCTCTTTCCATTAAATTCCATGTAAAAATCTCATCTATTCCACTGTTGGCTTCTCGTTATCGAGACTCTGCATTAAAATCATCAGTCAAGTTCATATCACATAACTGGACTCCATAACCTGTACACATGCATGTTCCGTAAGTGGATGAGATGTATATGAACTACGCTTGTGTTTGTTTCACCCAGATACAGGAGTACCGTCCCTCTGATGACGACAGCGGCGCCCTCTGCTGGTCAGACCCCTCAGGTGCTGGACAGGATCTATGGGAACAGACACACATTCCCGAAGGAACATGAATCCCCTGTCGGTGTCCGCGTGTGTTTATGGGGAATGCGGGAAACGGTTACCGGTTTGGCGGGAAACATGAACGAGTGTGTTTGTTTCCGTCTGTGGAGAAAGGCTTCCCTCTCACACGCATCTGCAAAGTCAAAGAACCTCACGGGTTTATCTGAGGATCCGCTTCCGTCCGGACGATCCCGGTTTTCCCGCTGATCCCGCCGCTCAATCTGAACTCGCTTGTGGCTCGACAGGTTCTGGACGCTCACGATGTCACTGAACGTCACCTTTCTGCATTTCAGCGGTTTTCTTTTCTCTGCAAAACACTGAAAGGGAAAATGTTCTCATTTTACATACTGTACACACACACACACGCTCAGACACACACACACGCTCAGACACACACACACGCTCAGACACACACACACGCTCAGACACACACACAGACACGCACAAACACTCAGACACACGCACCCACTCAGACACGCACAAACACTCAGACACACACACTCAGACAAACACACACACTCAGACACGCACAAACACTCAGACACACACACTCAGACAAACACACACACTCAGACACTCAGACAAACACACACACTCAGAAACGCACAAACACTCAGACACGCACAAACACTCAGACACACAGTCAGACACACGCACTCAGACACACACTCACTCAGACACACACTCACTCAGACACACACTCACTCAGACACACACTCACTCAGACACACGCACTCAGACACACACTCACTCAGACACACACTCACTCAGACACGCACACACTCAGACACGCACACACTCAGACACGCACAAACACTCAGACACACAGTCAGACACACGCACTCAGACACACACTCACTCAGACACACACTCACTCAGACACACACTCACTCAGACACACACTCACTCAGACACGCACACACTCAGACACGCACTCACTCAGACACACACTCACTCAGACACGCACTCACTCAGACACACACTCACTCAGACACACACTCACTCAGACACACACACACTCAGACACGCACACACTCAGACACACAGTCAGACACACAGTCAGACACACGCACTCAGACACACACTCACTCAGACACACACTCACTCAGACACACACTCACTCAGACACACACTCACTCAGACACACGCACTCACTCAGACACACACACACTCAGACACACACTCACTCAGACACGCACACACTCAGACACACACTCACTCAGACACACACTCACTCAGACACACACTCACTCAGACACACACTCACTCAGACACACGCACACACTCAGACACACACTCACTCAGACACGCACACACTCAGACACACACACACTCAGACACACACTCACTCAGACACACACGCACTCAGACACACACGCACTCAGACACACACTCACTCAGACACACACTCACTCAGACACACACTCACTCAGACACACGCACACACTCAGACACACACTCACTCAGACACGCACACACTCAGACACACACACACTCAGACACACACTCACTCAGACACGCACACACTCAGACACGCACACACTCAGACACGCACAAACACTCAGACACACAGTCAGACACACGCACTCAGACACACACTCACTCAGACACACACTCACTCAGACACACACTCACTCAGACACACACTCACTCAGACACGCACACACTCAGACACGCACTCACTCAGACACGCACTCACTCAGACACACACACTCAGACACACACTCACTCAGACACACACTCACTCAGACACACACTCACTCAGACACACACTCACTCAGACACGCGCTCAGACACGCGCTCAGACACGCGCTCAGACACACACTCAGACACACACAGTTTGAGTATTAATCACCTTTCTGACAGCAGGGTAAGGAGCGACAGGTCTGGTGTTCACAGGCGTTGTCTCCTGCGCTGATCTCAGCTCAGCTCCTGACAACACAACACAACAGCTTCATCAACTCAAACACACACACACACACACACACACACTGCAGTACCTGAGGGCCCCCGTGCAGGAGAGCGGCTGAGGAACACATCAGTGCCGTCAGCTCCAGTGATGGAGGACAGGTTAGGCGTGAGCTGCAGCGCGAGGTCCTGAGCGTGGCTGAGGTCCAGGAGAGTGGAGTTCTTCACCCCGGCCTCCGGTGCGTCTCCGGCACGCCAGCCGCTCGCTTCATCTGAGGCGCAGAACGGGCAGTGACAACACTACACTCACACACTCCATATAATGAACTGTACTGAGATCGGTTTGAATCAAGAATTAGAGAAATAAGCGGCTCATATCCTGAAACCGTCATCATTCACTCGCCCACATGTCATGCCAAACGCTGCGACTTTTTCTGTGGATTCCAAAACTAAACATTCTGCAGAATCTTTATGTGATTTTTTTATATTTACTGCATCCGTCAAAAAATGACTCGTGCGCCCACACGCTCTGTGTCATTAACAGATTGAACGAACGAGTCAATCATTTTAGCCCTTAAAACTCACCAAAATGACATCGTTTTTTTCTTGGAAACAATGTCTTCATGTCTTAAAATGTCTTGAATGTAACTCGACACCCTCGCCTCATTTAGTATGCGCGGTTCTATGAATATGCAAATGAGCCCCGCCTCCACTCACTCACTCCGCTCAGAGATCCACTGGTTGACGATCACACGTTGATCTGATTGGTTACAAGGTCGTTTGTGACGTCAGAAACACCAGCGATTTCAAACCGTGTGTTTGAGACTGTCTTTGGTTCACTGCAGTTTTAAGCAGGAAATACTCAGCAATGCTGTCGACTTATGAACTTACACACGGTGTGTCTTAAAGCATATTAAAACACCACAGACACATAAACAACATTAAACGCTGGATTTACACCACAGGCGGACTTTAGCGTATCGCTATATAATCTACACATGACGGTACTTTAGAGGAGTCATGTGGAAATTTCATTTTTAAAACTTAATGATATAATGATAATACATAATGACATGCGTCTTGACATATGGCTATACAGGGTTTAGTTTTGACAAACCATTCAATTAATTATTTTTTTTAAATCAGTTTTTTCGTTAGAAATGTTGTTTTCAGTTTTTGTCATCACACATCATTAATCAAATCATTTTAATGTATAAGAAATAAACACATTCCTTTTCACTCATACAAGCTGTCCTGTGAGTGCTAAAACAGGCCATTAGTCGAAGGTTTATTTAGAGAAATATTGATGTCTCTTCTTAATCGTTTACTTAAGCTTGTGTTATAGTTTACCGACAGCTAGACGATGTCAGAGCATAAATGCCATTTTGTCAGTCATTTAAACTTGTTTATTGATTAATTGTGTTTTATTTCTTATAGTTTATAGTATGTTTATAGTGAGTAAATAATTGTATCTTTTGCTGTTTTAATGTTAAAGCTAAAAAAAAAAGGATGAATTCAATCAAAACATTACTGATATATACTGATACTTGATACTGGACTTTTGTCACACTTGAACCTCGAATACACAAAAAGGTAAATGGATTCGAGGAGTTTTGTGGTTGATCTTTAAAATAGTAACAAATCCGTTCCCTCGCGGGTCAATCTGAGCCTTTAGGAATGAGTGGAATGCTTCAGTTCACATAGAAAAACCTAAAAATGCACAAAATTCAAACTAAAAATGCTAAAACTTTACCATAAAAATATGTTATAATGTCTACATGTGTATCTGAATGCACACTGAAGAGAACTGACTTTATTTGCTCATTTGCTCCATATAACTCGAAAAATTAGAATATCGTGCAAAAGTTCATTTATTTCAGTAATTCAACTTAAAGGTGAAACTAATATATTATATAGACTCATTACATGCAAAGTGAGATATTTCAAGCCTTTATTTGTTGTAATTGTGATGATTATGGCTTACAGATATGAAAACCTTTCCACAATATTCTCATTTTAAATTTGGGGTTTTCATAAGCTGTAAGCCATAATCATCACAATTATAACAAATAAAGGCTTGAAATATCTCACTTTGCATGTAATGAGTCTATATAATATATTAGTTTCACCTTTTAAGTTGAATTACTGAAATAAATGAACTTTTTGCACGATATTCTCATTTTTCGAGTTTCACCTCCATAGGCCATCTAGTGGCAAGAGTCATGAAATATCATGTTATATTATTTATTTCCCACAAGACGTCGGCAAAGACTCCCAAAGTAAGATATTTAGAGCTGAATTAAAAGGGTTATGCATGAAATTGTGAGTTATTTTAAATTTAAGTTGAAAAAATGTGAGGAATGTGATTACTATTTATTTATTTACTTTTATTTACTTTACTTATACTTTTACTTTACTTTTTTACTTATATTTATTTATATACTATTTATTAAATCTAGTAATTTAAAAGGTAAATAAAATAAAAAATAAAAAAATCTCCTAAAAAATGGCATTAAAAAAAAAAGACAAAAAAGGAAATATAAATGTTATGGCTTCGGGTAATTCCCCCCGTGAGGGAAAGATGTGTGAGGAAGGATGAAGGTTCATTTGCATTGTTTCATGCACTGACGTGAAGTTTAGAACCAGCACTGCTTGGAACAACTGTGAAGTACTCAAGTTCTCAAACGCATTAATAATACCATAAATGTCAGCTTTGCGAAACTCCTCGATGGATGAAAGCGTCGAGTCGTCGTCTGAAGTTGGAGAATCGACATCCAAGCAGTCCAACAGAAAGCTGGAGACGCCAGAGGGCAGCGTTAGACCTGCACAGAGACAGAGAGTGTGTGTCACCGGCCGAAGGAAACACACACGCAGAACCCTGAACTTCAGCTCCGGAACCCACTGCTGGAGTCCTGGCTGCAGTCCTCGGAGACGCCTGCGGTCGGCCGGCCCTGCGGAGAACACACACGAGAGCAGACACTAGAGACTCTTCATCTGTTACACTCGATCAGTTCATCAGTGAGAGCAGACACTAGAGACTCCTCATCTGTTACACTCGATCAGTTCATCAGTGAGAGCAGACACTAGAGACTCTTCATCTGTTACACTCGATCAGTTCATCAGTGAGAGCAGACACTAGAGACTCTTCATCTGTTACACTCGATCAGTTCATCAGTGAGAGCAGACACTAAAAGACTCTTCATCTGTTACACTCGATCAGTTCATCAGTGAGAGCAGACACTAGAGACTCTTCATCTGTTACACTCGATCAGTTCATCAGTGAGAGCAGACACTAGAGACTCTTCATCTGTTACACTCGATCAGTTCATCAGTGAGAGCAGACACTAGAGACTCTTCATCTGTTACACTCGATCAGTTCATCAGTGAGAGCAGACACTAGAGACTCCTCATCTGTTACACTCGATCAGTTCATCAGTGAGAGCAGACACTAGAGACTCTTCATCTGTTACACTCGATCAGTTCATCAGTGAGAGCAGACACTAGAGACTCTTCATCTGTTACACTCGATCAGTTCATCAGTGAGAGCAGACACTAGAGACTCTTCATCTGTTACACTCGATCAGTTCATCAGTGAGAGCAGACACTAGAGACTCTTCATCTGTTACACTCGATCAGTTCATCAGTGAGAGCAGACACTAGAGACTCTTCATCTGTTACACTCGATCAGTTCATCAGTGAGAGCAGACACTAGAGACTCTTCATCTATTACACTCGATCAGTTCATCAGTGAGAGCAGACACTAGAGACTCTTCATCTGTTACACTCGATCAGTTCATCAGTGAGAGCAGACACTAGAGACTCTTCATCTGTTACACTCGATCAGTTCATCAGTGAGAGCAGACACTAGAGACTCTTCATCTGTTACACTCGATCAGTTCATCAGTGAGAGCAGACACTAGAGACTCTTCATCTGTTACACTCGATCAGTTCATCAGTGAGAGCAGACACTAGAGACTCTTCATCTGTTACACTCGATCAGTTCATCAGTGAGAGCAGACACTAGAGACTCTTCATCTGTTACACTCGATCAGTTCATCAGTGAGAGCAGACACTAGAGACTCTTCATCTGTTACACTCGATCAGTTCATCAGTGAGAGCAGACACTAGAGACTCTTCATCTGTTACACTCGATCAGTTCATCAGTGAGAGCAGACACTAGAGACTCTTCATCTGTTACACTCGATCAGTTCATCAGTGAGAGCAGACACTAGAGACTCTTCATCTGTTACACTCGATCAGTTCATCAGTGAGAGCAGACACTAGAGACTCTTCATCTGTTACACTCGATCAGTTCATCAGTGAGAGCAGACACTAGAGACTCTTCATCTGTTACACTCGATCAGTTCATCAGTGAGAGCAGACACTAGAGACTCTTCATCTGTTACACTCGATCAGTTCATCAGTGAGAGCACACACTAGAGACTCTTCATCTGTTACACTCGATCAGTTCATCAGTGAGAGCAGACACTAGAGACTCTTCATCTGTTACACTCGATCAGTTCATCAGTGAGAGCAGACACTAGAGACTCTTCATCTGTTACACTCGATCAGTTCATCAGTGAGAGCAGACACTAGAGACTCTTCATCTGTTTACACTCGATCAGTTCATCAGTGAGAGCAGACACTAGAGACTCTTCATCTGTTACACTCGATCAGTTCATCAGTGAGAGCAGACACTAGAGACTCTTCATCTGTTACACTCGATCAGTTCATCAGTGAGAGCAGACACTAGAGACTCTTCATCTGTTACACTCGATCAGTTCATCAGTGAGAGCAGACACTAGAGACTCCTCATCTGTTACACTCGATCAGTTCATCAGTGAGAGCAGACACTAGAGACTCTTCATCTGTTACACTCGATCAGTTCATCAGTGAGAGCAGACACTAGAGACTCTTCATCTGTTACACTCGATCAGTTCATCAGTGAGAGCAGACACTAGAGACTCTTCATCTGTTACACTCGATCAGTTCATCAGTGAGAGCAGACACTAGAGACTCTTCATCTGTTACACTCGATCAGTTCATCAGTGAGAGCAGACACTAGAGACTCTTCATCTGTTACACTCGATCAGTTCATCAGTGAGAGCAGACACTAGAGACTCCTCATCTGTTACACTCGATCAGTTCATCAGTGAGAGCAGACACTAGAGACTCTTCATCTGTTACACTCGATCAGTTCATCAGTGAGAGCAGACACTAGAGACTCTTCATCTGTTACACTCGATCAGTTCATCAGTGAGAGCAGACACTAGAGACTCCTCACCTGTTACACTCGATCAGTTCATCAGTGAGAGCAGACACTAGAGACTCCTCATCTGTTACACTCGATCAGTTCATCAGTGAGAGCAGACACTAGAGACTCTTCATCTGTTACACTCGATCAGTTCATCAGTGAGAGCAGACACTAGAGACTCTTCATCTGTTACACTCGATCAGTTCATCAGTGAGAGCAGACACTAGAGACTCTTCACCTGTTACACTCGATCAGTTCATCAGTGAGAGCAGACACTAGAGACTCCTCATCTGTTACACTCGATCAGTTCATCAGTGAGAGCAGACACTAGAGACTCTTCATCTGTTTACACTCGATCAGTTCATCAGTGAGAGCAGACACTAGAGACTCCTCATCTGTTACACTCGATCAGTTCATCAGTGAGAGCAGACACTAGAGACTCTTCATCTGTTACACTCGATCAGTTCATCAGTGAGAGCAGACACTAGAGACTCTTCATCTGTTACACTCGATCAGTTCATCAGTGAGAGCAGACACTAGAGACTCCTCACCTGTTACACTCGATCAGTTCATCAGTGAGAGCAGACACTAGAGACTCTTCACCTGTTACACTCGATCAGTTCATCAGTGAGAGCAGACACTAGAGACTCTTCATCTGTTACACTCGATCAGTTCATCAGTGAGAGCAGACACTAGAGACTCTTCATCTGTTACACTCGATCAGTTCATCAGTGAGAGCAGACACTAGAGACTCTTCATCTGTTACACTCGATCAGTTCATCAGTGAGAGCAGACACTAGAGACTCTTCATCTGTTACACTCGATCAGTTCATCAGTGAGAGCAGACACTAGAGGACTCCTCATCTGTTACACTCGATCAGTTCATCAGTGAGAGCAGACACTAGAGACTCTTCATCTGTTACACTGGATCAGTTCATCAGTGAGAGCAGACACTAGAGACTCTTCATCTGTTACACTCGATCAGTTCATCAGTGAGAGCAGACACTAGAGACTCTTCATCTGTTACACTCGATCAGTTCATCAGTGAGAGCAGACACTAGAGACTCTTCACCAGTTACACTCGATCAGTTCATCAGTGAGAGCAGACACTAGAGACTCTTCATCTGTTACACTCGATCAGTTCATCAGTGAGAGCAGACACTAGAGACTCTTCACCTGTTACACTCGATCAGTTCATCATTGAGAGCAGACACTAGAGACTCTTCATCTGTTACACTCGATCAGTTCATCAGTGAGAGCAGACACTAGAGACTCCTCATCTGTTACACTCGATCAGTTCATCAGTGAGAGCAGACACTAGAGACTCTTCATCTGTTACACTCGATCAGTTCATCAGTGAGAGCAGACACTAGAGACTCCTCATCTGTTACACTCGATCAGTTCATCAGTGAGAGCAGACACTAGAGACTCCTCATCTGTTACACTCGATCAGTTCATCAGTGAGAGCAGACACTAGAGACTCTTCATCTGTTACACTCGATCAGTTCATCAGTGAGAGCAGACACTAGAGACTCCTCATCTGTTACACTCGATCAGTTCATCAGTGAGAGCAGACACTAGAGACTCCTTCATCTGTTACACTCGATCACTTCATCAGTGAGAGCAGACACTAGAGACTCTTCATCTGTTACACTCGATCAGTTCATCAGTGAGAGCAGACACTAGAGACTCCTCATCTGTTACACTCGATCAGTTCATCAGTGAGAGCAGACACTAGAGACTCCTCATCTGTTACACTCGATCAGTTCATCAGTGAGAGCAGACACTAGAGACTCTTCATCTGTTACACTCGATCAGTTCATCAGTGAGAGCAGACACTAGAGACTCCTCATCTGTTACACTCGATCAGTTCATCAGTGAGAGCAGACACTAGAGACTCTTCATCTGTTACACTCGATCACTTCATCAGTGAGAGCAGACACTAGAGACTCTTCATCTGTTACACTCGATCAGTTCATCAGTGAGAGCAGACACTAGAGACTCCTCATCTGTTACACTCGATCAGTTCATCAGTGAGAGCAGACACTAGAGACTCCTCATCTGTTACACTCGATCAGTTCATCAGTGAGAGCAGACACTAGAGACTCTTCATCTGTTACACTCGATCAGTTCATCAGTGAGAGCAGACACTAGAGACTCTTCATCTGTTACACTCGATCAGTTCATCAGTGAGAGCAGACACTAGAGACTCTTCATCTGTTACACTCGATCAGTTCATCAGTGAGAGCAGACACTAGAGACTCCTCATCTGTTACACTCGATCAGTTCATCAGTGAGAGCAGACACTAGAGACTCTTCATCTGTTACACTCGATCAGTTCATCAGTGAGAGCAGACACTAGAGACTCTTCATCTGTTACACTCGATCAGTTCATCAGTGAGAGCAGACACTAGAGACTCTTCATCTGTTACACTCGATCAGTTCATCAGTGAGAGCAGACACTAGAGACTCCTCATCTGTTACACTCGATCAGTTCATCAGTGAGAGCAGACACTAGAGACTCTTCATCTGTTACACTCGATCAGTTCATCAGTGAGAGCAGACACTAGAGACTCTTCATCTGTTACACTCGATCACTTCATCAGTGAGAGCAGACACTAGAGACTCTTCATCTGTTACACTCGATCAGTTCATCAGTGAGAGCAGACACTAGAGACTCTTCATCTGTTACACTCGATCAGTTCATCAGTGAGAGCAGACACTAGAGACTCTTCATCTGTTACACTCGATCAGTTCATCAGTGAGAGCAGACACTAGAGACTCCTCATCTGTTACACTCGATCAGTTCATCAGTGAGAGCAGACACTAGAGACTCTTCATCTGTTACACTCGATCAGTTCATCAGTGAGAGCAGACACTAGAGACTCTTCATCTGTTACACTCGATCAGTTCATCAGTGAGAGCAGACACTAGAGACTCTTCATCTGTTACACTCGATCAGTTCATCAGTGAGAGCAGACACTAGAGACTCCTCATCTGTTACACTCGATCAGTTCATCAGTGAGAGCAGACACTAGAGACTCTTCATCTGTTACACTCGATCAGTTCATCAGTGAGAGCAGACACTAGAGACTCTTCATCTGTTACACTCGATCAGTTCATCAGTGAGAGCAGACACTAGAGACTCTTCATCTGTTACACTCGATCAGTTCATCAGTGAGAGCAGACACTAGAGGACTCCTCATCTGTTACACTCGATCAGTTCATCAGTGAGAGCAGACACTAGAGACTCTTCATCTGTTACACTCGATCAGTTCATCAGTGAGAGCAGACACTAGAGACTCTTCATCTGTTACACTCGATCACTTCATCAGTGAGAGCAGACACTAGAGACTCTTCATCTGTTACACCTCGATCAGTTCATCAGTGAGAGCAGACACTAGAGACTCCTCATTCTGTTACACTCGATCAGTTCATCAGTGAGAGCAGACACTAGAGACTCTTCATCTGTTACACTCGATCAGTTCATCAGTGAGAGCAGACACTAGAGACTCTTCATCTGTTACACTCGATCAGTTCAATCAGTGAGAGCAGACACTAGAGACTCTTCATCTGTTACACTCGATCAGTTCATCAGTGAGAGCAGACACTAGAGACTCTTCATCTGTTACACTCGATCAGTTCATCAGTGAGAGCAGACACTAGAGACTCTTCATCTGTTACACTCGATCAGTTCATCAGTGAGAGCAGACACTAGAGACTCCTCATCTGTTACACTCGATCAGTTCATCAGTGAGAGCAGACACTAGAGACGCCTCATCTGTTACACTCGATCAGTTCATCAGTGAGAGCAGACACTAGAGACTCTTCATCTGTTACACTCGATCAGTTCATCAGTGAGAGCAGACACTAGAGGACTCTTCATCTGTTACACTCGATCAGTTCATCAGTGAGAGCAGACACTAGAGACTCTTCATCTGTTACACTCGATCAGTTCATCAGTGAGAGCAGACACTAGAGACGCCTCATCTGTTACACTCGATCAGTTCATCAGTGAGAGCAGACACTAGAGACTCCTCATCTGTTACACTCGATCAGTTCATCAGTGAGAGCAGACACTAGAGACTCCTCATCTGTTACACTCGATCAGTTCATCAGTGAGAGCAGACACTGGAGACTCTTCATCTGTTACACTCGATCAGTTCATCAGTGAGAGCAGACACTAGAGACTCCTCATCTGTTACACTCGATCAGTTCATCAGTGAGAGCAGACACTAGAGACTCTTCATCTGTTACACTCGATCAGTTCATCAGTGAGAGCAGACACTAGAGACTCCTCATCTGTTACACTCGATCAGTTCATCAGTGAGAGCAGACACTAGAGGACTCCTCATCTGTTACACTCGATCAGTTCATCAGTGAGAGCAGACACTAGAGACTCCTCATCTGTTACACTCGATCAGTTCATCAGTGAGAGCAGACACTAGAGACTCCTCATCTGTTACACTCGATCAGTTCATCAGTGAGAGCAGACACTAGAGACTCCTCATCTGTTACACTCGATCAGTTCATCAGTGAGAGCAGACACTAGAGACTCTTCATCTGTTACACTCGATCAGTTCATCAGTGAGAGCAGACACTAGAGACTCCTCATCTGTTACACTCGATCAGTTCATCAGTGAGAGCAGACACTAGAGACTCTTCATCTGTTACACTCGATCAGTTCATCAGTGAGAGCAGACACTAGAGACTCCTCATCTGTTACACTCGATCAGTTCATCAGTGAGAGCAGACACTAGAGACTCCTCATCTGTTACACTCGATCAGTTCATCAGTGAGAGCAGACACTAGAGACTCCTCATCTGTTACACTCGATCAGTTCATCAGTGAGAGCAGACACTAGAGACTCCTCATCTGTTACACTCGATCAGTTCATCAGTGAGAGCAGACACTAGAGACTCCTCATCTGTTACACTCGATCAGTTCATCAGTGAGAGCAGACACTAGAGGACTCTTCATCTGTTACACTCGATCAGTTCATCAGTGAGAGCAGACACTAGAGACTCTTCATCTGTTACACTCGATCAGTTCATCAGTGAGAGCAGACACTGGAGACTCTTCATCTGTTACACTCGATCAGTTCATCAGTGAGAGCAGACACTAGAGACTCTTCATCTGTTACACTCTCGATCAGTTCATCAGTGAGAGCAGACACTAGAGACTCCTCATCTGTTACACTCGATCAGTTCATCAGTGAGAGCAGACACTAGAGACTCTTCATCTGTTACACTCGATCAGTTCATCAGTGAGAGCAGACACTAGAGACTCTTCATCTGTTACACTCGATCAGTTCATCAGTGAGAGCAGACACTAGAGACTCTTCATCTGTTACACTCGATCAGTTCATCAGTGAGAGCAGACACTAGAGACTCTTCATCTGTTACACTCGATCAGTTCATCAGTGAGAGCAGACACTGGAGACTCTTCATCTGTTACACTTGATCAGTTCATCAGTGAGAGCAGACACTGGAGACTCCTCATCTGTTACACTCGATCAGTTCATCAGTGAGAGCAGACACTGGAGACTCTTCATCTGTTACACTCGATCAGTTCATCAGTGAGAGCAGACACTAGAGACTCTTCATCTGTTACACTCGATCAGTTCATCAGTGAGAGCAGACACTAGAGACTCTTCATCTGTTACACTCGATCAGTTCATCAGTGAGAGCAGACACTAGAGACTCCTCATCTGTTTACACTCGATCAGTTCATCAGTGAGAGCAGACACTAGAGACTCTTCATCTGTTACACTCGATCAGTTCATCAGTGAGAGCAGACACTAGAGACTCTTCATCTGTTACACTCGATCAGTTCATCAGTGAGAGCAGACACTAGAGACTCCTCATCTGTTACACTCGATCAGTTCATCAGTGAGAGCAGACACTAGAGACTCTTCATCTGTTACACTCGATCAGTTCATCAGTGAGAGCAGACACTAGAGACTCTTCATCTGTTACACTCGATCAGTTCATCAGTGAGAGCAGAGACTGGAGACTCTTCATCTGTTACACTCGATCAGTTCATCAGTGATAGCAGACACTAGAGACTCTTCATCTGTTACACTCGATCAGTTCATCAGTGAGAGCAGACACTGGAAACTCTTCATCTGTTACACTCGATCAGTTCATCAGTGAGAGCAGACACTGGAGACTCTTCATCTGTTACACTCGATCAGTTCATCAGTGATAGCAGACACTAGAGACTCCTCATCTGTTACACTCGATCAGTTCATCAGTGAGAGCAGACACTAGAGACTCTTCATCTGTTACACTCGATCAGTTCATCAGTGAGAGCAGACACTAGAGACTCTTCATCTGTTACACTCGATCAGTTCATCAGTGAGAGCAGACACTAGAGACTCTTCATCTGTTACACTCGATCAGTTCATCAGTGAGAGCAGACACTAGAGACTCCTCATCTGTTACACTCGATCAGTTCATCAGTGAGACCAGAGACTAGAGACTCTTCATCTGTTACACTCGATCAGTTCATCAGTGAGAGCAGACACTAGAGACTCCTCATCTGTTACACTCGATCAGTTCATCAGTGAGAGCAGACACTAGAGACTCCTCATCTGTTACACTCGATCAGTTCATCAGTGAGAGCAGACACTGGAGACTCTTCATCTGTTACACTCGATCAGTTCATCAGTGAGAGCAGACACTAGAGACTCCTCATCTGTTACACTCGATCAGTTCATCAGTGAGAGCAGACACTAGAGACGCCTCATCTGTTACACTCGATCAGTTCATCAGTGAGAGCAGACACTAGAGACTCTTCATCTGTTACACTCGATCAGTTCATCAGTGAGAGCAGACACTAGAGACTCTTCATCTGTTACACTCGATCAGTTCATCAGTGAGAGCAGACACTAGAGACTCCTCATCTGTTACACTCGATCAGTTCATCAGTGAGAGCAGACACTAGAGACTCCTCATCTGTTACACTCGATCAGTTCATCAGTGAGAGCAGACACTAGAGACTCTTCATCTGTTACACTCGATCAGTTCATCAGTGAGAGCAGACACTAGAGACTCTTCATCTGTTACACTCGATCAGTTCATCAGTGAGAGCAGACACTAGAGACTCTTCATCTGTTACACTCGATCAGTTCATCAGTGAGAGCAGACACTAGAGACTCCTTCATCTGTTACACTCGATCAGTTCATCAGTGAGAGCAGACACTAGAGACTCTTCATCTGTTACACTCGATCAGTTCATCAGTGAGAGCAGACACTAGAGACTCTTCATCTGTTACACTCGATCAGTTCATCAGTGAGAGCAGACACTAGAGACTCCTCATCTGTTACACTCGATCAGTTCATCAGTGAGAGCAGACACTAGAGGACTCCTCATCTGTTACACTCGATCAGTTCATCAGTGAGAGCAGACACTAGAGACTCTTCATCTGTTACAACTCGATCAGTTCATCAGTGAGAGCAGACACTAGAGACTCTTCATCTGTTACACTCGATCAGTTCATCAGTGAGAGCAGACACTAGAGACTCCTCATCTGTTACACTCGATCAGTTCATCAGTGAGAGCAGACACTAGAGACTCTTCATCCTGTTACACTCGATCAGTTCATCAGTGAGAGCAGACACCAGAGACTCTTCATCTGTTACACTCGATCAGTTCATCAGTGAGAGCAGACACTAGAGACTCTTCATCTGTTACACTCGATCAGTTCATCAGTGAGAGCAGACACCAGAGACTCTTCATCTGTTACACTCGATCAGTTCATCAGTGAGAGCAGACACTAGAGACTCTTCATCTGTTACACTCGATCAGTTCATCAGTGAGAGCAGACACTAGAGACTCTTCATCTGTTACACTCGATCAGTTCATCAGTGAGAGCAGACACTAGAGACTCCTCATCTGTTACACTCGATCAGTTCATCAGTGAGAGCAGACACTAGAGACTCCTCATCTGTTACACTCGATCAGTTCATCAGTGAGAGCAGACACCAGAGACTCTTCATCTGTTACACTCGATCAGTTCATCAGTGAGAGCAGACACCAGAGACTCTTCATCTGTTACACTCGATCAGTTCATCAGTGAGAGCAGACACTAGAGACTCTTCATCTGTTACACTCGATCAGTTCATCAGTGAGAGCAGACACTAGAGACTCTTCATCTGTTACACTCGATCAGTTCATCAGTGAGAGCAGACACTAGAGACTCCTCATCTGTTACACTCGATCAGTTCATCAGTGAGAGCAGACACTAGAGACTCCTCATCTGTTACACTCGATCAGTTCATCAGTGAGAGCAGACACCTAGAGACTCTTCATCTGTTACACTCGATCAGTTCATCAGTGAGAGCAGACACTAGAGACTCTTCATCTGTTACACTCGATCAGTTCATCAGTGAGAGCAGACACTAGAGACTCTTCATCTGTTACACTCGATCAGTTCATCAGTGAGAGCAGACACTAGAGACTCTTCATCTGTTACACTCGATCAGTTCATCAGTGAGAGCAGACACTAGAGACTCCTCATCTGTTACACTCGATCAGTTCATCAGTGAGAGCAGACACTAGAGACTCTTCATCTGTTACACTCGATCAGTTCATCAGTGAGAGCAGACACTAGAGACTCTTCATCTGTTACACTCGATCAGTTCATCAGTGAGAGCAGACACTAGAGACTCTTCATCTGTTTACACTCGATCAGTTCATCAGTGAGAGCAGACACTAGAGACTCCTCATCTGTTACACTCGATCAGTTCATCAGTGAGAGCAGACACTAGAGACTCTTCATCTGTTACACTCGATCAGTTCATCAGTGAGAGCAGACACCTAGAGACTCTTCATCTGTTACACTCGATCAGTTCATCAGTGAGAGCAGACACTAGAGACTCTTCATCTGTTACACTCGATCAGTTCATCAGTGAGAGCAGACACCAGAGACTCTTCATCTGTTACACTCGATCAGTTCATCAGTGAGAGCAGACACTAGAGACTCTTCATCTGTTACACTCGATCAGTTCATCAGTGAGAGCAGACACTAGAGACTCCTCATCTGTTACACTCGATCAGTTCATCAGTGAGAGCAGACACTAGAGACTCCTCATCTGTTACACTCGATCAGTTCATCAGTGAGAGCAGACACTAGAGACTCCTCATCTGTTACACTCGATCAGTTTCATCAGTGAGAGCAGACACCAGAGACTCTTCATCTGTTACACTCGATCAGTTCATCAGTGAGAGAGCAGACACCAGAGACTCTTCATCTGTTACACTCGATCAGTCATCAGTGAGAGCAGACACTAGAGACTCTTCATCTGTTACACTCGATCAGTCATGCATTGGAAGAAGCAGGGAAGCACTAGATATCTCCTCATCTGTTACACTCGATCAGTTCATCAGTGAGAGCAGGACACTAGAGACTTCTTCATCTGTTACACCGATCAGTTCATCAGTGAGAGCAGACGACCAGAGACTCTTCATCTGTTACACTCGATCAGTTCATCAGTGAGAGCAGACACCAGAGACTCTCATCTGTTACACTCGTAGAAATCATCAGTGATATGAGAGCAGAGCTGTACCTCGACACAATCTCTTCTGCGTCCTGAAGCCGGCGCCCCTCCGTCCACACATCTCACACCCGCGGTCACTGCCCTCAATCTACACATTCACACAACATGACATTGGAAACACAGAAAAATTGTTAAAGGGAACACCAGGGGAAAAAGCACCTTTGATTTTATCTCCTCTAAACCACTAGATGGAAAATACTTGCCGCGTTTTCATAAACATCCGCTTTTCAAGATGCACGTGGAAATTTTATCTGATCCTTGACGTGATCGCGAACAGCGGCTCAAGCTTATTCTGTGCTAATCTGCTCTAATATTTGAGCTAATATCTGAATCTGCTCTAATATTTGAGCTAATATTTGAGCTAATATCTGAATCTGCTCTAATATTTGAGCTAATATCTGAATCTGCTCTAATATTTAAGCTAATATCCGAATCTGCTTTAATATTTGAGCTAATATCTGAATCTGCTCTAATATTTGAGCTAATATTTGAATCTGCTCTAATATTTAAGCTAATATCCGAATCTGCTCTAATATTTGAGCGAATATCTGAATCTGATCTAATATCTGATGTTTTTAAAAATGTTGTAGATTTAAGTAGCAAATGAGAATCGCTGAAATTATTGAATAGGCTATTGTATTAAACAAAGATCTTGTTAATGATTTTTTTTTTGTTCAAGGTAATTAAATATGAGTTTTTCAAAAACAGAAGAATATGTAAAAGTATGGTATTTGAGGTAAAAGGCACAATAATTAACATGATAATAAACAGCTGACTGGCCTTTCCATTTGTTGACATGACATGGTTATTCAGATGGTAAATATCATATATCAAACCTTAGAGATAATCACCATATTTATAATAAAACCATCATAATTAAAAATATGATCTTAATCAACACGTCATCGTTGATCATGATGTTGATCATCATTCGGCAACACTTGATCCATTAATACTAACACTTTCTCTTCTCTTCTATTCTATATCTATTTTTAAAATGTTTTTACATATACTGCGTTAGATTAAACTTAGATACCCAACTCGTAAATACGATCATTCCGACATGAGGTTTATTGATCAATAATCGAGCCAATAATAAACTGGTTCAATCTGAGCATTTGCAAAACAAAAAGCCGTCAGTCGTAAAGCTCCGAAGTGAAAAAACAGACTGTGCTTAGGGATAGTCATATAATATTTAGGCTAATTATAATAATAATAATAACAACAACAACAACAACTCGTGAATCGTTGACATGTGACTCGGGCGGCAGGTGTAATTTATGAGTATTTATAACAATCCCACCTGTCTTTGTTGCATCCATATCCTTTTAACTCAGAAACCTGGCGACCTCGACGAGCGCCTCGACTGCGTTTAGACCCATGTGTTTGGAAATCTAGGAGTTAAAAAGGACATTTAAAACGAGTCGATTAGTAACGCAGAGTTATAGACCTGAAAACGCTTGTCCTCATACTGGAGAATGACGGAGCGGCTCTCAGCGGCGTCACGTTGCGCCCGGTACTTTTTACTCTTGACGATTTCTTAATAATCATATTTAAAAAAAAAAAACTAAACGCGAAACGGTTCAGTTCTTCTTAACCGATCCTTCTTTTACACAACAATCCCCGAAACTATCATTACTACTGAACCGCTGTCGTTACAGTGGGCGTGTCCACGCTCGCTCGAGGAACGTAACCAAGCAACGCGAGTAACTCCGACTCCAAAATAATAAACACATCGTGCTAGTTTAGGATGGGTAGAATAATAATAGATGGTGGGTGTACAATTAATTTTGTTCTTTATTAACCATAAAACCAAATGACATGTGATATTTTAAAATTACCATGAAATCAAAAATGAGAATTATTATTTTGCTGTAGACCAATTAAACATTTTTAAAGCGACAGACCCGATTCTTTAGTTTTTTTTAAATGAACATCATAAACACAATATTAAAAATGGCATTCATTTTAGATAGTAAATCAAGTCACACCAATGAACAAACTATAACGAATGTTTTCATCCCAGCAAGTTTGCATACCTACTCTTCATATATTTCAATGGTGGAAAATAACTTCTTGTTAGCTAGCTTGTTAATGAATTATTGAATTATTCTCACCTGTAAGTAGGCCAGTTGTTAACTTCTTCAGCTGAACAATGACAGCTTTGTCTTATCTTGACCTGCTTTACAGCAGAAACCGACTAAAAACGTTGTGTTTTGCTGCCGGGCCAGCTTGGTTGGCAATGTGACCTTGTTAAGAAACGTTACACTCCTATAGACTGAACACATAATACACACGTGCGTGACAGTTTTCGTTGTTTGCAACAATCCAACAAACAAGCCGTGCTAAAATCCTCAACCCCAGGACCATGAGTCCGCCTCGCTGAGCAGGCTAACACTTACAGAGTCATCAGTAAAGTTTATAATACGGTTGTTTCTAAAACTCATTTGCGTACAAGATAAATAATAAAGGAGAGAGGACACATCCTTGAGGTGACCCAGTAGATGCACTAACCGTTTAGAAAAACACTAATTTACAGGTGAAACTTGAAAAATTTGAATATCGTGCTAAAGTTAATTTATTTCAGTAATTCAAGTAAAAGGTGAAACTAATATATTATATAGACTCATTACATGCAAAGTGAGATATTTCAAGCCTTTATTTGTTATAATTGTGATGATTATGGCTTACAGATATCTATATTTATCTTATCTATCTATCTAAAACTTACTATTCTAATTCTGAATTTGGGGTTTTCATAATATGTAAACCATAATCATCCAAATTATAACAAATACAGACGACACCGTTGTCAAAACGATCCCCATTTTCGCACGGATCCGCGAAAATAACTAAAAATGCTGTATTCTGCACTAGATGGCGATGAAACACATAGACTGAACACGTGATACGCATGTGCATGACATCATCGTCTTCAGAGATTCACGCTCGTGTTGTTTACACAGAGACCGGTTTCAAAAACTTGCACTTTGAAACCCATTTTCAAAACTTTGCGTTTTCAGGCGCCCAAAACGCTGTTGTCATGGAAACGAACAGCCAAAACGCATAAAAAGCATTGCATGTTTAAATGTAAACAGCCCCTAGTTTTAACTGTCACCGTTCATTAGTTGTCATGGTTCCTAATTGGTTGTCACCTGTTCCCTGTTCTGTTGATCCTCCTCCTGTCTATTTAAGCCGTCAGATCTCCTCTGTTCAGACTCTTGTGTTAATGTAATGTTCAAGTGTAGTGTCTGAGCTGTCTTCATGTTCATTAAAAGTTGATTGTTCATTCTGCGTGTGACGGCCCGAGCTGGTGGCCGCACAAGCCTGGTTATGTTGATGTATCGCATCATCTCTCACTCACACTCGCACTCGCACACGCACACACACGCACACATGCATTTAAGAATAATCTTTATTTTAACTTCTCTCTTTTGTCATTCACATTGATTTGTTTCAGTATAATGATAGCTCATAATAACCACACAAAACAAACAATATTCATTTATTCTCTGTTAGGTTTGCATATGTTTACATTTACAACACATTTTATATACATTGTTACTGATTTGAAGTGCACTCAATTTAGTTGCGTTGTATCTGTTATTTATATTTGTTTCTATTTTGAGTTTGTTTACCGGTGATGAACTTCAGACTTGGCGTGACGGACATTAGAGTCTTCTTCTCTTATTTAATGGTGGATTGCAAACAACTTTTAGGTGCATACCGCCACCTACTGTACTGGAGTGTGTATCATCATGTCATTTTACAATTATTTAAATTCTACTCCACAACCCTGTGTCTTTTAAAAATGTAAATAGTGGTTTCCTGGTGATTCTGATCTCCTCTCCGTCTCCTTCTGATCCCAGTATCCCTGCCTCCTGAACCTTCTCTTTAAACACCTGTCTTTCACCTACAGTACAATATTACATGTTCAACATTTCTCACTCTTCCTTTCCCCCATTAAACACAGTGTGCTCTTCAGCCCTGTGTGATCCACTCTGAGTCTCGTCATTACACTTTCCTTTCTCCTGGTCCTTTCCATGTAATTCTTTATACTGACAAATTTTATAGTATCTCCTTCCTTTCCTGTCTTCCTAGTCCTTTCTTCTTAACCACCGCTTTTCCTTCGCCTTTTCCTAGTGGAATTGTAAGTGTTATTAGCTTTAGCAATGCCTCTTTAGCCCGTTTGTCTGCAGTCTCGCTCCCTTTACCCCTCATCTCTGCGCAGTGCCGTCGGAGTGACGTCTTTTCTATGTCATTTTTGGACGTCCAATTTCGGTTCACAGAAGGGGTTGTTTTGTAATGCCAGATAACGTCTTTTTCCGTCGTCTACCTCACGTCTAATGTTGACGTCCGTCCGTGAGACCGCCGTGTACATCGCATTACATGATTTCCATTACACGAGAGTAGATGTTAAAACTTGCTGATTTGTACTCGGCTTTCGCCAAGATAAGCAACACTGCGACGTAGCTTTACAGTAACCTATGCTTCTCCATCCATTTACGCTTCTTTCCATATGGTGGTGTCCCTTCTGTCCGGCGTTAACGGCTGCAGTGTACTTGGCGCGTCAGCACACACATTTCCATTCCTATCAGTTCTTGTTTTCCCTGGGAATCGAACCCATGATCTTGGTGTTGCATGCGCATACGCTCTACTGTCTGAGCCTCAGCATTGCACCTGTGTGTGTGTTTCCAGTTATGACCTGATGCTGAGACAATCATGGGAGTTTTTTGAAAATGATCTTAAATAATTATAAATAATCTGTATTAATCATGTTGATAACAACAATATTGATATTTGTAAATAAAAAAAATATTACATAATAATCGTGTACATTTCCTGCACCTGTCATAGACGTCCAAAAAAATTACCCAGTTCAAAGGTCAAATGATGAACGTCAATTTGACGTCCAAGTTGGGTCATGGTTGGACGTCCAAAAAGTGGACCTAGTTTGGACGTCGAATACGCTGATTTCACGCAGCCGCCATTTTGAAATCGAAAGCGAGGCTCCGGTGGGAAGAACCCTGGAAGTGCAGATAGACAACAGTGCCTTGGACTGCCAACCTGAAGCTGCTGCCGCGGTTTACACTATTGCATGTTAATATCCAATGTAGGATATGTATATAGTTTGTTCCTGCTTCTTTTTTTACGTTCTGAATTATATAAAAAAATTACTTTATTTATAAATGAATTTCACTGTATATAGTCTAAAATATGAAAGAAACGTATGTACATTTTTAGAATAACTAATTTCTACATTAAACACAACAATATGCCATCGCATTCGCGACTCTCCTGTGATTAAAAGCGACACTTCCCGTTTTCTTCCCACCGGAGCCGTTTCAAAATGGCGGCTGCGTGAAATCAGCGTATAGATGTCCAGAATTGGTCATGGACCGACGGACCCAACATAGACATGATCTGCACGTCTATCCGGCGCCCAGTGTTTAGTGGGATGCGTTGGCACCCAACAAACCTGTACATCTATGCCACACGATGCCATCTTAGCAAACTGTGATAGTTCTATCAGTAGATCTTCACTGGCCGATGTGATTGACTGTATGCTCTTTACGATAGCTAACGAGTCTGTGCAGAGTCAGGTCTGACCTCTTCAAGCCACTGTAGTGCAATGATGACTGCCACTGTTTCTGCTGTATATACAGATAACCGCTCGGATAGTCTTTTGGAGAGATTTATTTAAAATTCTGGGATATGAAGGCCAACTCCCACCCAGTCCTGTTTGTTCTTGGATCCGTCTGTGTAAATCTTTTCTCATGTAAATGCTTGTTTTAACTCCCACTTCCTCTATTCTCTTTTCTTTTCCAGGATATTAATATCTGCCTTTACTTCTGGAAAAAGCCATGGTGGAATATTACTGGATTGGTCGTGGTGAAATCTAAGGCTTCCATTTCATATTCCTTCCCTCTCTTTTCCCTTGTCCATCCAAACCCAAGCCGCTGAAACCTGGAATACTCCCAACATTCCTGTATTGTTTCTTTTGTTGGGTTGTCTTTCCCACTTCCGTTTAATCCGATCCAATACGCCAACGCAAGTCCCTCTTCTTAGCTCCAGTGGTTCTCTCCTGCTTTATGAGTATAGCATTAATGGGGGTTGTCTTAAAGGTACAATACCGTATGTAGGATTTTTCGCCGCTAACCTCTTACAATAACAAAGGCGTATATTGATGACGCATAAGCGGATCTTGTCGTCATGCCGATGGATCTAATGGATGAGTGAATACAGTGACGTGGAGCTCTCGGCATCTCGAAAGATGTTGATCTTCGTTCTAGTCCTCTTTTTGTCTCAAAGTCTGCTTGCCGTGGTCCAAAATGTTTGAACAAAACAACAAAAGCATGAGTATCCTGCTAGGCATAACCCAGTTGTCCACGTCTGTCGCCATGGTTACTATGGCAGTACGAGCGGTAACCGAGGGTAACGAGGATATGACGTCACGGCGACTCCTCACCCTTGCTGACACGCCCCGTTTCCTTGGTTAAAATCGCAATTTTCTCACGATTTACAAATAGTTGTAAACATTTGGGATATTTTAAGTAATCAACTAAACAAAATATATAACACTGGCCTAGTGTTTTTTGGATATTTTACTGCAAAAATCCTACATATTGTACCTTTAACAGCCTTTAAGTGTTATTGGTTCCACCCGGACATACCATTCGCTGGGAGTTGCTCGCGGGAGGAAGAAACGTGAATGTCTTTATTAATTGATTCCTTTAGTTGTACATTTATGGAGTTGACTACATTTTGCTTTCCTTATCTTTATTTACTATATATCTCTATTTGATTTGATTTTGATTTACTTAAGCTTATATGTTGAATGTGTAGCTAAATAGTTTTCCCTCTTAATTTGTAATGGGCCCATCCGCTCCTTTATAAGCTGTTGCTTTGTTCATTTGAGCAGGTCAGTTTTAGTTTGGTTGGTTTTTGTCCAACTGTGTTTTTACCTTATTTTCTGTTTGTTTATTTTATTTTTGTTGTAAGAAATGTATGAGTTTGAAGTTTTTTTTTTTTGTTCAAATAAAGACCCAATTTCCATAAAAAGGTTGTGTTTCTTGTCCCTGACTTCTCGGTCCCTCACACTGCGTCATGCATCTCTTTGTGGATATACTACACACATCCGTGACACTAACGGTCTGGCAAGTTTCTCAAAGTTAAGAAGAAACGTTCTTCCAGTAACATTAATAGAACATTCTTTCAAAGTTTTCTGGTCTATAACAATGTTACCTCACAATCATTATACATTGCTCATTGAATTTATTTTTTTTTCTGAGGTGCTGGACCTTTTTTTTTTTTTTATGTTATTGTTTCATAATGTTCAAAGAACATTCAAAAGTTACGTTCCCATAATCTTTCAAGAATTATAAAATGGAATGTTCCGTTAACATTCCATAACAAAGAATTTTTTTAAATGGCCGTTCAGTGAACATTCAGAAAAAACGTTTTCAAAAGTTAATGTGAACATTACCAAAACATTAGAATATATTTGTTAGCTGGGTGTCTACATCACTCCCTGCTTGCAGACTAAAACCTCTCTAACAGCTTTTAATGAACCCAAATAATGAAAAAGATCAAAGTAAAAAACTCACTCACACAGAAATAGAGAGACTGTTTAAAAAGTCGAGTCAAAAGGTAAAATGTATTGTTACATACACACTGTATGTAGCCTTTATCACATTTAGGACCAAAGAACATTCCATAAATGAACCGTATCATATTTTACAGAAATAGTTATTACAAATAGAGGCTCTATTCCAAAAATTATACAAAGTTCTGCATTTTTTACAGTGGAAATCAAAAGTTAGTTTACAGAGCTTTTATAATCATTTATAATCCTTCGATCCATTATAAGCGTTCAGACTCGTACTCCTCTTCACATTTACTGTTGGTTGAGCTGCAAGTAGAAGGCCTTCTTTTACACCTGGAAAAAACACTATAATTATTTACAGTGCAACAAAAGTGAGTTCATCCCTGTGCAATAACACACACATGTCAAATAATTGAAAATTGCATCACTTCTCAATCATTTTCTTATTTCTTATTTAAATTAAATAAAAGACAATACAGGAAAAAAAAAAACAGGCTCCAAAGTAGAACCTGATACTTTATTGAGCACATCTGTGATTTACATTGCATGAACATGTTATGACATATTTGCGCTATGCATGTTGGACACACACACATTTAAAGGATGGAGAAATGTGACCATGCTGCAGTTCTCACTAAACAACACTTCATTTCATTGTTCTCGGTACCGTAAAGTCTGCATGTGTTTTTATACAAGCAAATCTTCAGTAAATCAGACAGTAATGTAAAGTACTGCTAATGCAACAGCAAACAGCAGGGGGCGCTGCTCTCGCCTGGCTTACCAAACTGCAGTCTGCATTTGACTGGTGGTCTCGGGTAAAGGAGATCCGAAACTCTCCGGGAGAAGGAGGTACAGCAAGCCGGAGAGGACATTCAGACTGCCGATCAAGATGTACGGCAGAGACTTGTAGAAGCCTCCTGTAGCAGAACAACACCAGATCCTGAACAAGGGCTTTTGATACGCATGTTTGAGAAGTTATGGACAATACACACATCATATATTTAAATTTTCAACTCTTTTCCCGTCTTTTAAAATAGTAGCTACAGCATCTTCAAAATATCAAATTTTGTTAAAATAGATATACATATGGGTTTGGAATGACACACACGGGCGAGTAAAGGACAAATACATCATTTGTATAGAAACCTGGTTTTGAGAACAGATTGTCTGTGGGCCAAATTATTTTCTTCCTCAGTATTTCTGTCATTTTTCCAGCACAGATATCTAAACATTCTTAAAGGATTAGTTCACCTCAAAATGAAAATTGCCTGATAATTTACTCACCCCAGTCTTTCTTTCTTCAGTGGAAAAGAAATGAAGTTTTTTGAGGAAAACACTCCTCTCCACACAATGGACTTCAACGGTAACCACATTGTTAAAGTCCGAATCAATGCAGTTTCAAAGGGCTTTGAAGAGCTTCACACGGCTCTGCACGATCCCAGCTGAGGAACAGGGTCTTATCTAGCGAAACATCGCTCATTTTCTAAAAAAAAAAAAAAAAATTGTAAATACTTTTTAACCACAATTGCTGGTCTTGTGCTGGTCTGCGACACGCCAGGCATTACGTCATCACGTTGGAAAGGTCACGCTGGACGTAGGTGGAAGTACCGCCCCATTGTTTACAACATCCAGGATACGCACACGAAAGGACCATTTTAAACAATAAAAGGACACAAAGACATAAATATGTCATTCAACATACAATAAAATTTGAACGATCCTCCTTCACACTTGTAAACAATGGGGCGGTGCTTCCGCCTACGTCCAGCGTGACCTTTCCCACGCGATGCCGTAATGCCTGCGTGTCGCAGAGCTCTTTGAAGCTCTTCAAAGCCCTTTGAAACTACATTGATTCAGACTTTAACAATTTGGTTACTGTTGAAGTCCATGTGTGGAGAAAAATCCTGAAATATTTTCCTCAAAAAACTTAATTTCTTTTCCACTGAAGAAATCAAGATACACTTATTACATCCCTGATTGATGAGATGAGATAGGAGAGGTTATAGACCTAAGTAGATGAAGTATGGTGCAGAAAGGCTGCCCACTCTGGATGCCATGGAGCAGGTTCCCAAAGCCGTGCCCCTCACCACGGTGGGGTAAAGCTCGGCAGTCGCTGGGTACACGATCGAGAACGCTGCCGACAACCCGAACTTTCCCAGCATCACCAGAGCTATGGTAACAGAACTCATATCTACAGGTTAAAAGAGACAAAACATAACATCCAAAGTTGACCAAATACTGCAAAAAAAAAAATGATGCTCTTCCTCAGTAATTCTTAAAACAAGATACTGTTACTTGAGAAGCAAAATGACTCTAGATATATTTTCTGAAAAATGTGCCAAAATCAAGTGAGTTTATGCTTAAAACGAGAACAAAAATCTGCCAATGGGGTCAGAAAAAAAAATGTATTCAAAGGGGAAACAAGAAAATTTGTCTTGCCCCATTGGCAGATATTTTACTTTACTTTTATATTTTACTTATTTTTGATACATTTGTATTTCAGAAAATAAGACTTAATATGTGATTTTGCTTCTTAAGTAACTGATTGATTGATTGTGTTTATAGTTTAATGCTGTGGCTAAATTCGTGGCAAGAAAAAAAGTAAAAAATCCAACAACAAATTAAATGACAAGTAAAAAAAAGTGAGGTTTTTAAAGTTTTCTCAAGTAAATTTATCATGATTTAAGAATGTTTAGATATTTGCACTAGAAAACAAGACAGAAATACTGAGGAAGAGCATCAAGGATCAAACACATCATTAGACAGTCATGCCAAAGTTTGTCAGAAAATCCAGCAAATGCTGACAATTAATACTTTAACCCTCAGGGTGTGTTCTGCTCATTTTGACCCGGAGAGGATTTTCTTTTCCCCAGAAATGCTAGTTAATATGCTCATCTGGCCACTGAAGCAGAACAGCGAGGATAGAGAGTCCAGGTTTATCCCGTGGAAGTGGGTTGTCGAGGTTTTGTGGCACAGTCTACTACCCGGTTCCTCAGAGACGTCGGATTCAGTGGCCAAGAGTTGCGTCGCACAGTAAAGAAGTTATCTGAAGCAGCAGAAAGGAGCACCAACTGGCTGTGGTTGAGACAGAATTGAATCGCAGAATCGTAGAATTCTTGAAAACTTGAAGAGTCTGTTGGTTTATTTGTATAGGTTGTATAGTATTTCCAGTCATTACGTTCCTGTGTATATTGCGTGAATGACGGGTGGTTGGGCAGATGTTGTGTTTTTGCGGTAGGTGGTATGCCATACGGAACCGTTGCCACTGAAACTGCATATTAACGCACCAGTGGGGCTCGACAGCCTTAGTCAAACGGGTTGGTGCGTATGGTTGGGTTGCGGAGAGATTGTGAGATTGTGGTTAGGTCTCAGCAGCAGGAGGGATGTAGAGGTCAGTAAGCTGGGCTGAGTTGAGTGGGGGACAGAGGGGGGGGACTCTGGGACGCCAGAGTCACTGTCATAGCTCTCTTGAGGTGTCGTGGGCTAGTCGACAAACACTGAGGACGGAAGGTGCCCACTTGAAGACCCTAGAGATGTCCCCTACTTAGCTCAATTCAGACGGTTGTCGTGCTGGTCCACTAGGGAGACCACACTGTAGTTGCAGCCGTCGTGTGTGCTGATGCGCCAAGTACACTGCAGTCGTTAACGCCGGACAGAAGGGGAGTCACACCACCATATGGAAAGAAGCGTAAATGGGTGAAGCATAGTTAACTGTAAAGCTACGTCTTAGTGTTGCTTATCTTGGCGAAAGCCGAGTACAAATCAGCATGAAGTTTTAACATCTACTCTTGTGTAATCGAAATCACGAGATCACGGTTATGGATATGTAGGGATGGGTACCGAGAACCGGTACCTCTCCTCCTCCGAGGAGCAGGACACAGAGAAGCCGTGACCAGAGGAGGGTGAAGAAGGATTTGAGGGAGATCATTGAGACGAAGCATGCTGGTAAACAGCCGCGCTTTAGAGGGAAGTAACATCCCCCTGTTTCTGCTTCCCCTAATGTGTTGGGGTTCTGTTAAGCAGGTATTTGTGTCAGTGCATTGCATTAGGGTTGGAATTAGCGTCCTCAAGCAGGCTAACGTTGAGGCTGCCTCCCCCTGATAGTGGGTTCCTTAAAGGGACACTCCACCCATTTGCATTAAGCTTTCCATTGTTAGAAACCTAGTCATACTATTGAATGGTCGTGCAACACTCTCTCATTTTCCCCTGAGACGAGAGAAATCTGTTATTTACCTTTTTCACTTCCTCCTACAATGACGCAAAAATCGTCATTTTACGTCATTGTAGGAGGAAGTGTAAGAAGGGGGGATTTCTCTAAAGACTACAAGCACTAGATCCCACCCTTTCAAACCCGCCCATGGGTTGGACCTAATGCGTTAACAGAGTTATCACAGATCAGTGGGTGGGACTTCACTTGTAGATACTGAAATCAATATCAGCCATCTTGTTTATAAGCTAAGCTAACAAGTGCTGTGGAGATAGGAAGTTATGACAATGAATGACGGAAGAAACTAAACACGATATGGAAGAAACTAAACATGATATGGAAGAAGAGGATTTTGAAATTCTGCTGCTCGAATCCGCTGTTCGTGGCTATCTTTACTAGCCGCAATATAGTGAAGAGCAGCTGAGGCTGCTGGAGGAACAGGAGGAGGACGAGGAGCCCGGGCTGGCTCGAGCTGGGCAGACTGGAGCGGACGAGGAGCCCGGACTGGCTCGAGCTGGGCGGATTGGAGCGGACGAGGAGCCCGGACTGGCTCGAGCTGGGCGGACTGGAGCGGACGAGGAGCCCGGACTGGCTCGAGCTGGGCGGACTGGAGCGGACGAGGAGCCCGGGCTGGCTCGAGCTGGGCGGACTGGAGCGGACGAGGAGCCCGGGCTGGCTCGAGCTGGGCGGACTGGAGCGGACGAGGAGCCCGGGCTGGCTCGAGCTGGGCGGACTGGAGCGGACGAGGAGCCCGGGCTGGCTCGAGCTGGGCGGACTGGAGCGGACGAGGAGCCCGGGCTGGCTCGAGCTGGGCAGACTGGAGCGGACGAAGAGCCCGGGCTGGCTCGAGCTGGGCGGACTGGAGCGGACGAGGAGCCCGGGCTGGCTCGAGCTGGGCAGACTGGAGCGGACGAGGAGCCCGGACTGGCTCGAGCTGGGCGGATTGGAGCGGACGAGGAGCCCGGACTGGCTCGAGCTGGGCGGACTGGAGCGGACGAGGAGCCCGGACTGGCTCGAGCTGGGCGGACTGGAGCGGACGAGGAGCCCGGGCTGGCTCGAGCTGGGCGGACTGGAGCGGACGAGGAGCCCAGACTGGCTCGAGCTGGGCGGACTGGAGCGGACGAGGAGCCCGGACTGGCTCGAGCTGGGCGGACTGGAGCGGACGAGGAGCCCGGACTGGCTCGAGCTGGGCGGACTGGAGCGGACGAGGAGCCCGGGCTGGCTCGAGCTGGGCGGACTGGAGCGGACGAGGAGCCCGGGCTGGCTCGAGCTGGGCGGACTGGAGCGGACGAGGAGCCCGGGCTGGCTCGAGCTGGGCGGACTGGAGCGGACGAGGAGCCCGGGCTGGCTCGAGCTGGGCGGACTGGAGCGGACGAGGAACCCGGGCTGGCTCGAGCTGGGCAGACTGGAGCGGACGAAGAGCCCGGGCTGGCTCGAGCTGGGCGGACTGGAGCGGACGAGGAGCCCGGGCTGGCTCGAGCTGGGCAGACTGGAGCGGACGAGGAGCCCGGACTGGCTCGAGCTGGGCGGATTGGAGCGGACGAGGAGCCCGGACTGGCTCGAGCTGGGCGGACTGGAGCGGACGAGGAGCCCGGACTGGCTCGAGCTGGGCGGACTGGAGCGGACGAGGAGCCCGGGCTGGCTCGAGCTGGGCGGACTGGAGCGGACGAGGAGCCCGGACTGGCTCGAGCTGGGCGGACTGGAGCGGACGAGGAGCCCGGGCTGGCTCGAGCTGGGCGGACTGGAGCGGACGAGGAGCCCGGACTGGCTCGAGCTGGGCGGATTGGAGCGGACGAGGAGCCCGGACTGGCTCGAGCTGGGCGGATTGGAGCGGACGAGGAGCCCGGACTGGCTCGAGCTGGGCGGACTGGAGCGGACGAGGAGCCCGGGCTGGCTCGAGCTGGGCGGACTGGAGCGGACGAGGAGCCCGGGCTGGCTCGAGCTGGGCGGACTGGAGCGGACGAGGAGCCCGGGCTGGGCGGACTGCTGGTGCCTGTGCTCTCGCTGTGCGCTACGGACACAGATAGAGTCCGTCTGCTGCAGAGAATCTCAACGATAGCAATTTCTCCTGGACGAAATCTCTGAATCAGACGAGCACACGGACGTTTGTGTTGTGATATGAACCATCCTAGTGTCGCACCGCATATGTTCTGACTAAACATCCAGGTATCATGCAATAATTCACCATATAGAAAGAAACACAAACGAGGAGTACTTCGCTAATGAGTTTGCCAACGTAACGGGGTTCGTTGTTGTGGGAAGAAGGAGGCGGGAACCGGCGAACATTTAAACATTTTAATAGTAAAATAAACAAATACAAAACAAAAGTATAAGCCAGCTGGCCACACACAACAGAAACAAAACATAAAATCAGGCCTGTTCCTTTTGTGCTTCCGCTCCTCCGTGAGAGATATGAGACCGCTGCGTCTCACAGTTGTCATTCATTATCACTCGCGCCGTCCCTCGCCCTCGTCCTGCTCACCACAGCCAACTAACTAAACATTTTGTGTGAACAGAATTTTAAACTCTTTTGGCAGCTAGCCTTACGGAAGAGTGATTTCTCTGATGTTTGCGCGCTGTTCTGGATTAGTGGGAGTGGCTTGCGGAGCTGTGCGATGTGGTGCATTGTGGGAGTTGTTGTCTTACATACAAATGCGCCCGAAAGTTATTTTCTGTCTTTTCTCGGTCAAGAGGGCACCAAATTAAAAATTTCTTTTACATTTCGACTACATATATAACCCACTTTCAATAAAGATTAATGTTGAAATTGGTGGAGTGACCCTTTAAGTAGGCGGCTCCCTTAGAGAGTGAAGTGTAACTTCCTCTCCTTCTTTAGGGAATTATACCTTTGAGGTAAGTAGTGGAGAATCTTTTTGAAGAATCAACCCTGAATCTTTTTGAAGAGGCTCCCTTATTCTGTTAAGCTGGCGGAGTGAACTTCTCCTTTGAGGTTTAGGAAGGTCTTCGTTCCCAGTTTTCAAGCTCCCTTAAGGTAGCCGCCTCCATTGGGGGCTGCGGTTCACAACAAAAAGGGAAGAGCCATTGCAGTAAAGGTTGAAGCTGCCTCCCCCTATTGGTCAGTACCTTATTAGGTAGCTCTCTTATGTTCATGAAGCTGCCTCCCCAAAGGTTGGGCTTTTAAGTAGGCGGCCTCTTCACAAGTCATTGTATTATACTAAGGTTGTAGCTGTCTCCCCCCTTTGAGGGTCCCTTGAGTAGATGGCTCCTTTAGGTCATGAAGTGTAGCTTCCTTCCCTAAAAAGGTAATTAGGAAGTTCAGTAATTAGGAATTAGGTAATTAGGAAGTTCAGACAGGGTGGAGCATTTTAGGGGTTGAGTGGTGTTAAGTGGTTGAACCAGATCATCCTTCATTTATTTAAGGCATGCCGTCCGGCGTATTTCTAAGTAGGCAGTTTCCTTATGTTTCATGATGCATGGCTGCCTCACAACAGGTTGAGTTTACAAGCAGACGGCCCTTCATGAGTCAACATTAAGGGTGAAGCTATCTCCACCCTGATAGTGGGTCCCTTAAGTAGACAACTCCCTTAGGTCAAGAGTGACATGAGGTCATGAGGCGAGGAAACTAGTGTTTTCTTGTGCCAGTATTCCCTTAGAGATAATGTCTGGCGTAATGTCAGGTTGACCTTACCAGACCTTGAACTCCATTCGTCTTAGGGCTTGGAGCTTGTATAGTGTTACTGACAGTTATAAGCTGTTTTCCTTACTTGGGGACCAAATAATTTCCCCACTAGGACAAGGATTTCAGATATTGTCATCCTTGTGGGGAAATTTTGTTCCCATAACATAGGGTTTACCAGGACCATACACACACACACACACACACACACACACACGCACACACACACACACACACACACACACACACACACACACACACACACACACACACACACACACACATACATAAATACTCGGTTTAGCTATCTTTGTGGGGATTCCCCATAGGCGTAATGATCTTTATACTGTACAAACTGTATTTTCTATCCCCTAACACTATCCCTCAACCTACCCATCACAGAAAACGTTCTGCAATTAATGTCTGCATAATTTAGTCCCTCGTGGGGACTGCTGGCTAGATCCAACAATGTAATATAAACCTGTACACACACTCACACACACACACACACGCACCCACGCACGCACGCACACTTTATCGTCAGATCAATGAGGCCTACGATCAATCAGTTCCAAAAAGAAACACCAAACCTGTCCTAATTGAAACAAGCTGACAAAAAGATGTGATATTTGGTGATAAAATAGCATAACTAGATATTTATAAGCTATTTTTAAAAGGCCGGTCATTTTTGACTGGGAAAACAAAAAGCGTTACAGGATTTTCAACACAGCATAAGGGTTAAACACAATCAAAAGGAAACACTAAACCTTCTTTTGAATATTTCTGCTGAAACTGATCTTTTAATGAATATCTTGCATACCAGATTACAGTTAAATTTCTCACGTTGTGGTATGAGGTGAATGAAGAGAAGAAGCAGTCCTCCGAGTGACAGGGTGGAGGACAAGCAGAGGCGGCGTGGCAGGCGGCGGAGCATCAGCCAGGCCATCAGGAGTGCCGGCACTTCCACCACTGCCGACAAGAAGCAGTTCAGGAAGATGTTTCCATGTAGACTGGACGTGTTCAGAGACAAGGCACAGTATCCAATCGACACGGCAAACCTAACAGGAGAGAGTGAGCGAGTGAGCGGCAGGTCCATACACATGATATAACATTCACTTTAAAATATTATACTGCTTTTTACGAGTTCCTTTGCCCATATAATCTTTAAGCTAATAAGGTTAAGCGTATTTGGCTTGCTGTCCGCAGTGGAGGGGCTCGAGGAAGCAGCTTCAACTCCAGCTTAGATCTTAGATAAACCCCCCAGTGGGACTACTGATGCTTGGATGAGGACTACGGTAACAAGATGCCTGAAGTATGCAGGTGGAGCTGGGGAGGTGGAGGGACGCCAGAGCAGCTGATGCCGGAGCGAGGTGAGCGGCTGCTCTGGCGGTTAATTGAAAGATTAGATGGGTTCACTCCTCCCGAAATTACGTTGTGAACTTCAATTATATTAATGGTAGTGGTTTTTTTTTAAGTATTTGATTCCCGCATGTCTAAAAACCAACTCATAACCAACAACATGCTGATCATACACAAGTCAGCCCAAACATCTCAGTCTTACCACAAAACAAATACTGGAAGACCTTTACATCTTTAAATACAAAACACATTTGGGCCAAGAGTGTGAGACCACTTCAAAATCTGGGATTTAAAATCTAAATTAGTTTGAACCCAGTAATAACGTTCTTTTGACAATATAATGCTATGATTTAAGTTTCTGCCATATTTCTAATCAAACAAGCAAATATATAACATTAATCGTGTGACTCTTTGTACAAATGCTCTGCTGTAGAACAGAAAAGAGACACAACAAATACTGAGACATTCACAAAAAGTCAAGCTTTTCACATAATTTTTAACTCTACATTTGCATTGTTATGCACACTAAAAAGGTTCTATATTTAGTAGTGGCCAAAAGTGATGTCCGGCCTAGGAAAATTTACATCTCAAATATTATAAAAAAAATTTGTAAGCATATTGCATACTTGTGCTTGGAGTCGATTGTTTTATTCCTGATAATAACGCAATGAAACATGCCAAATTATGCCGATATAATTTTTGGCCAGAAATTATGAACACATGCAAAAACAAGAGAGAACCAACAAAATATTAGTAATTGATCATGTTGTTGTCAATGTTTTGCTTTTTCCTGTCAGCTTTTTGTTTTTCTGTGTATTTTTCTTGCCTAGTAAAATAAAACCTGTAGTTGTAGTTAACCAAGTTTAGTGTTTAGTGGATTTAGTATAATTTTTTTAATTAGTTTTTTATTTTGATTATATTTTAAACAGCTTGTAAACATACTTTATCACTAGATACAATTTGAAATAACCTTTTAAACATGAAAGAATTATGCATTAATTTGAGACATTTCTCCTTTTGTTATAAAGCATTGTCAAGCTACTGGTTTGTGCTCATAACTTCCCAGCTTGATTGGGATTAACACATTAACAAGGAGATTTCGAACTGGATTTCACTCTTCTTTTATTCCAACATTCATTTGTAAAAGGTAATGAAAAGTGAAAAACCGTTAAACAGAAACAAAATACTTTTGTAAATAAATGCTCTTTAGACAAGAATTACTGTTACTGTATTTCTCATCAGATGTAAATCACACAGTCTTTACACAACGGTGTCATAAATTCCAGCTTAATACAAAAGCAGTATATGAAATGTCATATTAAACAAGTATTATAAATGTTTAAAGATTTTACAGATTAAAATGCAACTTTGACATTTAAATTTACCAATGAACATTCCACAATAACTTGCTCAAATCAAGGAGCTGAAACAACATTAAAGTGAACACAAACAAGGGCGCAATAAATTCTCATAACTAACATGTGCTGTGCAATTGCTCAGTAAATAGTTCAAAGGCCACAAACAATCAGTGCTTAACCCTCATACCATGTTCACATTACAGCCCTTCATTCCGTGTTCGTGGACAAATGTGGGCACAGAGGTCTCAGGTGTGATCCAAAAAAAAGTTTTTTTTTAATGTTATATCAATCTCTTCGATAAAATAAAATCTATCAATTTATGGTGTTTTTTTATTTATTTTGGGGGTATTTTTGAATTTATTTACCTCTAAAAGTACCATATGTTCTATGTAATTTATGCTTATTTTTATGTTATATTTAATATTTCTTTAACTTCAGTAAAAAAAAATCATTCCAGTAAGTTCAGATAGCCAAAACCTAAAAATGTGGTGACTTTGGTGTCATCTAGTGTCTTATGTTGGTATAAAATTAAAATAAAAGCAATAATATCAATAGCCACTAGAAGGCTATAGTACTAAATGGCTGCATAGAGGCTGAACACTATAAACCACTGTTATAACGAATTTAACCTCTTTTTTTATCTTTTTTTTTATAAAGTTTTTGATTTTATCACAAGTTAAAATTGTAATTAAAAAATATATATATATCTGTGTTAGGTGAGACTGTAAAAAGATGCCAAAATATGCTTATACAAATATGACCATGCTGTAAGGAAAAGACAAAGTAGTGGATCATTTATCATTTATTTCAAACAAAAAACATAATATTTCATAACTCAAAAACCAATTGCTACCAAACAGGTAAGAATAAATATAATAACTCAAAAAAGTAAGTGTTAGGTAAAAATAAACAGGTTATAATGTTTACATGCACTTGTGCGCATGTGTGTGTTTGTGTGTGCGTGCAGAGGTGGATGATTGGAACATAAAAAAATCAAATAAAAAAAACCTCAGTCATTGGTGTAACGATCACCAGCTGGAGTGCCCTCGAGAGCCACCAGAGGGCGCTCCACAATAGACTATGATCTCTTCCTCACAAACTACATTTCCCATACTCACTGCCTGGACTCATCATCACTGATCACATTCACCTGTACCTCATTGTCACTGATTGTATTCACCAGTGTCTTGTCATCCTGCTAGTCTCAGTCTATTTATACCATGTTCATTTATTCACTCACTGTGAAGTCGTGTTGTACTGTGTGTCTGCATTTCTGAGCGTTTTCCCGTGTTTGTTTTCTGTTTTTGACTTTGGATTGTTCTTGGACTCTGATTATTGCTGCCTGCCCTGACCTCTGCCTGTTTCTTGGATTCTCTCTGTCTTTTCTCCATTGTCCTGTTTGCTGATACTTGACCTTGCCTGTACGACTATTCTATAATAAAGCTGCATTTGGATCTTCACCTCCAAGTCTCGGAGCAGTTCATGACAGAAGACTTCGCCACACCCAGATCCAGCAGCATAGATCTCACCTGATCTTCCCAGCATGAGCCGGGAGTTCGCCGGTCAGATCGCGGCCTTGGCTCTGGATAGCCGCGACCTGTTCCAGTATACCTGGGGGTTTGCCCCTCTCGCTGCCTCCTGCTCTCTCGGTGATGAGGCGATTAAGCTGTGTTACCGGCTAGGGGCTAAGGAGGTCGACCCGAGGGAGCTCCCCGATCTCTCGGGTCTAAATTGGAGAGAGGCACTCGGCCGATGTCTGGAGAGCTTCCTTCCGCGGTACGCCAGGTCATCACCTGATCTCCACGTCCAGCCAGAGACCGTCCAGCCAGAGACCGTCCAGCCAGAGACCGTCCAGCCAGAGACCGTCCAGCCAGAGACCGTCCAGCCAGAGACCGTCCAGCCAGAGACGGCCGAGCAAGAGGCTGCTGTTCACGTCACGCCTGCCGAGCAAGAGGCTGCTGTTCACGTCACGCCTGCCGAGCAAGAGGCTGCTGTTCACGTCACGCCTGCCGAGCAAGAGGCTGCTGTTCACGTCACGCCTGCCGAGCAAGAGGCTGCTGTTCACGTCACGCCTGCAAAGCAAGAGGCTGCTGTTCACGTCACGCCTGCCGAGCAAGAGGCTGCTGTTCACGTCACGCCTGCCGAGCAAGAGGCTGCTGTTCACGTCACGCCTGCCGAGCAAGAGGCTGCTGTTCACGTCACGCCTGCCGAGCAAGAGGCTGCTGTTCACGTCACGCCTGCCGAGCAAGAGGCTGCTGTTCACGTCACGCCTGCCGAGCAAGAGGCTGCTGTTCACGTCACGCCTGCCGAGCAAGAGACTGAGCTTCACGTCACGCCTGCCGATCCAGAGACTGAGCTTCACGTCACGCCTGCCGATCCAGAGACTGAGCTTCACGTCACGCCTGCCGATCCAGAGACTGAGCTTCACGTCACGCCTGCCGATCCAGAGACTGAGCTTCACGTCACGCCTGCCGATCCAGAGACTGAGCTTCACGTCACGCCTGCCGATCCAGAGACTGAGCTTCACGTCACTTCTGCCGATCCAGAGACTGAGCTTCACGTCACTTCTGCCGAGCCTGATCCTGAGCTTCACGTCACTTCTTCTGATCCTGAGCCTGATCCTCTTCCTCTTTCTGAGCCTGTGTCTTCAGACAAGATGGCCGCCTCCGAGCCAGTGTCTACGGACAAGATGGCCGCCTCCGAGCCAGTGTCTACGGACAAGATGGCCGCCTCCGAGCCAGTGTCTACGGACAAGATGGCCGCCTCCGAGCCAGTGTCTACGGACAAGATGGCCGCCTCTGAGCCAGTGTCTGCGGACAAGATGGCTGATTCAGAGACTGTTCACGTTACGTCTGCCGAGCCAGAGGCTGTTCCTGTTCCAGAGCCAGAGCCAGAGTCTGTTCCTGTTCCAGAGCCAGTTCCTGTTCCTGTTCCTGAGCCAGAACCAGAGTCTGTTCCTGTCCTAGTTCCTGAGCCGGTGTCTGTTCCTGAGCCGGTGCCTGTTCCTGCGCCGTGGCCGCCCGAAGGGTCTTCACCGCCGTGGCCGCCCGAAGGGTCTTCACCACCCTGGCCGCCCGATGGACTGTCTGCTCCGCCCTGGCCGCCCGATGGACTGTCTGCTCCGCCCTGGCCGCCCGATGGACTGTCTGCTCCGCCCTGGCCGCCCGATGGACTGTCTGCTCCGCCCTGGCCGCCCGATGGACTGTCTGCTCCGCCCTGGCCGCCCGAAGGACTGTCTGCTCTGCCCTGGCCGCCCGATGGACTGTCTGTTCCGCCCTGGCCTTCCGTCCTGTCGCAGTCTCCAGGTCCTCTTCTGCTCCACGGACCTGGCCCTCCATCCCACCCCCGGATCCGCCTCCATGCCACCACCCACCTGGACAGTTTTGGAGCGTCTGGAAGCCGCTCATTGGGGGGGGGGCTATGTAACGATCACCAGCTGGAGTGCCCTCGAGAGCCACCAGAGGGCGCTCCACAATAGACTATGATCTCTTCCTCACAAACTACATTTCCCATACTCACTGCCTGGACTCATCATCACTGATCACATTCACCTGTACCTCATTGTCACTGATTGTATTCACCTGTGTCTTGTCATCCTGCTAGTCTCAGTCTATTTATACCATGTTCATTTATTCACTCACTGCGAAGTCGTGTTGTACTGTGTGTCTGCATTTCTGAGCGTTTTCCCGTGTTTGTTTTCTGTTTTTGACTTTGGATTGTTCTTGGACTCTGATTCTTGCTGCCTGCCCTGACCTCTGCCTGTTTCTTGGATTCTCTCTGTCTTTTCTCCATTGTCCTGTTTGCTGATACTTGACCCTGCCTGTACGACTATTCTATAATAAAGCTGCATTTGGATCTTCACCTCCAAGTCTCGGAGCAGTTCATGACAATTGGCTCATTCAATCCTTTGTTTTTGTATGTGCGAGTGACTTTTTATTTGAAAAAACAAACAAAAAAACAGCTGTTATAGGCTAATTGAATGCTTTGTTTGTGTCTGTGTCTGTGTTTGTCTGTGTGTGAGTGTGAGTGTTTGCAAAAATTTAGAATGTTGTACAGGCTCACCCCTTCATTTGTGTGTATGTATGATATGCATGTTGGATCTATTAATTTTTATTAGACAAAAAAAAAATGCTCTGTATTACAGTTTTTCCCATTCATTCCTATGGGTGCCCATTTTGCCCAAGATTAAGGACTTTTTTTTTTCCACCCACTTAACATTGTAGAATCGAGTCAAAAAAAATGTGTGTGTTCAGGTGGATTATTTAGGAAAAGTAGCCAAGTCTCGTACCGCTCAGATTAAGGAAAGTATTTTAAAAAAATAAATAAAAATTATTTTGCCCACATTTGTCCACAACACGGGAAATAGAAGGCTATGAAATAGTTTCCGCGCTGATGTAAACAGTTCCGTTCATATAAGAAAGTAGGTCATGATCTGTAGCAGCTCATGATGTAATAACTGCACATAATGTAATAACTGCACATAATGTAATAATGTAATAACTGCACATAATGTAATAACTGCACATAAAGTAATAACTGCACATAATGTAATAAGTATTACATTTTAATTGTAATAAAATGTTCATAATGTAATCATTTTCTCAAAACAAATAAAATCTTAAGCTCATAATGTTAACAATTTTACATTATGAGAAATTTATTACATTATAAACTCACCAAAAACATGTAATATTTTCATAATTGTAATAGCTTTTAAAACGTAAAAAATATTAGTATTCCCTTACAGTACATTTTTAAAAATCTAAATCCAGTCTTAACCTGCCAACAAAATCCACCAGAATAGTACTATTATTATTATTTGTTACAGTTTTTTACAATCACTTTGCTACTATTTTCAGAACCTTGATGTCATTTTTCACAACTCTAGACACAAAACTCACAACCAATTATCAAAATGCACATTTTTCAAAACTCTAACCATTTTCTCAATTGTTTGGATACAATACACATAAAACTTAGATCATTTGTTCATTCAACAAAAATCACTTGTTCAATATGACACAACTTAACATCAAAGTACTACTATTTCAAAAGGCAATTCACACATTACATTTCAAATGAATGTCTATTCATTTCCTTACACTGATCTAACTATCAATTGATACAACTGCTCAAAATGATAAGTAACTGTTGCATTACTCTTAATGCATAGTTGTATGGAAACAGACAAACAATCTTCCATGTTTACAGTAAATCATGAAAGTTTCAAGATAACGAGATTCATTGTCACCAATTAGCGTGGAGCATGAAACAATTAGACTACAATATCCATGGATGTAGCCTAATATTTTATATCATACTGTAATGCTTCATCAGACACTGTGTCTATGGTCCCAAATACTGTACCACCTTTTCAGACTATTTAAAGTATTGACAGTACTGCACTGTAGAGATGCAGGCCCTTGGAATTGCTTGTCCAATTCTGCCAACTCGTTACTGATGATTGAGGGCACATTGTGGAATGAGTATATAAAGAGTTGATTGGGATCCAATTGCAAGAGCATAGTGATACGTAACATGGAGCCAGCAGGTGATCCAGGTCACAATGGAGGTCAAGCAGTGGTGGGAGGAAGACGAAGAAGACGAGGAAGACGTGTTGGTCAAAGGAATGGTAGGGGACAGGCAGCCCTTCTGAGAGGTGGTCGTGGGCCTCGTTTGAGAGGTATGGGGGAACGTGGTAGAGGACAAGGCAGTCCTTCTGAGAGGTGGTCGTGGGCCTCGTTTGAGAGGTGTGGGGGAACGTGGTAGAGGACAAGGCAGTCCTTCTGAGAGGTGGTCGTGGGCCTCGTTTGAGAGGTGTGGGGGAACGTGGTAGAGGACAAGGCAGTCCTTCTGAGAGGTGGTCGTGGGCCTCGTTTGAGAGGTGTGGGGGAACGTGGTAGAGGACAGGCAGTCCTTCTGAGAGGTGGTCGTGGGCCTCGTTTGAGAGGTGTGGGGGAACGTGGTAGAGGACAAGGCAGTCCTTCTGAGAGGTGGTCGTGGGCCTCGTTTGAGAGGTGTGGGGGAACGTGGTAGAGGACAGGCAGCCCTTCTGAGAGGTGGTCGTGGGCCTCGTTTGAGAGGTGTGGGGGAACGTGGTAGAGGACAAGGCAGTCCTTCTGAGAGGTGGTCGTGGGCCTCGTTTGAGAGGTATGGGGGAACGTGGTAGAGGACAAGGCAGTCCTTCTGAGAGGTGGTCGTGGGCCTCGTTTGAGAGGTGTGGGGGAACGTGGTAGAGGACAGGCAGCCCTTCTGAGAGGTGGTCGTTGGCCTCGTTTGAGAGGTGTGGGGGAACGTGGTAGAGGACAAGGCAGTCCTTCTGAGAGGTGGTCGTGGGCCTCGTTTGAGAGGTATGGGGGAACGTGGTAGAGGACAGGCACCCCTTCTGAGAGGTGGTCGTGGGCCTCGTTTGAGAGGTGTGGGGGAACGTGGTAGAGGACAAGGCAGTCCTTCTGAGAGGTGGTCGTGGGCCTCGTTTGAGAGGTATGGGGGAACGTGGTAGAGGACAAGGCAGTCCTTCTGAGAGGTGGTCGTGGGCCTCGTTTGAGAGGTGTGGGGGAACGTGGTAGAGGACAAGGCAGTCCTTCTGAGAGGTGGTCGTGGGCCTCGTTTGAGAGGTGTGGGGGAACGTGGTAGAGGACAGGCAGTCCTTCTGAGAGGTGGTCGTGGGCCTCGTTTGAGAGGTGTGGGGGAACGTGGTAGAGGACAAGGCCACGGACCAAGACAGCGGCAGCAACAGCATAGAGTGTCCAATGAAATTCGGGCAATAGTTGTAGACCATGTCATAAATCATGGCATGACAATGACTGAGGCGGCTACAATGATACAACCAAACCTGAGAAGGTCAACCGTGGCCTCAATAATCAGAACTTTCCGCAATGAGAACCGGTAAGTTATCAGCATGCACTAAACATTATGCTACTCTCAATTGTCAAATGACTGCATACCAATGTGTATCACAGAATAGGTGATGTGACCAAGTGTCTTCTTACTCTAATGTTCCCTGTAGAATTGTGACTAGGCCAAATAGTGGAGGCAGAGGCAAAATTCTAACTGACCAGCAAGAGCAGGCTGTGGTCGATTTGGTTCGGGCCCGAAATGATATTCGCCTTACAGAAATTCGCCAGCATATCTTGGACAATGAAGACATGTTCAACAATGTGGGATCCATAAGTTTGCCGACTATTGCATGCATACTGAAAAGGCACCAGGTATCTATAAAACAACTATACCATGTGCCTTTCGAAAGAAATGCAGACAGAGTGAAACAAATGAGGACTGAGTATGTTCAGGTAAGTTCAGTTTCAAGACGGCTGTTGTAAAAACATTCCCAAAAATTCTACATTGTACGGTAATCTCTAAATCTCTTTCCAAAATGTATTTTTAGAGGGTGATGGAGCTGGATGCTGATGACGACCATCACAAATTCATATATTTGGATGAGGCAGGTTTTAATCTGGCCAAGACAAGGAGGAGAGGTCGGAATTTCATTGGCCAGCGGGCAACCATCCAAGTACCTGGACAACGTGGGGCCAACATTACCATGTGTGCGGCTATATCAGAAGATGGTGTGGTGGGACGCAGACCTCATATTGGACCATATAATGCAGCTCTCCTTGTCACCTTTCTTGGTGAGCTCGAACAGGTTTGTAGAGCTGAAGGTGTGACCTATGTCATTGTCTGGGACAATGTCAGGTTCCATCATGCTCATGTGGTGCAAGCATGGTTTCAGGCCCATGCACAATTTACCACCCTGTATTTACCCCCATACTCCCCCTTCCTTAACCCGATTGAGGAATTTTTCTCCGCATGGAGATGGAAGGTTCATGATAGGCACCCTCATGAACAAGTCACTCTTCTCCAGGCCATGGATGACGCCTGCAATGACATCACAGCAGACCAGTGTCAGGCCTGGATTCGCCATGCCCGAAGGTTTTTTCCAAGATGTTTGGCTAATGAAAACATCCATTGTGATGTAGATGAGAACCTGTGGCCAAATCCACAACACAGAGTTGATGACAATGTAGAAGTACAGTAATCACTGCTGTTTTATTTCTTACAGTGCAAGCAAGTTGAGGAACACTGCATTTGATGGTTTACAGTACTGTCTTTTCTTTTCTATTTCATAACCAATTACTGTATTTTTGCTTTGATTAAAATAAACCAATGTTGTGATTGTACTGTAGTGTTTTGCATCAATATATTACAAACTTTGTTCAATGATTCCACTTTGTCTGTATTCTCTCTACTACTGCAGTACTTTACAGTAACAGATGTGTTTACTGTACATGTAGTACCATAATGAAACCTGTATCACCTATTTTGTTCTACAATAGTTAATGATTGTACGAACAATGACAGAGTGAAACTATCGGTTGCTTGTGTGTGGGTGATCTATAGTTGTGTTTCAATGGTATTTCACAGTAAATTTGTTTTTTGAACCAATGATTGTGCAAGTGCAAGATTTCTTTAAAGATGTGAATGCACAATGCAATGTTTTGAACATTAGACAACCTGTGTTACAAGTGATAACCGTTTTGAGTTTTGTGTCTAGAGTTTTGAAAAATGACATCAAGGTTCTGAAAATAGTAGCAAAGTGATTGTAAAAAACTGTAATACTGTGTTGTGAAGAAAACCCCACAGTATCAATATAGCAATGATGTGTGTGCGCGTGAGAGAGAGAGAGAGTGTGTGTGTGTGTTTGTGTGTGTGCGTGCGTGCGTGAGAGATAGTGTGTGTGTGTGTGTAATATGTGTGTGTGTGTGTGTGTGTGTGTGTTAGAGATAGTGTGTGTGTGCGTGTGCGTGTGTGTGTGTGTGTGTGTAAGAGATAGTGTGTGTGTGTGTGTGTGTAAGAGATAGTGTGTGTGTGCGTGTGTGTGTGTGTAAGAGATAGTGTGTGTGTGTGAGAGAGTGTGTGTGTGTGTGTGTGTGTGTGTGAGAGTGTGTGTGTGTGTGTGTGTGTGATAAAACATGCTATCTGCTTCAGGCAACGGCAGCACAGAGCACAAGTTAAGCAAACATTTCTTCACTTTATTATAAGTTACAGCAAAACAAAGCCTGATTGTACATCAGAGTGCATGTTGAAAAACATAGTACAACTAACAATCTAACAACTCTAACAAACACCTCCCTGCTAAAACGGTTTGTTTTTGTGATGTAAAAAAGAAAGAAAGATAAAACCTGAACTTCTGCACCTTTAATCAACGTGCTACTAGTAGTCGTAGTATCAGTAATCTGGTTGGATTTTGTAGAACTGGATTTAGATTTTTAAAACGTACTGTAAAGGAATATCAATGCTTTGTTTATTATGTTACGACCCTGCGTTCCGCTTGCTCGCCTGCTGGTGGCGGTTTTGCTCAGAGAGAGCGTGGGAGATCGCACACCCCTGCTTCCTCATTATCTCTGATTATGAAGAGGATAAAACCTTGGATTGAACATCTCCTCTTCACTTTCGTCCAGGGGATTGACAGCCTCTGGCGAAGTCATTCGAACCTTTGATTTACAGCCCATACCTGCCTTCTTTTAATCCCCAACTGGATTATGATTTTTCCCCTTTTGATTTGAAACCCTAGACTTTGTTATATTCAGTTAATTGTGATTTTTGAGGACAAATAAAATCTTGCAAGTCATTTTGGTGTACTTGTTTACTTTATGTACGGCCGAAACGAGCTGGCCGTAACAATTAATAACAACAACAATAATAATAATAATGATATTATAATAATTGCATGAATATTTAAATCTGTTACATTATGCAGACTGGATATAGATTCTTTTTTAATGTACTGTAATGCAATACTAATATGTTTATGTTTTAAAAGCTATTACAATTTTGAAAATATGATATGTTTTTGGTGAGTTTATAATGTAATAAATTTCTCATAATGTAAAAATTGTTATTGCATTATGAGCTTTTTTACGTTTTAAGAAAAGTATTTAATCATGAAAATGTTATCAAAATAATAATGTAATACTTATTACATTATGTGCAGTTTTTATATTATGTGCAGTTATTACATTAAAGGGGTAGTTCACCCAAAAATGAAAATTAAGTCATTAATTACTCACCCTCATGCTGTACCAACCCCGTAAGACCTTCGTTCGTCTTCGGAACACAAATGAAGATATTTATGATTAAATGTGACAGCTGGATCACTCCTCCATAGGCTCCCTAAGGGAATGAATCCTGACGGCCCAGAAAGTCAATGAAGAAAATGTTTAAATATTCCATGTCACAACAGTGGCTCAACTATAAGTTTATCAAGCGACGAGAATACTTTTTGTGCGAAAAAACAAACAAAAATAACGACTTTATTCGACTATTCCTTTTCTTCCTTGTAGGCCTGAAACGAGACTTCAAGAGATTTCCACGACGCATGCGCGAGAACTGCGATCTCCTTCAACTACTTCAGTTCAGTTCTCGCGCGTGCGTTGTGGAAATCTCTTGAAGTCTCGTTTCAGGCCTACAAACATTAAACATTTAAACATTTTCTTCATTAACTTTCTGGGCCGTCAGGATTCATTCCCTTAGGGAGCCTATGGAGGAGTGATCCAGCTGTCACATTTAATCATAAATATCTTCATTTGTGTTCCGAAGACGAAGGAAGGTCTTACGGGGTTGGTACAGCATGGGGGTGAGTAATTAATGACTTAATTTTCATTTTTGGGTGAACTAACCCTTTAAGAGTTGCTACATGCTCCGTGATTGACTAGGTCACCGCCAACATCTTAATATCAGTAAACATCCTTTATTCACCAAAATAAAATATTAATGAACTCCTCACCGGCTGCCGCTCCAGAATCTGAGGATGCGTTAGGTAATTAACCAGCCTATTCCAGTTTGACTTGATGCCTCCCACTGGATCTTCCTGAGGTACACTAGGCAATCTCAATGCTTTGAGTCATTGGTTGTCACTGGCTAGACAGGTTAGGATATTAGATACAAGTGAACTACCCAGATGAGAAACAAACAGGAGGACAACCCGTCATCTGACATCGATGTGAAGTACTTAGGACAAGCATTCTTTAAAATTGAGTCAAGATCCCTAGGGTTCTCTGTAGAACTTCACAGAATATTTTTTCTAAGAGGGTGGTAAAGACACATTTTAAAGCAAATTAAAAAAGGCACAAGAGAACCATTTTTACTAGTGGTCTCTGACGTCTGGAGCCCAGTGTATGTTACTGCTTGTTATGGCGTAATGGCTATATGTAAAAACAGCTATGGACATACAGATGTGCAGTTTGACTGAATCACTACACACAAATCTGTAAGATGTAACAGGGTACTTACACATGCACTAATCCACATCTTGAACCAGATAATGGCTGCATCCGAAATCGCACATTTTCGCGAGTAGGTAGTTATTTTAAATAAGCACTTACTTTGCGCCTGCTAAAAAGTATGTTCTATATAGTACGCATGTAATCTGGACGTACTACATCCGCCATGTTGTCATTATCATGTGACCTTGCAGCTCTTCACGGCCATTCATAAATCATCTACGGTGTCCTTAAGGGATAGTAAAGTATTCATTGTATGCACACTTAAGAATCTCGCCGATTCTTAGTAGGTCATCCGGATATTTTTGCCAAGTGTTTTATGAGTACTGTGAGAACGGACATACTACTCTTGTCACATACTGCTTTTTTCCCACTATATATAGTAAGAAAGTATGTGCAGCCCATGTCTATCTTGAGTACATGTAAGCGCTCTTACCAGACCAGGCACAGCAGGACAGTAATGCAGCGGATGTTGGTGGACTTCACCAGGTCACAGAGACTGTAGGTCTTCAAACTTCCAGCACTACCCTTTGACTGTAGCACACGTGTAACAACAAACATGACTTGTTACACAACACTGTCAAAACACTGCATACATTGTAAGCAAAAGACCATCTGATATCCACAGCTAAAACAATATGAAGCACTCTTATGCAGACAGTCATAATAACATCATAGACCAGGGGCCCGCAACCTTCTTATCATAAAGTGCCCTTTTTACGTTTCTGAGTTAATCACTGTACCCCTATATATAAGCATATTTTAAATATTCATAATGGCTAACATAGAAATAGTGCAGAACATTAAATATTTCAGAACAAATTTTTCATTTTTTTTTTACATTTGTTAAATCATGCATTTTGTCCAGTTTCATCTCTTTCTGTCTTTTCACGATTGGATAGCTATCCGATCAGAGAAAACACATGAAGTGAACAGGTACGCATGAACAGATGTTCCACATGAATCACAGTCATTTTAATGTGTGTGGAATGTTTAATAGGACTTAGGACTAATAGTCTCTCCAAAATGTATAGCATTAATTATGTACAGTCACTAACTTGTGGTCGCGCTAATGGTTTATTCATTGACTTGCGCAGTTTGATTCTCACACTTTAATAGGGTTTATAACTCCTAACTTAATAAAACAAGCTGTGTTACAATGAGGAATGATTACCTCAAAATGTAGATCTGTATGCATGTGGGAGGTACTATATCTGAATTTAATTGTGTCAGGACCACTATCATCAAAGATTATTGACAATAAGCATACAGTTTGGATTGGCGGTATGGTTCTGTTCTGGCGTGGATAAGAGCAGGGATAGGGTAAACAGAACAGAACAAACATCAATGTATAGCAGATATGTAATATATATTCGTCTGAAGAAGACTATCAGAAGGCCAGTCCTGACTGGACGAGTGGAGCTGGGGAGGGAGGAGGGTAACTAGCTCCTGAGTAACGCGGTAAAGCTGCTGATAATGCTGAATGGACCTTATACTGTATATGGATGCTGTGATACCGCTGTATTCCTATAGGAAGACGTAGCTGATGCAAGCTCGACTGACGTGACTGGCCAGAACTAAAGTTTTGCTTGCTTACATACACCTCTCTCGCTTTTTTCATGCTGTACATGTAAGGGCTAGATTCTGATTGATAAGCACGGAGATGCTGTAAGTTATTTGAGTCACTGGAATGTAAGGCCTCGGATAACTCTGAGCACTGGCCCACTCTTTCGGTCACACACAGAAGAGTCAGATTTCCTGCCTTTTTATTTTTTTATTTCTCTCTCTCTGATGTTTGAAGTTAATCTACAAATGCTGTGAGAAGCAACTTGTGAATAATGGCTTTTTCTACAGTCAAGGTCAGTTAGGCTGGGAATTTAGGGAGTCAGATAAGATGTCTTCAATTAAAAAACATGTATGCACGTCAGGTGGGCATATTATGGGATTTTGAGGAAGACCAGGGTGAATGAAGACAAACTGGAAATTGAACATTAATGGTAAAAGGAAGTAGGAGTCCTTACAATAATTTGTTTATCCAATACATTTTGAAAGTTCATTGAAAAATGTATATGTATGATTTGACTGAATAAATATTCTGTTTAGCTTGGAGCTCATCTTTTAGCTCTCTGAGATATGTTTCGGTTGTAAGAGAGACTACCCAGCAAGCAATAGTCGTCATTTCACCGTCTAGGTTAACTATAGACCCGGTATAGTCCGGCTGTGAGTAAAACACTTCTAGCCAAAATACCTTGAATTTGGTTATTACCAAAATAACTTGCGAGATGTATGATGATATTCCATCATGTAAGCAATGTCAACAGTGATTACAAAGTGTGTTGTTTCATTTCATTTTGTGTTTCATTTCATTTAATCTAATTGATGACTAGTCTAATCTTGGGTTATGGTTAGACATCAATAAAATTTTCACTGACAGCCCATATTTTGGCTTGTTTTAGCCCAGACGTCAGGGCTGTGTTTGGACGGCTATTCGACATCTTTTAAATGCAAAATTGCTTGCTGGGCACAAATACATTTTATTAAACAAATTTTACAATGAGTGGCCTGACTTTAATTTTATTGGTAAATTGTCACCACACGACCCTGTCCTAGAGCAATTAAATACAATTTAAGCCAGTGGAACTGCAAATTACTTTATTTATGATGATATTGAATTGCTTCAGTAGAGTCAAAGTTCACTTGTGATTTCAATTACTTTTTATTCCTGGTTAAATTGAGGTCATTAACTAATAAAATCCATTTTAACTAAATGTTATTTAAACTAGCGATAGTCGGCTTATTATTAGTGTTACCTTGAACTGACATATGTGAGTTTGTGAGTCACACGGCAAATTAAACGGCTCCTTTTTTTCAGTGAAATAAGCCTTAAGTAACAAATTGCCAAGTTTTTGTTCCTTTCAGAAATAAGTGGCATTGGTGTTGTAGCTTTAAATGTTAACGGTGCAAGAGACTGATGAGAAAGCAGAGCTCTATGAGCTGTTCATATGATAACACACTGTTTTGTTTTGTCTTTCTTCACGTGACTCTAGAAATAGCGTGGACTGGGCAAGACAATGGGCTGATCATTGGACCTCACTTTGGTTGCTCTATTTTCTGAAAATTTGATTCCACATTCATATGAAGACATTTTAAAGGTCAAAGCACAATTTGAAAATAAGATCTGTTGCTACTACCGTTTCATTGCGACTTCTAATGAATCGTGTTCAAAAATACACTGTTGTTGTTTTCCATTTCCTGCACGTTTATGTTTTCATGGAGTTAAACATGTGAACAGCACTTTTAATGTTGTGCAAGGATCATAAGAGATTGTGTCATTTATTGGCATGTAATTCTCCTGACTGAATTAATCATACACCTGAACTAGATTAATGTTTAAAATTACTTGTACGTGTGAACTCTGGATTATGAACTTTGGACTTTGAAAAAGCCTGTTTAGTGGAATGATTGAATGCTTGTTTCTAAGAGTTGTGGAATAACTGATATTATGGTAGATGCAATTGTAATGAGAGTTACAGTAAATACTGTTGTCATATTAGTAAGTCCATGCATTTAAATGTTGCCATTCTAAGTATACATTGTCCAGTTCAGTGTGTGTTTCCTATGACTGCATATGCTTGCTTTAACCTGAGTTTATGCCTCGGCTTGCGGCTGCCGGGGTTTAATCTTCAGAGTAACATCTTTATGACATTGCATCTCAAAGTTAGTCAGCTATTCATCTGTCTAAACCAGTGGTTAGAGTTAGGTTTGCTTTTTCTGCTGTCTCCACTCAGATGGGCAAGGAGTTTGACCAGAACAGAAGCATACTGACTGTAAAGTCCATATAATCATTATCTGACAGAAATGATCCTGACTGAAGGGGTGTTTGTGTGCCTGTCCAACATCTTTTCCAGTCAGTGAGTAATTAACTCTGTTACAGTTTATAAACATGTTGCTTCATAAAAGATTATATTGCACAAACTAGGCTGGTAAATAAGTGCATTCGTGGCATGCAGTAAAAAAACACCGTAGTTGCAAAACTCTTCTCGCAGCTTCACTTCTGCTATGCCATACAGCAGAGTCATTTGTTATGAACTTATCGTTGCCTACATGCATCGACGTGGCTCATGTGCAGCAGGTGTGAGAGGGACAAAAGAAGACTAAATCATGCTGTTTTCACAGTGCATTGAACTCTTTCAACTCCTCGTTATATGACCCCTCTAGTAGTAAATCAATAGCAGTTGAACAGAGAATAAGAGGTTGAAGAGCTTTGGTCATCCGAGGAGCTAAGCGAGACACATGTAAGAGCACAGGCAGGTGTGGAGATCACCTGATGCAGGGGGAAAATGAGTTGAGGGGCCTTAACCCCGTTCATCTTGGCAGCCTTTCTCAGAATCTCCTCGGCCTCGGCGACCCTCCCCTGAGACAGCAGCCACCGCGGAGACTCTGGGATAAACCTGCAAAAAACAACAGATCCTTATTATACTAATTTAATGCAGCAAAATGAAATTCAATAAGGTCCTATTATGGTATAATAGTGTGTAATGTTGCTGTTTGAGCATGAAAAAGCTCTGAAAAGCACAAAGTCCCTCCAGTGGGAGTAATTCTCTTTATCAGTGTCAGTGTTTCTGAACTGTGTTGCTCCTGAGGCTGTTCCGGTGCATGTGTGTGTGTGTGTGTGTGCTTCTCTCTCTGTTGTTTCCGCTGTCTCTCCTCCTGTCTGTTTCTCATAGGTTATTCGCCCTAACTGGACGTGATGTCAGCGCGCGCAGTGGTTTGTCACGGAAAGCGCGGGCGTCTTTTAAAAGAGGAACGGAAGTGCAAAATCCCCAGAGCGAGAGCGAGAGCGAGAGAGAGAGAGAGCAGAGCATGTGTTGCCCACTTTGTTGAATGATGTTGAAATTGTTTTCATAGCTTTGATTGTGAAATCTGTGAAGCTTGAGTGAGCAATTATAATGTTTTTTCTCTCCCTCATATTTCTTTCTTTTAGTGGTTGACCACATATGCAACTTGAGAACAAACTGCCTGAGTCATGGATGATGTAGACATTTTTTACATACTTTTCTCCTGTTTATGTTTAGTAGAGGACTTTCTGTTAATTATTTTGTCCTGGCCTAGCCCTGAAGTTACTTTTGCATTCTTATTTATTGTTTGAACTGCTGGGAGAACTTGTTTCCCTTTAACCTCACAATAAAAAAACAAGACGTTGAGAAAGTTCTTGTAAAAGTAATCTGCATGATTATTTTCCTTTGTTTCACCCCTGAACCCTAGACCACGGGTCGTAACAACTCCCCGAAACGCCTCCATTGTAGTCTTGAGTTTCTTCTGGGAATGAACACGTCACAATATTCCTCATTATAATAATTCATGCGCAGAATAAAGGGGCGGGGCCTGGTTGAGTTAGTTAGTAGTGTGTTAAACTGGCGGTTATGGAAAGGGGCGGGGCATTTCCCAAACACACTCGAAGCGCTCAACCAATAACAACACACTGCTCCAGCCGACCAATCAGAGCACAGTGTGCTTTCAGAAGGAGGGGCTTCATAGAGACAGGAAGTAAACAGAGCGTTACTGACAGACTGGGAAGAGAGGAGCCGCAACAATGGAGAATATGAGGAGAATAATCAACATTCAAGCAGGAAAACCTGTTCTAGTAGAGCCCAAAACATCCTCTCTAAAAATTGTACAGCACTGTGAGCTAACAAGAACAAACAATGTTTGTGTTTATCACAGAGTTTAGAGTCGGGAGTTTACACCTGTAACCCTGGTAGGTGGAAATTTCTATTCTAACCCTTTAACCCGATTTCGCTTCTCTGTTTGCGATCAGGTCACTTTAAGCCGCTAAACTCCAGGAATGTTTCAGTTCAATTATCCAGTAAGTGAATTCATTCAAACAATCAGTCCAAAACAGCACTGATGTAAAGAAAACCAGGCTGATTACATCAGAGGTGGCAGAGAAAATAGATTTCAGTGATTTCCAGTTATTCATATAATTTATTATTTATTCCAGGGTCTGTTTAGCTTTAAAACGAGGTCCTGTTCGGTAGCGCAACTAAACTTGTCTAAAATGTAAACAAGCTTTTTGCGGTTGCACTGTATACACTACTATACACTGTGAATTCTGTAAAAGTTCTGTGAAAAAGTTTAGTTTTTTTCGTGTGTGCATAAATTTATGAATTATATTGACTCCTTATACCATTTGGTTATAAGGTGTCCTTTTGTCCTTTTTTGGAAAGGCACCTACATTTACCTAAATAAAGCTTCCAGAAAATACTGTTCCCTTTCGAATGGGAACTTGCACTGCGTCTGAGAAGGCGCTATGGAGAACGCCTCAGCGTGACCGGTGTCTGAAGCATGTGTGCAAACGCGACAATTGTACTGGCCAGTGAGAGCCTATGACGTCAATACCAGTGCGATCGAGAGTATAGAGGGAATGCATTAACGTGACTCTCCTGCCGGACACGCCCCCCTCAGCCGGACTGAGTGGCAGAAGAGCTGCTGCGTGGCTGGAGTTAATAGGGGAAACTGCGAAAACGCGAGTAAAACAAACTATTATCAGTTTAAACTAAAAGTTGGACTCGATATAGTGTTACTTACAACTTATCAAAGATCCAGTGATCCATGGATATTGACATGCAGCCAGGAATCGTGTTTCCTGACATTTATATGAGCCTGATTTCGACGCCGGGGAAATAAATTAAGACAATTTGCCTGTAAACGTTTTATATAAATACAATATAGATAGGTCTAAATCCGAGTGATCACTTACATTAATGTTATACTGTATATCATCATATCGTCCAGCCCTAAAACTTTTTTGTCAGTGTTTATTTAAAAACATCCAATTATGCAGAATATAGGCTGTTCTGTAGCTTTTTGCAGTCTGTAAAAATATACAGTACCTCAGATTTCTGGTCAAATCTAGTTGTACAGTCAATCGCAAAGCTCTTTCCCGTTGTAGATGTGTTTTGTGTGTTTTTCACGGCATTCACGCTGAAAACAAATGCAGCCGCTCAGTCTTTTTGCCACTTAGTGGGCGTGACCGCATTCACTCCGGCCGACGGTGACGTCATGCGCATACCCTCTATAAAAGGGTGCCTGAGGAACACGTCCTCCTCTTCATCGTCTTCAGGAGCCGTTTGTTTGTATGGATGTGTAAGACAGAAATGCCACGGGTGGAGCGTGCGTGACTCCTCGAGCTGGATATGCTCACATGATGCATTTGAGAGAGTACTGAAAGAGACTGGTGAGAAGCTTTGTGATTCTTTTATTCTTTCCAGAGGGATCAGCATTTGCACGAGCACGTTCGGCTCTCAAGGGAGTTAAAGACACTCATAGCTATGCATTCGTGCCAGAAGACTCTGCTCTCGCTTGATTTGCGATAGAAAAAAACAGTTCTGCCTAAGAGCATACTCCGCTTGTTCTCGGGGTTGTCATCCTGAGTTCTCCACTCTACAAGCATTAGTTTAAACATTAGTGTCAGGTTGAATGGCTCTCGGTGAGCTAATATTTGTTTAGTGCTCCCCTTGTTCTGAGGGTTGTCATGCAGAGTACTCTGCTCCCCTAGGCCTCTGTCTATTGTTTGAGTCAAGCTGATTGGCATTCTATGTGCCTCCTTTTAAACTGAACCATAAGTTTAGTTACGGTTGATCTCCCAAGGGCTAGACCAATATGATTTTGGCTAAGATAAAATAAGATCTGGCTTCTGATGGTTCGGTTCAGGGCTTATGGTCAGATTGAATGGCCCTCTGTGGGCCCCCTTGACAGACCCTATAATGTTCAGGCGTTGTTAGTGCTCCCCTCGCTTTAGAGGGTCATTATGCTGTGTACCTTAACTTTTGTGTATGCACTTAACTTTTTTGAGAGTTAAGTTGAATGGCTTTCTCTAAGCCTCCTTGACAAGCTTTATTTTAGTTGAGCATTGGTAGTACTCCCCTCGTTTTGGAGGGTTATGTTTGAGTATTCGGCTCCTTAAGAGCTAATTTTCATTGCTAGAGTCAAGTTGAAGAGCTTTATGAGCCTCCTTGACAGGTTCAGTAAACTATTTGAGTTATATGGCTCTTGACGAGCCTCCTTGACAAACCTACATTGTTTAAATGTCATGCTGAGTACTTCACTCTTTAGAGCTTTGTTTATCTTTAGGGTCAAGTGGAATCGCTCCAGGTGAGACTTAACAGAGAGTGTCATTAGGTCTCCTCTTGTTCAGAGAGATGTCCTGTCGAGGCCTCTACTCCAGAGCTCTGCATGGTTAGGTACCAGGGTCTGTCTACGGTCTCTAGATAGGAGTGGTACTGGGTCTCTAGATAGCAGTGGTACTGGGTCTCTAGATAGCAGTGGTACTGGGTCTCTAGATAGGAGTGGTACTGGGTCTCTAGATAGGAGTGGTACTGGGTCTCTAGATAGCAGTGGTACTGGGTCTCTACTTAGCAGTGGTACTGGGTCTCTAGATAGGAGTGGTACTGGGTCTCTACATAGCAGGGGTACTGGATCTCTAGAAAGGAGTGGTACTGGGTCTCTAGAAAGGAGTGGTACTGGGTCTCTAGATAGCAGTGGTACTGGGTCTCTAGATAGCAGTGGTACTGGGTCTCTAGATAGCAGTGGTACTGGGTCTCTAGATAGCAGTGGTACTGGGTCTCTACATAGCAGTGGTACTGGGTCTCTAGATAGGAGTGGTACTGGGTCTCTACATAGCAGGGGTACTGGATCTCTAGAAAGGAGTGGTACTGGGTCTCTAGAAAGGAGTGGTACTGGGTCTCTACATAGCAGGGGTACTGGATCTCTAGAAAGGAGTGGTACTGGGTCTCTAGAAAGGAGTGGTACTGGGTCACTAGATAGCAGTGGTACTGGGTCTCTAGATAGCAGTGGTACTGGGTCTCTAGATAGCAGTGGTACTGGGTCTCTAGATAGGAGTGGTACTTGGTCTCTAGAAAGGAGTGGTACTGGGTCTCTAGATAGCAGTGGTACTGGGTCTCTAGATAGCAGTGGTACTGGGTCTCTAGATAGGAGTGGTACTGGGTCTCTAGATAGGAGTGCTACTGGGTCTCTAGATAGGAGTGGTATTGGGTCTCCTCTCATCCTGAAGAGTTGTGCTATTGGGGTTTTCACTCCTCTGAGCCCTGTGGGTCAGCAGAGTCGAATGGCAAGGCTCTCTGTGAGCCTCCTCGATAACACGGTTTTAGTGTAAAGGGTGATTAGACCTCTTCTCATTTTAGAGTCATTCTACTGAGGCTTTCATCCCTAGAGATACACCTAGATGACGTTGCCAAGTGGTAGAGCTTTCAGTGAGCATCCTTGGTAGTGCTGACTTTTTAGTAAATGGTGTAGTTAGGCCTCCTCTCATTCTAGAGTTATCCCGTTGAGGTCTCCCCTGTCTAGAGCTCTTCCTTCTAGACAGCGGCACTACAGTAGGTCTCGTTATGAGTGTCTTTGGCCGCTGTCCTTAGGGCAGAGTGTTGTTAGGCTCGCTTTAAAGAAGTCATCTCTGTAGATGTAACGTGTATATTCTGTTTTGCTTTGGTTCTGTTCTGTTTCTGTTCCACAATTGTGAATGTTGACCTAGTTTCTTTTGTGTGTGCCAGTTAGCCTAATTAAGTTCACCTTATATTCATTTAATTGATTGGTTTGGTCTGTCTATTTACGCTCTGTTTCCTTCAGTTTTTTGTCAGTTCTTTGTTTTAATAAAAGTTAAACTGCTGTGTTTAGATCCTTTACTCCTTGTTTATTGCAACCCAGCTGTGACAATAGAACCTCACTGAATCTTTCTCTAAGAGTGTAGAGACTCAAGTCTGCAACATCCACATGGGCGAGTCCTCAACTCTTTATGAGATGAAAGTATAATCAAATTATCCACACTGTCATAGCTTAATGGGAATGTTAACAAAAAGTTCTTAGAATATATTTGTATTATCTGGGGTGTTTTTAGGTATAACCCATCTTATTTAAATGACCTTTGTGCTGCCTCTTTGGCAAGCAAGTGTTCACTATACATCCTTGTTCTTCTCATGTCTGGTGCATTATTAAATTGCGCCCGTCCCATAGCAAACACTTACCACCATAGGGGCATGCAGAAGAATCCAGGGATGGTGAGGACCAGCAACAGCGTTCTCCAGTCTCGCAAGAAGTAGGCCGCCAGGGGAAGCATCATGTACCCGATGGAGAAGAAAAGACACACGCCAAGAGTGGAGTAGATGTCACGAACGGATGGGCTGAATATTTCCATTCCTAGGGGAAGGACATTTTCATAAAACAGTTTTTTAGTTTAATCTACAGTCTGAATTATTGAGAATATTTTCAAAGTAGATTCTGAGACAAAAACATGCATATGTTTTTAAACACATCCTAAAAATGTGCTGGTAGAACAAATGTGCTGCCAGTCATCATTTTCAATAATAAGTTGTTTTTATGACTGAACACAGTAATGTAAAGATCAGTTGTGATTATTCAATGCTAATATAAAGCGTACACTAAAAATAATCACAGCACATCAAAAGCCTTTACCTAAAGCAAATGCTGTCAAGTAGTTTGAAATCTGGCCCATTCCAGCAATGAAAAACAACACGCAAAACACCACCCAGGATGGGGAGAAGACTTGAATGAAGGTGAATGCCGTCTGAATCCCCATGGTAATAAACAGCACTATTTTCCTGCCAAACCTGAAAACCAAGAAGAAGAAAAAACAAGTTAGGCAACTTTCCAGTTTTCACCAGTTTTTACGAGAGTGAGCACTTTCTGCTCTCTTTATAAAATATGCTTAATTATAACTATTGCAACAGACGGGAGAAAAAAAATCTGATTTGTCAAAATAGATCTGTGTATTAAGTCTTGAAGTGTAAAAGCGAACTGAGACACCAGCCACTTGTCCAATGTAATGTTTAATGCGTTTCATTGTTCTCCATTTTAATAACTTTTCACTTAACCTTTTGAAAACAATGGGATTTTTTTTACTTAATTGAGAAATACTCTACTTGTTCTTTAATGTATTATTTACTTAACACAGTGAATTCAGGTCAAATGGGACCATTTCTGCCATTGGGACTGGGAAAAATGTCCTAATTATCCTGAATTACCCAAAATACACTGATCCCAGCCCGGCATTCTGATGATTCGGCTTCTTTTAAAATGATTTGCATTGGCAGAGAAAAAAAACCCATAGTAAATGGCCAATATTTATTTGAATCACTAATGATTTGCTTTGATACAGCAGTTTAATAAACAATATCACACTTGAAATCCTGAAATCACAATCAATCAGGATGACCTATGGCCTAATTCTTTGCCGAACGAGATCTCTGTGCTTGCTATTAAATAATTATAATATTCACATGTGGCTTGTGGGGAACAAAAGATTTGATGCTTTCTAACCTGTCAGAAACCTGTCCAGAGATGACCGAACCAGTCAAAACCCCAGAGAAGAAGAGAGAGGTGGTCAATGGCACTCTCCAGTCATCCGAACACACCAAATCCCACTGCCGATGAACACACACGGCAGGGTTTGAAGGGATTGTATCCATTTGTAGAAGGAAAATAAAACAATGTTCAAAGTTAAGTTTTTAAAAGTCACGTTACGGTCTGACCCATGAAAGCCTGGAGTGATTTACATTATTTTTGACACTTCTATTCCTGGTTGAATACGGGAAAAATTGAGACAGGGGCTAGTTGTCACAGGGGCTATTATAGTAACATCTATCCATTTACATAAATGCTCGTTTTCTGTGAAACCCATAGTTTAACTCAAAATCCAAGTTACTTATATAGCCTTTGTTTGTCCATATCTTACAAAACAGGAATAAGAATTGACCCTTACTGAGCTTTTTGTGAATGATTCATTTTGAAACAGAATGTCATAACTTGCTCTTTCTGTGATATGAAATATGTCTCCACACAATGCGTTTCGTTCTTTTTTTTTTTTATTCAATTTTGATTAAAATGTATTCCCTGTTCATAAAGCAGTTGTACATCACAATATGGAAGTTACGTTGCATGCAATTACACTGAAAATATTTGGTAATTCTGTCAAAACTTCCAGTATTATCATAGATGTACAAAAGTATAATTTACTGATTAACATATGAACACATAGGATGCACATAGTATTGCTTGTAAATGACAATATCACATTAAGATGGTTTTACATTATGTACTTTCTGTTGTTCTAAATATTGGTTTAATTTGTTTATAACTTTTTTGTGATATTTTATGAATTGCTTTGTTTCATAATTATCATTCAGTTTGTAAAGTTACTAAATATCATATAACAGACTTTAAATACATTTCCTTATTTCTTATTTGTATAGGGTCAAGATGTTTTCACTGTACTGGATCTTTTTCTGTAGGACAAAAATGTGCAAATGGTGAATTGTTTTTGTAGTCAATACCTCAAGGCATGCGTCTATACAGAACTGACTTTCACAAAACCATTCACTGGAATAAAAGCCTGACATCACGGCGGTATAAAGTTAGTTTAACGTTAGACATTCGTTTTCATACCCATTAAACTCTCTGCAATGCATTTCATGTTTTCAGTGCAAACCAACTCACCATATGCATAGCACATTTCAAGTAATAAAATATATGTTAATTAACCAATTAACTAATCAATTAAACAATTTAACATTATTATATCAAACTAATAGTCAAATGTACAGAAAGATATCCCTTTTATTGCACATGGCTCTGTTTTTGAAATTAGCATTTCATGTGTTTTATAATAATTTTGGAACTTTAAATTTATCCAATGCTGTAAATCCATTAAACTACAACACCGTTTGCATCAAACCAACTGTAAATTACTCAGAATATATTCCTCCTGACATGTTGCACAAGGTTTGTTTTTTCAGATTATTAATCTAATATTTTTTATAAAACTTGTTTTTCAGATTATTAATCTGGTATTTTTTATATACAGTACGGACCATATTTAAATTAAACTACAACACTGTTTGACCTAAAAATATCAAACCAAACAGGAATTATATTCTGAATAATTTAAAGAATCAAATTAGTTTAGGTCAAACGGAGTTGTAGTTTAATCGATTTAAATGGGTTCAGTACTGTAAATAAAATACAGCAGATTAATAATCTGAAAAGCAAGCCTTGTGCAACATGAGGAATAATATTCTGAGTAATTTACAGTTGGATTGGTAGCTTTAAATCAAACGGTGTTGTAGATTAATGGATTTAAATGGGTTCAGTACAAAAAATATAAAAGACTATGTAAAAATACCAGATTAATAATCTGAAAAGCAAGCCTTGTGTATAATAGGGAATACTATTCTGAGTAATTTAGAGTTGGTTTGATGCAAACGGTGTTGTAGTTTAATTGATTTTACAGTATTGGATAAAAAAAAACAACATGAAATTCTAATACCAAAAACAGAGCCTTGTGCAATAAAAGGGATATCTTTCTGAACATTTTACTATTAGTTTGATACAATACAGTCATATAGGCTTAGTTACATTGTTTAATTGATTTATAAAGCTAATTAATATAGAGTCAAACCTAAATTTATTCAGACACCTTCAACATTTCTCATAGTAATGAATATGAGCAGAACTCAGAGTTCTCAGATCAGTGGATATTTGACTGGTTTTGTCTGTCCTTCTGTTAGACTCTCACACATGAATTATGTTGAATATCTGTCAGCTGTTAAATTTAACTAATTAGATAATACCAGTTTAGCTCAACCAGTGACCAAGCTAACGTTAGACATTCGTTTCTAAGCTTCATGTTGTTCAGTCTGTGTGTAAAAAGAGCATTAGCAATTACAGAAAACACACTTCAGCAAAACATGATCAGCTCAAAGTGGAGGAATCATTTTTGGTTCCAAATTTTTAAACATTTTTACACTTTACAATAAGGTTCATTAGTTAACATTATGTATTATAACTAACATGAACTAACCATGAGCAATACATTTGTTACTGTATTTGTTCATCTTTGTAATGTTAGTTAATACAAAAAAATCTGTTCATTGTTTGTACATGTTAGTTCATAAGATTTTAGTGAATGTTGAAATTACCAAAAAATAATAAATGCCTTAAGTGCAGTTGATTATTATTTCATGCTAACTAATGTTAACTAGGAACCTTTGTAAAGTGTTATACACTGTTACTGGTAGTCACTGTACGAAGAATTTTTGGGTATATGTCACAGTTTATTTTGCTCTCCTCACTTACATAAATTACCTATAGTGTCCTGCACACACTAGTAAAAAATAAATATCAAAAATGATATCTATAATAATTTTTGGTTTGACTGTAGGCCTACATCTTATTTCTTGAAATTAAGCCTTGTGCTATGCAATGGGTGTTTAAATGTATTTATGAGTTGGTTTGGACTGAATACATGAAATGCAGAGAGATTAATGGAAATGAAACCGAATGTCAAGCGTTAAACTATCACTGGAGCGACAGGTGGAGACGAGCCGGAACGCGCTATGAAGAAAGCCCAGAGTATCAGCCTTTCTCGGGGTCCCGGAGACCCCAGATACGGCCCTTCCAAAACCACCACTGGCCAATCTGAGCTTCAGTGCTATACATTGAGCTGGCTCAGGCTGGAGGAAGGAGAAAGCATCGAAAACAAACCTCTGTAACAATCGTGGAGATGTATATTTCATTATCATACACCCAGCCGTCCATACAGGTTTCTCGAGGAATATCCGAGACATTCACATCCACCCACGGGAGCAAACCCCTGTCCGAGTGGTTTTTCACGATGTCCACTCGGTGTCGAGAGCATTTACTGAGGCGAGACTCCTCGTTCAGAGGAATGGACGCGTTTCTCCATTCATCCGTGATGTTCAGCGCCGCGGGAATCAGACAGTGATGAGCGGGTGTATCGCCCATGAAAACCATGGATAACCCCGTGAAGCCATTGGGAATAATGCTGAAACACAACAGAATGAACAGATTCCTTTGGAAAGGTCCCCAGTCTCCAAGGAACGCGGTGCTGTCATCGTAGTCTGGAGAGTTCATGATAGTCGCAGCACATCTGCGACAAAACCTTCTTCTTCGCTGTCAACGCGTTTTGCTAACTCCTCATGAGTAGCCTATTACCTCCACCTACTGTATAGCTTACATGTGCGATGTATCTGTATTGTTTTACTTTTTATACGAGGATGTAATGCTGTCCCACCCACCCCGAGGCTCAGCTCCCTCCTCCAGCTTACGAACTGGGCTCCTCAACCTCGAGGATGAGCAAAGCACCGCGATCCCTGTGTGGCAGGCCGCGTTTACATTAACCATTCATATGAATTAGGGTTGGGTATTGAATTTTAACGATTTCGATTCCGATTCTGCTTATCAATTCCGATTCTTATCGATTCCTAATTTCGATTCCAATAAGATAAAAAATAAAATAAAATAAAAAAACTTCATCAGCTAAAGAACACTTACACAAGCAGCGTTTGCCTGTGGTTTAAAAACACCATAGAACTAATATACATTTGAATCATTATAATCAAGTAACAAATAAAAAAATTAGCAATCGCAACAAATAGATACAACTGAACAAAGATACCATTGAAATAAACAGTGTTTTAAGATTTTCAAGTACAAAAACTGTAATCAAATGTAAAATAACATTGGACTTTATTAATAAAACATACATTTCAAATATAGTTACAAAAGTTATTCAATCAAGAACAAGTGAATTTTCTCTTTGGGTTTTCGTGTGTGATTATTATAGAGATGGCGGGAATATTAGTGCTGTCACTTTAAGAGCTGCGCGGGTCCAATATACTGTTACACATGTCTGCAGCTCTGAAAACAGCGCATGAGTGGTCTCCTGCTTGAATTGTTTAAAGTCATATGGAAATGTTCACAAATGAATCGATAAGAGGAATCAAAATTTTAATTTTGTATCCAATTCCTTACTTCAAGTATTTTCGATTCCCAACCCTATTCGTGATATTCAATTTTTACTTGTTAAAATCAAGGGGGTAATCCATCGACCGGAAGTTGAAGTCGGCCGGGTGCCGCCAATCTTGTAGCAGAACTTCACTTGCGTTAGCATTTCCATTGACTCCCATTCATTTTGGCGTCACTTTGACAGCGAATAACTTTACATCTGAGGCGTTTAAAGACTCCATTTGTCCATTATTTATTTCTAAAGAAACACGACAATGTATAAAGGGCTCCATTACCTTCTATGTTACATTATGGCCCCGTAGAAACAGTTTTGGTAAAAATAGGCTAACGATTGCGTCATAACCACTCGACTCTCTGTCGCGCTGTACAGAAATTACCGTACAGACAGGAGGAGAAGCTCGCAGGCAATCGGGGGGACGTCCCGTCAAGGGAGAAGCCCATAGATAATGAGTCCATAAAAGCAACGGAATACTTACTCCTGCTCACTCACACCAAAGAACTCTTTGCTCAAGTTCCCCGTCTCTGCAAGATTAACGTTGGCAGTTTTCACGCACAGCTACTAGAAGATTTACATCTGTCAGACAGGTTGCTCACGTCATCAAGCTTAGTTTGAGTCGGTCTGAGTCTGCGCGTCAGGAACGGAAGTGCTCAAAAATCGCTAAAAGTGGGCTTCAACTGTCTCAACTGAGTTCCAATGAGATCGCTCTGTCCATTTCTTTTACTGTCTATGGTTAAAATGCTTGATATCAGGAATTAGCACGATTTCTCTTAGTAAACAATGGCAATTTTTTTGTTATCACGTTTTTTTTTCAACTGATATTTTTTTTTTTATTATTGATGTCAACAATGATGTCATTACTCACAGAAATATTCATTTTTGACATCAAGAATTAAATTCCAACTAGTAATAACTATAATTCTTGATATCTGTAATTGTATTTTCATCATAGCCTGCCATTCAAATTCAATTGTTGATATCAAGAATTGATTTCTTTGAAATTCCAATTTCACAAATCAGAAATATAGTTCTAACTAGTGAAAATCAGAATTTTTCAAATCGAATATAACTTTGTTACTAGTAAAAATATAAATTCCTGATATCAAGAACTCAATTTTTTATTTCAACATTTAAAGTTGTTATTTTCGAAAATTATATTTCTGATGTAGGTCTATATCAATAGTGTGATAATAGGACGTCAGAACGCCGGCTCATTATTGGCTGACGCTGGTCACGTGACCACCACGACACATGATGCTGACGCAGCAGCCAATGGAGAGCCGGCGTTCGGACGTAGAGCGCAAAGGCGCTGCAGTGTTTACACTATGTCCACAGTGTAGGAGAAGGACATGGAGAGATTGTTGAATAAAGTCGTTATTTTTATTGGGGTTTTTTGCGCACAAAAAGTATTCTCGTCGCTTAATAACATTCAGGTTGAACCACTGGAGTCATATGGAATATTTAAAGATGTCTTTACTACCTTTCTGCGCCTTGAAAGTTGCAATGACGTTGCTGCCTCATGGGGGATTCAGAAACCTCTCGGATTTCAGCGAAAATATCTTAATTTCTGTTCCGAAGATGAACAAAGAGACATGAGGGTGAGTAATTAATGAATCTATTTCATTTTTGGGTGAACTAACACTTTAAATAGCCATTATAATACAATATATAATACAGGTCCGGGAAGTGATCTCTCAGTTGCAGGAAGATATCAAACCCTGAACTGACACCTTGAACAATAAAGCCAGAGAACAGAAAAGTAATTTTATATCGTGATCTAGGATTTGGGATTGCTCTCCCTCAATTGCTCCTGTCTGCCTTCCTGATCGATTTCTCCTGTCTGCCTTCCTGCCTGCTGCGAGTCTGTTTGCGTCGAGGCTGTAAGCCTCGTATTAGCTTCGTCATCATTTACTTTTATTTCTAGTTGTTTATATTACTAAATACATTTTGCCCACCATCTCAGATTAACCTTACATCGCTAGCTTCCGTTATTGTTAGCACAACACGCTAGTAACTCGCTAGCCTGTTAACACGCCACCTGTGCGCTCATTTATTTATTTATTTTCTCTCGCGCGCCCGCGCCTTTGAGTTCATAAAAGCCCAGGTAAGTAAGAATCAGTCAACAAACACGGTGAGTAATGTCTTGTCCTGTTATTGTCACCTGTGTCACATGTCATATGTTTAGTATAGCCTTCTCCGATGGCAATATAGGATTTATATGTGATAAATGCAAGGAGACAGTCAGGCTGATGGAGAAGATTTCAGAACTAGAGACACGCATCTAAACTTTAATTGAGGATGGTAAGAATGCTAGATCTTTAGATAGTGTTTTGGATGCGCCTAGCATAGTGAACTCTTTACATGATTCGGTTCCGGCTGAAGTAGAGCCCGTGCAGCAGGGCAGATGGGTGACAGTGAGAGATCGTTCTAGTCGCGGATCAAAGAACCACTCTTCCGTTCCGATTCCCATAACAAACCGATTTGCCCCACTCAGTGAAACACCCACTGAGAATTCTGTTGATTGTGCCCTGGTAATTGGTGATTCGATCACACGGAACGTGAAAATAGAGACACCAGCCACCATAGTCACGTTTGCCGGGAGCCAGAGCGCCTGACATCAAAGCAAATTTAAAAGTGCTGGCTAATGCTAATCGTAAATTCTCTAAGATCATTATTCATGTCGGCCGTAATGATGTTCGACTCCGCCAGTCGGAGATCACCAAAATTATTATTAAAGAGGTGTGTGAACTCGCAATTATGATGTCAGGCACTGTAATTTGCTCTGGCCCCCTTCCTGTACGCAGGAGTGATGAGATAGTTAGCCGATTGGCCTCACTGAATCGCTGGTTGTCTGATTGGTGTCCGCAGAATAATGTAGAATGGTGCTGCTCTTCTCTCTAGTATTTGTTTCTACTCTACAGATAAAGCGTTGTTGAAAATCCGGCTCGCGTACCCCGAAGTGATAAAATAAAACAAAATTCTGTATCAATTTATAGGCAAGACATTTATATTTTCAAAAGTACATAACTATAGAATCAATTCTTAATGCACATGTGAACGCATGTGAACGTTAATCACAGGCTCGCGTTTAAAGTCTGTTTAGAGAGAACGGTGTCGTCTTAGCGGCCCCTAATTTAATAACAAATGATCATTTCAATGGAGGTGAATCAATCAAAACTAACTTTAGCTGGAAATAACATTATTAAAGAACTGCTATAAAGCCAAAATTATATGTTTATCTCTGTAAAGCTGCTTTGGAACAATCCATTGTTAAAAGCGCTATATAAAAGAAGATGACTTGACTAGCAGTGTCAGAAATGAACTTTCCCATTATGCTCAATTATTCATTTTTCAGGGGCATTTTTTACCTTTAAATGGGCATTCTAATCTTTTTTAATATATTTATCATCATTTATACTAAATTCATAAATTTAATAAAAAAATTCAACTAGAATAATAAGACAATAGGCTGTTATCAATCAAATTAAATCAGTATCATTATCAACCAAAGAAGTTGCATCTGAATTCCCGAAGTAGCATTTAGATGTATTTACAAACTGTTTAATGGATTTACACAGTAATTACAATTACATCGTGTTATGAGATTAAAGTTTTTAGTATAATATTTTGAATAGCCTTTAGAAATATAAAATTAATGACAAAATGAAACGATACTTAGATTATGAGAGTAAAACCCCCAGTAGGTGGCAGCAAGTAACTGTCTTAATGAGTGAGTCAGTTCATTCAACCAATTCGTTCAAAACGCTGATTCATTCAGGAATGAAGCATGTGATTGTCCATGGGACATTGAATCATTCACTCAACTTACTTTTTTTGATTTTGTGTTAATGGCATTTTGTGGCATTATTTTACAAAATACTTAATATAGTTATGTTAATATATTTGGGCAATTTGTGCATTTTTTCATATGCATGGGTTTAGCGACGGAGCTCTGACACTCCCGGTTTGTCATGTGTTTGTGTAGAGTCTGGTTTGGTGAGACTCTCCTGTCGATTGTCTAGCCTCTCCCATCTTGTTATCTGATTATTAATTCATTTGTCCCACCTGCCATGCCATCCTCGTTACCCTCTTTTGTTTGCTTCCCTATTTATTCTCCTTGTGTTTGCAGTCCTGTGCTGGTTCGTCACTTCATGTATCCTCGTGTTTCTATTTCTCTGCCTAAAGTCAAGTTTGAGATGTCTGTATTAGTGATGGCAAAATGAGGCCTCGCAGCCCATTGCTTCACCCAAAGCTTCATTACTTGAAGCTTCATTCAGCATTGCTCACTACTCACTAGTGACACCTAGCTACTGTGCAAAGACAAATGAATTAATTCTGAAATTCTGAACCAATGACTTATGATGCGGATCCGCCCTGGTCGGCTGAGGCCTCGGATCCGCCCTGGTCGGCTGAGGCCTCGGATCCGCCCTGGTCCTCTGAGGCCTCGGATCCGCCCTGGTCGGCTGAGGCCTCGGATCCGCCCTGGTCGGCTGAGGCCTCGGATCCGCCCTGGTCGGCTGAGGCCTCGGATCCGCCCTGGTCCCCTGAGGCCTTGGATCCGCCCTGGTCGGCTGAGGCCTCGGATCCGCCCTGGTCGGCTGAGGCCTCGGATCCGCCCTGGTCGGCTGAGGCCTCGGATCCGCCCTGGTCCTCTGAGGCCTCGGATCCGCCCTGGTCGGCTGAGGCCTCGGATCCGCCCTGGTCGGCTGAGGCCTCGGATCCGCCCTGGTCGGCTGAGGCCTCGGATCCGCCCTGGTCCCCTGAGGCCTCGGATCCGCCCTGGTCCCCTGAGGCCTTGGATCCGCCCTGGTCCCCTGAGGCCTCGGATCCGCCCTGGTCCCCTGAGGCCTTGGATCCGCCCTGGTCCTCTGAGGCCTCGGATCCGCCCTGGTCCCCTGAGGCCTCGGATCCGCCCTGGTCCCCTGAGGCCTTGGATCCGCCCTGGTCCCCTGAGGCCTCGGATCCGCCCTGGTCGGCTGAGGCCTCGGATCCACCCTGGTCGGCTGAGGCCTCGGATCCGCCCTGGTCGGCTGAGGCCTCGGATCCGCCCTGGTCCTCTGAGGCCTCGGATCCGCCCTGGTCGGCTGAGGCCTCGGATCCGCCCTGGTCGGCTGAGGCCTCGGATCCGCCCTGGTCGGCTGAGGCCTCGGATCCGCCCTGGTCGGCTGAGGCCTCGGATCCGCCCTGGTCCCCTGAGGCCTCGGATCCGCCCTGGTCCCCTGAGGCCTCGGATCCGCCCTGGTCGGCTGAGGCCTCGGATCCGCCCTGGTCGCATGAGTCCTCGGATCCGCCCTGGTCCTCTGAGGCCTCGGATCCGCCCTGGTCGGCTGAGGCCTCGGATCCGCCCTGGTCACATGAGTCCTCGGATCCGCCCTGGTCGCCTGAGGCTTCGGATCCGCCCTGGTCGCCTGCACAGCCTGATCCGCCCCGGCCCTCAGCCAGGACTCCAGACCCGTCTGAGTTTCCCTGGCACAACCCTCCCGTCCCACCCTTGTCTCTGCAAAGAGCCATATGGACTACGATGCTGTCTTTGTCTAGGCTCCCCTCCCTCCCCTCTTTGTCTTGGTGTGTTATTCTGCCTGTCTAGTCATAGATATCCATAATAAAGGCTAGGTGTCTAACGGCGGAGTCTCTATCGTCATCACCGGCGGCCATCTTGTCACAGGCAAGCTTTCTGGCGGCTCTGTGGTACCTGATGTAAGATGAGTGATCAGCACGAACACAAATACTCATATCTCGTTGAAATATTGACGGATTTACAAACGGTTTGGTTTCTTACAAACGTTATTAACGTGGCTATAATTCTGAATGATTATTTATTGACACACTTATTATTCATAAGTGTGCAGTGTCATATCTACATCTCTGATGTTTATAAAAAACCAAACCGTTTGAAAATCGGTAGAAAATTGTTACGGGTGAGCGAGCTGCCTGTGACAAGATGGCCGTCAGGTGCAGACGTCGACCTCCATTGGCGAGCAGCGCGGACGAGACATCTAGCCTTTATTATGTATATCTATGTGTCTAGTCTGTTATGTTCCGGTCTCGTTTTTGATGTCCCTTATTGGGGATGCCAGGAGGCGTCCCTTTTGAGAGGGGGGTAGTATCAGTTCTGTCTAGTTGAGATCTTGGTTTAGTGGCGGAGCTCTGACACTCCCGGTTTGTGTATAGTCTGGTTTTGTGAGAGCACATGGCTTCTCATGTGTTTCCTTGTGCCATGTGCTCTCCTGTCGATTGTCTAGCCCTCCCATCTTGTAACCTGATTATTAATTAATTTGTCCCACCTGCCTTCCTTTGTGAACGCAAGTCTTACGGGTTTGTAACGACATGAGTGTGAGTATCCTAAATGATGACAGAATTTACATTTTTGGGTGAACTAACCATTTAACTAATGTTATTGAAACCATTGCCGCCGCACATTACATCAAATTGCAGTATCTTATTGTTTGAAATGACAAAATATGAGAGATTTAAGACTGTTGTTTTAATGTATATTCTGACTTCCCATTATTTTTAAATGGAAAGTGTTGAAGAAGTTGTATGTATGGTGTAAGAGGACTCTTTTGTAGTCCCTTTGTTAGTTTGAAATGTTTGTTTTTTGGTCAATAAAAAGTAAGAGATGAGATATCCTGTGTCTGGCCATTTTTAGGTACATTTAACCATCTCTGAATAAGTAATGTTTAATTTCTATTGACTTATTATTACTAAAAATTAAGTAGATGGACTTTTGCCTGCTAACAATAGAGTAATTATTACTCTTTTTTTTAAACAAGTAATTAGCTGTGTAATGTATTGAGAAATATTAGGTAGACTTTACCTATTTTTGTTTAGTGTCATAGCCATTAAAAGTAGGTATTCTTTACTCAAAAAAAATATGGGATGAAATCTACCCAAACAAAGTGAGTGCAAATTGTTACATCAGTTTTATTGAGTATATTCTATAGGTTTGTTATTGCAGTGTAACATGTGGTTGCAGCAACTCTTGCAGATATTTGGGTAGTAGACCTGACATTATTTTATAAATAAAAATACACCCGTCTACTATGTAATGACGTCCAATTTAAAAGGTGTGGAATGTGTGCCAGTACCCAACAAAAGTACACTGTTATACCCTCTGCTTGTACAATAATTTATACATTTCCATCAGTCGATCTTCTCTGTCAGTTCTACATTATACTTTTGAGAGATGACCACAAATCCGAACAAATTACAGTCCTAATCTCTTAGTCTGTTCAATCCATTATTATAGCATGGAATATACAGACAGTTTATCAGTTATTCTTAGACTTATTTCTGTCTGAATATTTACTACTTGATTAAATAGATCTGTAGATGTATCTGTACACATCTGTAGGGCTGCCTGGGGGGTATTCCAGAAAGCAGGTTATGTGACATATCCAGCTATGTTTAAGGGCAGTTAAGCGGATAGTCTCGCATAGCCAGAACTTCAGAATGATGACCGAAAGTCTGCTTTCATTGGGCAAGGGCCGCCCAGAGGCCGTCTGAATGACATGAAATTACAAAGACAGCAAGTAAAGAGCTCTTCCTTTATAATCAATGAACCTGTCGGTCAGTTCGGTGCAAACTCATTAAAACTCCCCAGTAAATCTGACTAAACTAATCTCTTATTTATATTGTGCCTCTGCTTTGTTTGTTATAATGAGAGGATTTGTGCACACGTAAAACTTTACATCGAGGGAGTAAGTATGGAGCGAATTATGTGCCAAAATTAAACAAACAAATCCAGCATTTTGCAAACAAACTCGATCTGCTTTGCAAAGGAAAAATTTGTGAGAAAAAATTTTTGTTCGAAAATCTGCCTGGACACATTTGTGAGAAAATCTCACAATCTTAACAGACAGATATGCATTTGTATGCACTAGATTTGGCATTTGTTCAAAGGTTACATGCAATTTGTAGGATGGTTTGTATATTTTTTTTTTTAATATATTGTCAAGGATCATTTATTTATATATTTGTAAAACACAATATTGGTTACTCCACTGCATTTTCGCTCAAATTGACCTTTATTTTTGCAAATTGCTTTCTGCTTGTTTGCGAGTTTAGTTTTCCTTTGCAAGCAGATCGAGTTTGTTTGCAAAATGCTTGATTTATTTGTTTAATTTTGGCACATAATTCGCTCCATAAGTAAGAGTTTGCTGTGCCTTGGCTTTTGGTGAATTGACGCCATTGCTTCCACCCAAAGCTTCTTCCTCCAATATTTTTGTATTTCCAGCAATCTTTTGAAACTGTACGATATACAGTTGTACACGATGTACATATGTGTGCAATGATTGTTGTCATTGTTAACATCATAATGGCATCTCCCTCAGTTCAACCCTGATGGCATTAAAGTGCACTTGACTGTAAATTATCCAGTTTCTTCCATTCTGATGTAGATCCAGACCCATACACATCTATACTACACCGTATCAAGGCTTGATTTACCTGTAACAGTGAGCTCTTGCTGGCGCCCCGTAGTGAAGACATGCAATTCATTACCTTTACTTCTGTTTTCAATGTTCTTAATATGTTTCTTCTTAAGATTAATACAAGATACTTGCATTCTGTCACTCTAATTTCTAGTGGTTGATCACATCATTTTCTTTTTCTTTGTAAAAATCATATATTGAGTATTTTCTTAAAGAACATTTTATATTTGATAGAACATCATATCAACTTCACTTATTGTTTCTTGTTTCTTGTAAACATTTTTTAAATTCCTCATTTTCTCCGTGACTTTGCACAATGTAGATGTGAGTGCAATCCGTCTATACCTGTCTTGTTGCATCTTTCCCTGGTTTTTAACACTATTGGTAATGTATTGCACTTTGTCTTTGGGTAAAATACTTTTTTATTCCATACACAGTTATATAAATCCAATAATGCTTTGATCTCTAAGAGGTTTTAACCTACTGTAACTGGCCATGTCTCTCCCTGGTGTTGTATTCCTTGAATTATACCTCAAAATTATATTTTTATCTACTCCTTGTTCTTTCATATGGACATTCTTATATATTTTACTTATTTCTTGTCTTTCTCTTTCTCTTCTATTACTGGGATCTTCTTATAGTTATCATTCATTTTAATCATTCTCAATGCCACATGCATTTCAGTCTCTCCCAATTGTATTGCAGAACTCTTTTGCTTTTTTAAATTATCCTTATTGCAATTTACCTTTTCTTCTGATACTCTCTGATTGTATCTTGAGTTATTAATCTTTTGAAAATTCAAAATGCCTTATTTCTTTCTCTATTGCCACCGTGCATTCTTCTATTTTTTTTTTCTTTTTTCTCCAATATTTTTCTTTTGACCGGCATTTTGAATGTCACATATTACTGGCCAATGATCACTGCCAATATTATCTTCATACACACTAGCCAGTTAATGCTGCTGACATTATTGTGAGATCCAAACATGAAGGGCTGCAAACCAGTGAATGTTCTTCTATACATTCTTCTATTATTTCCCCATTATTATCAGTGTTTTTACTACCCCATAAACAATTATGTGCTTTAAAATCCCCACACATAATCATTTTGCCCTGTGTGTCACCCATCACTTCTTTTAAAATAGTTTTACTTATTTCTTTACATGGATTATAAAAAATAAAATTTTGATTACTTCATTCATTCCTATATCATGTATGTATGTATTCTGCATGACTATTTTCATGTGCTATGCTTTCTTTAATAAATGTTGCACCTCTGCGTCTTTCCTCTCTACATGTCCATTGGTCTTGAATGCCAGGAGATGTTTAGCATGTCTCTTGGATACAAATAATGTCTGGTGTTCTTCCCAGTTCTGTCTTTAAATTCTTGCCCACTTGCTATTAAGCTCCTGGCATTCAAATGTAGTGGAAGCAAAGACGTTATAGGATTATGAATTGTGTTGTAGAAATTTTAATCTTACATTGATCAGTAGTGAAGATTACTTGTTAGTCTGAGCCATGTGTTTCTATTGAACCTATTCAATGAGTACAAATATACATGTGTATGTGCTTGTGCGTGACGTTTCAGGAATATATGGGACAGGACCTCTGACCTTAGGGGCGGTCAGTTTTGTCCTTAAGTAGAAACTGAACAGCAGTAAGGACCTTATCTGGGTACAACTGAAGGAAGAACCTTGAAAAGAGTATAAAGGCTATCTCATCTCTTCCTGTTGTGTGTCACTCTCTTGCACAGCGTAACTTCTGTGTACTAGACTGAACCTATTCTTGCAAGAATAAATCATTTTAAAAGACCGTTTGTCTCAGAATGTCTCTTACGCAGTGATATTGGTTGGTTAATGATTTTTTGCCACAACAATTGTTACTCATTGTCCTATCATGTCCAAAGCAACAGCTCCTTCTTATGCTTATAAAATCTCATGGACTTCTACAGCTGAAATTCCTGTTAACTTTAGGAATTTATTTGCACTGCACATCCTACATTTATCTTTAACTTGTCCGACTCCCTTTCTACCTGCGCTGTAGGGTACAACGGGGCTAAAGACACACCTTAAGAAAAAATTAGCTTTTCATTCCTCCTATATATGATTGCAGAAGTAATTATATATCTTTCTATTGTACATTGGTGGAGCAACAGATTTTGTGTGAAAATAAATCATATAAGTGGTTATTTTGTTTAAAACTCTTATAAAGGTGGCGAGATCTTTTACCCACACGTGGCAAAATACACAAATACAAATCTAAATAATCAGCTAATAATGTGTTTTTAACTATGTCTAAGTTCATACTTGTTCAAAACAATCACTTTAGCTAAGTTTGTACCATTTTCTGTTTATTTTGATAACTAAAAGAATTCATTTTTGTTCAATAAATATACTGTCATTAAAATATGTTAACATAAAAATATATTTGAAAAAAATACAGAAACAAAATTATTCAAAAAAATAAAGTGTCACGTTTTGAGTTCTGTTGATGTTTAAAGGTGCAGTCTGTAAGATTGACAACTAGTGGTGGAAAGAGGTAGTGCAGTCCAATTAAAAGTATCGGAGATCGTGGTTTCTCCCGCCTCCTCGGACTCGACGCTCACGCGGGTCGTCAGTTTGAGACACGCAACAGGAACGAGCGCAACGCACAATGAAAATTGGCAACATGCAGAATCACAGACCAAAACAATAACAAACATTCCAGCCTGGAAACACACATTTCAGAATAAAATAACCGGCTGTAGAGGTGTTTTTCAGAGAAATTAGTTTGTGAACGTAGCATGTTTCCTCAATATATGCAAACATATGGTATTTTTATTCTTTAGTAGAGTGAAAAAGTTAGATACAGCATCTTTAATTTTCTCAGTTAGTCTTCTAATCTGTTGGTTACTTCAGTTCTCCTTGTTCTCACCCGGTTTGTTTCTATGGTTACTTATTGTGTTAGTTGAGTTCAGGTGTGTCTGGTTAATCAGTCTAATTAGTTCCTCTCTGTTGCCTATGTATTTAAGCCTGAGTTTAATCCTGTCTAGTTGTCTGTCATCGTCGCTGTTCGCCTGGGTCTCGCCTGGGTCTTGAGTGTCTTGGGTGTCTCGAGTATCTCTGTAAGTTTGAGTTTATGATTAATAAAGACTGCTGCACATAGATCCTGTTTCCTCTTTACTGCAACCAGACCCGTGACTGAACGACAGACAGAAAGATGGTTCTACCAGCAGTGCGTTTATAATGTCTGGATCAGGACAAGCTTTCCCTCAAGGCTCACACCGCTGCGTTCCTCGACCTGGCGTGCCTTACCTCCTTCCCCGATCGATCATTGAGTGTCTTTCCTCACAAGCCTCAGTGCGGAGACGAAGGCCGCCTGCCCGGTGTGGGACCTCAGGAAAGTTTTGCTGCGTTTGTGGAGTGGGTTCTGGCTACCTGTGGGTCCCAGTTCACCATCGGCCTTTCCAGCGAATGTGTAATCTCGGAGTCCATTCCAGGGTCTCGTCCCATCATGGCCACCACTCCAGAGTCGCCAGCCAAGATGGCCGCCACCACTCCAGTCGTCAGCCAAGATGACCTCTTTCCCCGTCCAGGGTCCCGAGACGACTCCTGTCACAAGCTCGCCCCAGAATCCCTCCTGGCCTACAAACACCTAGCTCCTCCCAAGAAAATGTTGTGCTGGATACTCCCAGGTCTCCCGAGTTGCCGGCTCCACCCTGGTCTCCTGAACCGCCGACTCCGTCCTGGAGGCTTCCCGTTCTGCCAAAGCCACGCCCTCTCAACGCCTTCTCAGCGGCTCCCTCTGTATGAAGGTGGGGTGTCGTCAGGCAGGGTCAACACGAGGGAGAGCATGAGGATATGCTCTCACTAAACTTCATAAAAGAACAAAAGCACGGCTCTCTCCTGAGGCCTCTTCCAGGTCTGAAAGTCTGCAGGCTTATTTTATGCTCCCTTGGTGGGAAACTGGAGAGCTATGGCTTGGGGTTTGGACAGTCGGGATAGCAGATGATTTGCTCTGCCCCCTTCCTTTGGGAGTTGTGTGTGGATGCAGCGAAACTTTTGAAAACTTTGCAGATTTTCAACCTGTTTTGTTTTGTTACAATGTCGGTCGTGTATGTAAATAAACAATGTTCACTCGTACTCTGTGTTACCTGGACTGACACGAGACACTGCGTCGTGTTGCAGCAGAAAAAAATGCTCCATGAACGATGTACTGTATAAATGTTTCTGTGCTAACATTTTGAGAACATTATTAAAGACCAGATAACTGAACAAATCTTCTATTAATGTTACTGGAAGAACGCTTGTTCATAACCTTGCCAGAGCATTCTCTGTTAGCTGGGAAGCAGCTCTACAGAAGACAATAGTCATTATTCAGCTCAATTCAGTTCAGTGTGGATTCATTTGATCGAAATTCATCAATCATGAAACGACTTCAAAGACAACTCTACAGAAGACAATTGTGTCATTATTCAGATCAATTCAGTTCAAGTTTTTTTCTCATCCAAGAATGTCAGTACAGTCAGATCAATAATATTGATGAATTTTAAAGAGTTACAAAGCTCTAAGTCCACTCCAAAGGGAGATATTTTATTTAACAGAATCCACTTTTCAACGGCTACTAATCAACTACAACGAACGGCTCGTTTGGACTACAACCGACTATAAGACGGTTAACTGATCCTTAGCCTTGATCATGTCTATAATTTATAAGAAAATTACAAACATACCACTCTGAAACATCCTGTGAAATCCATGGTTGCAAAGTCCATGTTTGAAAATCCGTTCAGCATGATCCTCTTGTTCGTTAACATTGTCAGGGTCTGAATCGGGCTTGAATTGATTTGAAATTGACATCCTCAATATTTTCACTAGTGAAGATCTCACAGTTTTAAAGAGGTGGGACATTTCTCGAACAGGTGCAGAGCGCTGCCAATCACAACACACTGAACCAGCTAACCAATCACAGCACATTTCATATTTCAGAAGGAGGGGCTTCATCTAAATCGGCTTGTTTGAGCCACACTGTAGGTGTGTTCGACATCGGCTGCGGCTGGATGTAAGCGATCGGCGAGAGTAGCCGCGTGCAGGCGGGGAGGAGCGGCAAACGGAGACGTGAAGTCGGACACTTTCTGGTTCCCGTAGTGACCTCTCACGTGGTGTTTGCATACTTTACCACAGCTGAAATGAAATAAATGCAATATTTGCCAAATACACAGATATTTCAGACACATTTTCATTCAACACTTTACTGCTTCATACAGCATCTGTTTGCACTAGAATAAAGTTCAAAATAAGCATTTCAATGAAGTCGAGTCAACGTTTTTTAATCAGTTTTATTTTGATAAACATGACTCAATATAACATCGCGACTACATGAAAAGACTGTTTACTGTTATAAAACTGATTTGTGCACTTTAGTGGAACTAAAGGTGTGAGAATAAACACGACACGCACGTGATCGTTGTCATGCGGTGAATCCGGCGAATCGTGGAACAGCTGTGTCGTCATCAGAGCTTGTGCAGCCGCTCTTGAGAAGCTGCGCTGGCTGAATCCTCCGGCTACTCTCGAATCGCTCTCGCGGTACTTTGATGGCATACGTCACAGTCACGTGGAGTCAGCGCTGCATCAAGTCGGACAAAATTTCTAACCGGCGTGCACTGCTTCAAGTCAGCCACCGATCGGTCTGCGCAGAGCTGCATGAAGTCGAACAAGCCTTGTGTCACGAGCTTGGTTGAAGCAGGATCAGAATTGCAGCAGTGTTTATTAAATAAACGAGATATCCAGGAACAGGTAGAACGGGAACAGAACAACCACACATATAGTAACAACGACAGACAAGGAACAGACTGAAACACAGGACTTAAATACACAGGGAACAGATCAGGGAAACAAGACACAGCTGGGGCAAATGAACTGATAATGACAGGAAGACAGGTGATACAGGTGAACTAAAAACTAATGAAGAGCGGGAAAACTGGGACACAGGACTCAACCAATTGCGCAAAGACAGGGGAAAACACAGGGCATACATGTGACAGACTGGGGAGAGAGGTTCTGTAATAATGTAAAATATGTGAAAAATAATGTGCTTTTTAATAATAATAATACATTTTATTTGTAATGTGCCTTTCTCAAACTCAAAGTGCTACAGTATGTACAAAACAAAATAAATCAAACAAGGAGAAAAAAATAAAAATATAAAAAAATACACAGTAACAAGTTATAAATTAAAGGCTTGACTAAAAATATGTGTCTTAAGAAGTTTCTTATTAAAACAATCCACAGAAGCAGGATTCCTAATAGATTCAGGTAATGAGTTCCACAACTTGGGCGCATTACAGAACAATCAAGCATGAAAATCTTCTAGTACACCCCAAAAGTAAAATCAAGACTTTGTAAAAGGGAATAATAGGACCCCTCTTAATGTCCACAACTGATCAAGCCAAAGGCGAAAATGGCAACTCAACGCAAGTCAAGCCAAATGTATGTCATGATGGCAACTCAACAGCATACTTCATGATTAAGGATTTAGGGTTAGGGTAAGTCGTTTGATTTATGGGACAACATTTTAATAATTGTTACTCATCGGTTGTTATAATTTCACTTCTTTGAAGACTGCTATCTGTTTTTTAGAGCTCCTCAGCCTGTGAGATAAAATCAAAGTAATGTTACATTTTAACTAACTGTATTTCTGATAATAATCAGAATTTAAGCACATGTATTCTATTTAAAAACCCCAAACTCAGAACTGAATTTAGAATATTACATGTTTCATAATTTTTAAGACTACATCGATTATGAAGATGCGAGAATGAATAATGAACTCACCCTTTTATTCGCTGCATCTGAGCAATGGTCTCAGGAAGAACTTTTCCTTTAGTTTCTGGTAACAGCAAAGTAATTAAGCCAGCAAACACTGCCAGGCTTCCAATGACAATATAAGGAATGTATCTATAGTAGTTACCTTTACAGGAAAAAAAAGGAATAATTTATGCAAGTGATGACTTATGCAATATTGCTCATATTGCTCTTGTTCATATTGCTTATATACACTGCTAAAAAAATTAAGGAAACACTTAAATCACACATTGGATCTCAATGAATGAAATTTTCATTTTGAAAATCTTACTCATATACATTCTATGCTGGTGCCAAGGTTCAGACCAATAGAAAGTGGAACACCATCGCCAACCTGAAGCACCAAGAGTTCATTGGAAAGGAAAGGCTTCTTGTGAAATCTGTTGGCCAAGGTCAACAAGGCCAGTGGACGAACGTGGGCCGACATTGAGCCAAGGTAAGTCAGGTGGAGCGACCTTTGGAGAATTCCCCAAGCCAGGTTAAGTTTCATTATTAGAGCAAGTTACGACACACTTCCTAGCCCAGTTAACCTGGCCTTGTCACGGTAGACGCATTCTCTGTTCCTTCTCGTCTCGTGTTTATGTTGTGGTATGAATGCACGTGTGTAGTGGGCGTGAGTGTATGACATCACCTGATTCACTTCAGCTGATTCCCATCCACTTCACCAGCTGCAATCACTTTCACCACTCTACTTATACTTATCGCTGTTCTATCATCTTTGTCAGATCGTTGTTTGATGTCGTTCGTGTTGGTGTTCCGGTGTCCAGTTCCTGCCTTGTGTTCCTGTCTTCGTCTTCGTCGCTGGATCGTCTGTCGTCTCATCGTCACCGCACTTCTACACTTCATCACGGATCCTGACCACCGAAGTCCCTGTGTCACCTGTTTACATCTGCCTGTACTGCTTCACACCCTTCATTAAATAACTGTTTACTTGCTATTGCTTCCAGCCGTTCTTCACACGCCATGACAGAACGATCTGACCAAGAAATGGAAGCAGCGAGTGCGACTCAGAGATCGATGGAGGAGTTTGTTCATCATAGCATCAGGAGAATGGATTCTCACCAGAAAGAGATCGGCGACACGGGCCGCGCAGTACAGGCTTTGGTGACGCAGGTGTCCGAGCTCACCCAGCAGATCCAACCCCTACAGGGTCCCACTGCGCCGCCCACACCTGCCGTTCCTCGCACACCATCTGAGCGAACCTCCCAGTCAGAGCCCCGCCTTCCGGTGCCTGAAAATTATGCCGGTGAGCCAGCTTTCTGCAGAGCATTTTTGACCCGTTGCACGATGCACTTCGCTTTACATCCTCGCACGTTCGACACAGAACAGGCTAAGGTGGCGTTCGTCCTCACCTTACTGACTGGGAGGGCGGTGCTTTGGGGAACGGCGGTGTGGGAGAATCAACACCCATGCTGCGCCTCGTTCCAGACCCTCGCCGCCGAGATGAAGAAAGTGTTCGACAGGGCTGTCTCTGGAAGGGAGGCAGCCAGAAGACTGGCGGAGTTGCAGCAAGGAGAGAGATCGGTCTCCAACTATTCTATTGAATTTCGGACCCTGGCGGCGGAGTGCGGCTGGAACGAGGAGGCGCAGTGGGATATGTTCCTGCATGGGCTGGCTGACCACGTCCAGAGGGAGATCTATGCCCTGGAACTACCCACCTCTCTCAACGGGTTGGTCGACTTGGCTCTGCGGGTGGACAATCGACTGTCTAGGGTCGAGCGTCGAGTCCCGTCCACCCGTTCCTTCGCAGGGACCGACCCGCCACGATCCAGCGGCAGGGACGTGGTCAGCCCCGTCTACGATCCCGAGCCCATGCAGGTGGGTCGAGCTCGGCTTTCCCGGGAGGAGAGGGAGAGGCGGAGATCCCAGGGCCTTTGCCTGTATTGTGGAGGAGCCGAACATTACGCGTACAACTGCCCGGTAAAAGGCCAAGCCCGATAGTAAGATTGAGGCTACTATCGGGTGGGATCTCCGCTAGGAAGACCTCATCATCGATTACATCTACCTCCACACTCCTTCCGGTAAGACTCAGGTGGTCAGTCCAACAGCACGACTGCCATGCACTTCTGGACTCTGGGGCTGAAGGTAATTTTATGGACCACACTTTTGCACAGAAGATTCAGATTCCCCTCAGACCCCTCACTCACAGAATTGCAGTTCACGCACTCAACGGACAGGAACTCCCCACTATTTCCCTTTGCACTGAAGACATTACCCTCACCACTTCCGGCAACCATTCTGAGACTATTTCATTTTACATCATGGACTCACCTCTTGCTCCCGTCGTCCTCGGACATCCCTGGCTCATCCTTCACAACCCCCGAGTGGACTGGCACCATAGATCAGTACTGGAGTGGAGCAAGGAATGTCATAAGTCTTGTCTCGTGTCTGCCTGTTCGTCTGTGCCTGTTTCTGTGTTTCAGGAGGAAGCAGCGGATTTGTCTAACGTGCCCGCGGAGTACCTGGACCTGAAGGAGGTGTTCAGTAAGTCTCGTGCTGCTTCTCTCCCTCCGCATCGTCCCTATGACTGTGCTATAGACTTAATGCCAGGTAAGTCTCCGCCGAAAGGCAAGTTGTATTCACTTTCTATTCCAGAAAGGAAGGCTATGGAGAAATATATTTCTGATTCTCTAGCAACCAAATTCATTCGCCCTTCCTCTTCTCCAGCGGGGGCGGGGTTCTTTTTTGTGGGGAAGAAGGATGGTTCTCTGCGACCTTGCATTGATTACCGAGGGCTGAATAACATCACGGTAAAGAATACTTATCCTTTGCCGTTGATGTCTTCAGCCTTCGAGAGATTGCAGGGAGCATCCATCTTCACAAAATTGGATTTACGTAACGCTTATCATTTGGTTCGCATTAGGGAGGGGGATGAATGGAAAACTGCTTTTAACACCCCCAGGGGGCACTTTGAATATTTGGTTATGCCTTTCGGGCTGTCCAACTCCCCAGCAGTTTTCCAGGCACTGGTCAACGACGTGTTGCGAGATATGATCGATCAGTTCATATATGTCTACCTGGATGACATATTGATTTTTTCTACTTCTCTCCAGGAACACGTGCAACACGTCAGACGAGTGCTTCAGAGGTTGCTAGAGAATGGGCTTTTTGTCAAGGCGGAGAAATGCGATTTTCATGCACAGTCGGTCCCTTTTCTAGGGTACATCGTCTCGTCTGAGGGAGTGCGGATGGACCCTGAGAAAATCAAGGCTGTGGTAGATTGGCCAAGTCCAGATTCCCGCAAGGCCCTGCAGAGGTTCCTGGGATTCGCCAATTTCTACCGGCGTTTTATTCGCAATTTCAGCCAACTAGTCGCACCTCTGACTGCCTTGACCTCCCCCAGAACGACGATCAGGTGGTCAGACACAGCCGAAGCTGTGTTCTCCAAACTGAAAGGCCGCTTTGTTTCAGCCCCCATCCTTGTGGCCCCTGATTCATCACGTCAGTTCGTGGTGGAGGTCGACGCATCAGAGGTGGGAGTAGGCGCAGTTTTGTCCCAACGCTCTTCCACAGACGACAAGATGCATCCCTGCACGTTTTTGTCTCATCGATTATCTCCAGCCGAACGCAATTACGACATTGGTAACAGAGAGTTGTTGGCAGTTAAGTTAGCGTTGGAGGAATGGCGCCACTGGTTAGAAGGGTCGGGGGTACCTTTTATTGTCTGGACTGATCACAAGAATCTGGAATACATTAGAACCGCCAAAAGATTGAACTCCAGGCAGGCTCGGTGGGCATTGTTTTTCGGTCGTTTCAATTTTTCTCTTTCATACCGTCCGGGTTCCAAGAACATCAAACCTGATTCTTTATCCCGCATATTTGATTTTTCCGAACGCCCGTCTACTCCCGAGTGCATTTTGCCCGAGATTCTATTCGTTTCCACACTCACATGGGAGGTCGAATCGAGGGTCAAGAAGGCCTTAGAAGGGGTAACGCCTCCGCCCGGTTGCCCACCGAATCGCTTGTTTGTGCCGGAGGGATTACGGTCCGACGTTATCCAGTGGGGTCATAACTCCAACGTGGCTTGCCATCCAGGAGTTAATCGTACTAGTTTTTTAGTCAAGCAACGATTCTGGTGGCCACTCATGGCTCGCGATATTCACGATTTTGTTTTGGCTTGCTCGGTTTGTGCCACTGGTAAGACTTCCAATCGACCTCCTGACGGGTTACTTCAGCCGCTTCCGGTTCCTTCAAGACCCTGGTCCCACATCGCGCTAGATTTTATTACCGCCCTCCCGCCCTCTCAGGGTAACACAGTCGTTTTGACTGTAGTGGACCGGTTCTCGAAGGCAGCCCATTTTGTTCCCTTACCCAAATTACCCTCAGCTAAGGAGACAGCGGTTACTGTCGTAGATCACGTTTTTCGTTTACATGGCCTTCCGATTGACGTGGTTTCCGACAGGGGACCCCAGTTCGTGTCCAAATTTTGGCGAGAATTTTGCAAATTACTAGGGGCGACTGTTAGTTTGTCCTCAGGGTTTCATCCCCAGAGCAATGGTCAGACCGAGAGAGCCAACCAGGATTTGGAGAGAATGTTGCGATGTTTGGTTTCCAAGAATCCTTCCTCTTGGAGTCAACAACTCTCCATGGTGGAGTACGCCCACAACACGTTGCCAGTGTCGGCTACGGGCCTATCTCCGTTTGAGTGTAGCGTAGGTTACCAGCCACCAATTTTTCCCAGTCTGGAATCCGAGGTCGCGGTCCTCTCCGCTCACGCCTTTGTTCAGAGGTGTCACCGCACCTGGACTAGAGCCCGTGAGACTCTACTCCAGGTGGGGGCGCGCACTAAGGCTAAGGCCGATCGCCACAGGTCGAAGCCTCCCGTATACGTCGTTGGTCAAAAAGTGTGGCTTTCAACCAAGAACATTCCTCTTCGCTCCGTATCTAATAAACTTGCTCCCAAATTTATTGGCCCGTTTACTGTCACCAAGATCATTAGTCCGGTGGCAGTCCGCCTCAAATTACCTCCCGCGTACAGGAGGATCCATGCCGCCTTCCATGTGTCTAAAATTAAGCCCGTGTTTCATTCTTACATTAATCCGCCTATCCCGGTTCCTCCCCCACCGCGACTCGTAGATGGGGAGACCACGTATTCGGTTAATCGTATACTGGACTCTAGGCGGAGAGGACGCGGATTTCAGTACTTGGTGGACTAGGAGGGTTACGGTCCGGAGGAGAGAAGTTGGGTGCCTGCTAGAGACATACTGGATCACTCCCTCATCGATGATTTCAATCGACAGGGTAAGGAGTCTGGGAACGCCAGGAGGCGTTCTTAGGAGGAGGGGTACTGTCACGGTAGACGCATTCTCTGTTCCTTCTCGTCTCGTGTTTATGTTGTGGTATGAATGCACGTGTGTAGTGGGCGTGAGTGTATGACATCACCTGATTCACTTCAGCTGATTCCCATCCACTTCACCAGCTGCAATCACTCTCACCACTCTACTTATACTTACCGCTGTTCTATCATCTTTGTCAGATCGTTGTTTGATGTCGTTTGTGTTGGTGTTCCGGTGTCCAGTTCCTGCCTTGTGTTCCTGTCTTCGTCTTCGTCGCTGGATCGTCTGTCGTCTCATCGTCACCGCACTTCTACACTTCATCACGGATCCTGACCACCGAAGTCCCTGTGTCACCTGTTTACATCTGCCTGTACTGCTTCACACCCTTCATTAAATAACTGTTTACTTGCTATTGCTTCCAGCCGTTCTTCACACGCCATGACAGGCCTGATGTTTTGGGGCGATGGCAAACAAGAGACTCCAGAGCCTTACGAGTCAGCCTGTCCAATTTGTAAGTGCACTTTCATTTGCACCAAGTAAGTGAAACTGGATTACAATCACTTATGCTTCCTAACTGGACAGATATCCTGTCTATCTTGATATCCTGAAGTTGAATTGACTTGGTGTTATACTGTGATTATTAAGTGTTCCCTTAATTTTCTTTTAGCATATTAAATCCTATAGCAAATCCTTTATAAAATAATAGAAGAAACATAACAACTGTGGCTGTACCCAAGTATATGATGAAGGGGGAAACGATGCTCCCTATGCGAGCCATCATGGAGCAGGTTCCCATGGCCATGTTTCTCACCACAGTCGGAAACAGTTCTGAAGTCACGGCATAAACTACGCAGAATGCAGCGGTAACACCCAGTTTTCCCAGCATCTCCAGTAAGGTTGCCAACTCCATTAGGTCTGCAATGACAAATATATACATTCTCTTTATACAGGCATGCAGACATGATCAAGACAATCTGCTGAAGTTCAAACTGAGCTCCAGAATGTGGAAGAAAGGTAATTTTAAGTGACTTTGAACCTGGCACGGTTGTTGCTGTCAGACAGGCTGGTCTGAGTGTTTCAGAAACTGCTGATCTACTGGGATGTTCACACACAACCATCTCTAGGGTTTACCAGACTGATCTCATGAAATGGTCGTATGACACGCCAATTCGTTTTTCCATTTTTGACGTGCTATCAACACGCATAATCGCTTTTCAGCGTGTTTATCCACCGTTGACTTAACGTTACATTACTGTATATATAAATATATGACCTACCCCAACCCCGTCCCTAAACCTACCCGTCACTGGGGTTAATACCATTTATGAGTCTTCCCCTACCATCCTAGGAAAAAAAGTATCGCTCCCCAGATGTAGATCTACATTTTGCTTCGTTTTGCTCGGACATTTAACGGCGTGTACATACACGCATACACGCGGATAGCTCAAAATGCGTATAGATAACACGTCACTTGACTTGAAAGTGGCGTGTATGTTTACGCAAAAGTCATGATGCCATGTTGGGTTTACAGAGAATAGTCTGGAAAATGAGGAAATATCCAGTCAGCGAAAATGCCTCGATGAAGTCAGAGGAGAATGGCCAGACTGGTTCCAGATGATAGAAAGACAACAGTAACTCAAATAAGCACTCGTTACACCCGAGGTCTGAAGAAGAGCATCTCTGAACACACAACATGAACCAACCCAGCAAGCAATTTTAGAATTAAAAGACGTCTAATAGCCGTCCAAACACAGCCCAGGCGTCTAGGCTATAACAAGGCAAAATTTGGGCTGTCAGTGAAAATTGTATAGTAGTCTAAACCATCGCCCAAGACTCGTCAATTAGATAACAAAGAAATGAAAGGAGAGAAGAAATGAAACCAAACACCTTGTAATCACTGTTTATTTTGCTTACATGATGGAATATCATACATCTCGCAAGTTATTTAGGAAAAACGACATGTAACCAAATTCATGGTTATTTTGACTAGAAGTGTGTTACTCACAGCTGGACTATATCGGGTCTATAGTTAACCGAGGTGGTGAAATGGCGGATATTGCTTGCTGGGAACCCTGAAGTAGACGGACTACAGCAACAGAAGACACACCGCAAACTGAGGCTACGATTCACGGGCTCACCAAAACTGGAGTCTGGACTTCAACTGAGACATTCAGGCGGTCGGGTCAGAATTTGGTACAAACAAGAAATTTTTCTAGAAAACCAGAAAAGTTCCAAAAACTTTTTTTGATGTCAAGCAATTGTTAAGGAAGCTGAAAATTGAAAAATGTCTATAGACACAAAACAATTTATAGACAGAAATGAAGACATTTGTGCACAAAAACACTCTTGTTAATATTAATGAAATCCTTGTAGATCATGTACTAAAACATCCCTTCATCACAGAACAGAAGTGACTGCTAAAGGCTTAGAATCTCTGTACTACACTCTAAAAAATACTGGGTTGTTTTTAATCCAACTTTGGGTCAAACATGGACAAACCCAGCCGTTGAGTTAAATTTTAAAATTACTTTTTTAACCCAATGTTTGGGTTTGTCCATATCTGAACCAAAATTGGGTTAAAACAACCCAGCATTTTTTAGAGTGTAATTAAAGTGCTTTTAAACCATTTTTATCAGGCAATTCTGTCATTTGTCAAGTAAGAGAAAAAGTAATTTGGCTCCTAAATTACAGCCAATGCACCTTCATCGGTTTTTTTTGTTTGTCTATTGCTGTCCAGAGGATACTTGTCCAGACACGTAACAAATGTTTGGTAATTACATGTAACTTCCACACAATTAGATGTGTGATGCAGGACAGGATCATGTCTTACCTGTAGGAATGAGCTGTATGATGAAGATCATTGCTCCACCCATTAGAAGAGTGGAGGCCTGACAGAGCCTCCTCCCGCAGAAGCGGAGCAGAAGCATGGCTATGATGAACGCTGGGACCTCCACCACTGCTGACAGGAAGAAATTCAGGTACGGGTTTCCATGAAGGTTTGTGGTGTTCAGGATGAGAGCGTAGTAAGACATGGTGATGACCATCCTGAAGGACAAAGCACTTGTTTATATCAGCCCTCCTCTGGTGTCTCGCGACTCTCAGGCTACATCTACATTCATCCGGATACGTTTGAAAACAGCGTTTTCGTTTAGAAATGCTCTCCGTCCACACTAGCGTTTCCAGGCGTTTCAGTGCGGATGAGTACTTTTGGAAAACGCCTGAAAACGCTAAATTCACCTTTACTGCGCATGCGTAAACCCTCACAAAAGCTCACTGAGATAATACAGACGGAACAATAAATAATAAAGTTATTGCCCAATTTTTCTGACAGGATAATTTTATTTAGCAAAATATCCTATCATTCACTGATCGTCCAGGTCGCTCTCACTCCCCATTATATGTTTGTCTGAAACACTAAAACTGATCTCATGTTTCACTGCAGCAAATGCGAGTGAATTCTGTCATCTGTGCAGGACTGTGATATGAAGAGTGTGTGAAGTAACATATTTTAGCAACTGTGTGAAAGTGAACAGCACAGAACGGACACTATACCTCTATAAACATGAATATCTATTGGTACAACATGCGTCACATGACTAAACTTACATCATCGTTTTTAAATACCTCCGTTTCCACAGTCCACACTACAACACGAAAACAGCGTTTTCAAATTTAGCGTTTTCTAAAAGATTCGTTTTCGTTAATTAAAACTCTGTCTCAGTGTGAACGGAAGACAAAACGGAGAGAAAAAGATGCGTTTCCAAACCAAAACGTGTTCGTGTGTACAAGACCTGAGACAGCCAGTTCAGGTCATAGAGCGTAGGACGGATCTGGTGTGTTAGATGAGAAGCTTGAAAAAGTAATATAGTTAATGATTTTGACCAAGTAGAAATTAAAAACAATATTTGTAGAAAAATATTACTGCATACCACAGAAACGAACAAATCGTGATGGTTAAAACAGCATTAGAGTTCCTTAGAATATCCAGAATATTGTGCTTTTTCTCCCTCATCTTTGCTGCCTCCTCAATCTAAGGAGACATGAGAAGCATTAATGAAACTGGAGCAGGTCTGAGTTTATTTAGGGCGTGTTTGTCTAAAGTTCAGACCTCAGATGAAGTGAAGAGGACTTCAGGAGCGGAGACCTTGTTCTTGTGAGCCGCGAGTCTCAGTATGGCCTCGGCCTCTGCGATCCGTCCCTGAGAGAGAAGCCATCGGGGAGACTCGGGAATAAACCTGCGCATGACAAACACAAACTCTTTTCTTACTAGTTCAGTTTCAGTCAGTTTATTCAGCTTTAAATATTAATTCAAGATATATAAAGTTGTCAGCTTTTTAAGCCACTGTACTTTAAGCCATTACTATTAATAGTAATTAAATAATGTTCATATATTACACTTTCAATTATTAAGACAAAGGGCCATATCTTGCACCCGGCGCAATTGACATTGTACACATGACGCATGTATCATTCCTATTTTGCACTCGACACACAGCGGACTCTTCCCTCCACAGACGCACAGTGGACTCTTCCCTCCACAGACGCACAGCGGGCTCTTCCCTCCACAGACGCACAGCGGACTCTTCCCTCCACAGACGCACAGCGGACTCTTCCCTCCACAGACGCACAGCGGGCTCTTCCCTCCACAGACCCACAGCGGACTCTTCCCTCCACAGACACACAGCGGACTCTTCCCTCCACAGACGCACAGCGGACTCTTCCCTCCACAGACGCACAGCGGACTCTTCCCTCCACAGACGCACAGCGGACTCTTCCCTCCACAGACGCACAGCGGACTCTTCCCTCCACAGACGCACAGCGGACTCTTCCCTCCACAGACACACAGTGGACTCTTCCCTCCACAGACGCAAAGCGGACTCTTCCCTCCACAGATGCACAGCGGACTCTCCTCTCCACAGACGCACAGCGGACTCTTCCCTCCACAGACGCACAGCGGACTCTTCCCTCCACAGACACACAGTGGACTCTTCCCTCCACAGACGCAAAGCGGACTCTTCCCTCCACAGACGCACAGCGGACTCTCCTCTCCACAGACACACAGCGGACTCTTCCCTCCACAGACTCACAGCGGACTCTTCCCTCCACAGACGCACAACGGACTCTTCCCTCCACAGACGCACAACGGACTCTTCCCTCCACAGACGCACAGCTGACTCTGCCCTCCACAGACTCCCAGCGGACTCTTCCCTCCACAGACACACAGCGGACTCTTCCCTCCACAGACACACAGCGGACTCTTCCCTTCACAGACACACAGTGGACTCTTCCCTCCACAGACACACAGCGGACTCTTCCCTCCACAGACACACAGCGGACTCTCCTCTCCACAGACGCACAGCGGACTCTTCCGGCAAAGCGGACTTTTCCCTCCACAGACGCACAGCGGACCCTTCCCTCCACAGACTCACAGCGGACTCTTCCCTCCACAGACACACAGCGGACTCTTCCCTCCACAGACGCACAGCGGACTCTTCCCTCCACAGACACACAGCGGACTCTCCTCTCCACAGACGCACAGCGGACTCTCCTCTCCACAGACGCACAGCGGACCCTTCCCTCCACAGACACACAGCGGACCCTTCCCTCCACAGACGCACAGCGGACCCTTCCCTCCACAGACACACAGCGGACTCTTTCCTCCACAGACGCACAGCGGACTCTTCCTCCACAGACGCACAGTGGACTCTTCCCTCCACAGACACACAGCGAACTCTCCTCTCCACAGACGCACAGCGGACTCTTCCCGCCACAGAGGCACAGCAGACTCTTCCCTCAACAGACGCACAGTGGACTCTTCCCTCCACAGACGCACAGCGGACTCTTCCCGCCACAGACGCACAGCGGACTCTTCCCTACACAGACGCACAGTGGACTCTTCCCTCCACAGACGCACAGCAGACTCTTCCCTCCACAGACGCACAGTGGACTCTTCCCTCCACAGACGAACAGCGGACTCTTCCCTACACAGACACACAGCAGACTCTTCCCTCCACAGACACACAGCGGACTCTTCCCTCCACAGACACACAGCGGACTCTTCCCGCCACAGACACACAGCGGACTCTTCCCTCCACAGACACACAGCGGACTCTCCTCTCCACAGACGCACAGCGGACTCTTCCCGCCACAGACGCACAGCAGACTCTTCCCTCCACAGACGCACAGTGGACTCTTCCCTCCACAGACGCACAGCGGACTCTTCCCGCCACAGACGCACAGCAGACTCTTCCCTCCACAGACACACAGCGTACTCTTCCCTCCACAGACGCACAGCGGACTCTTCCCTCCACTGACACACAGCGGACTCTTCCCTCCACAGACACACAGCGGACTCTTCCCTCCACAGACACACAGCGGACTCTTCCCTCCACAGACGCACAGCGGACTCTTCCCTCCAGAGACACACAACGTACTCTTCTCTCCACAGACGCACAGCGGACTCTTCCCACCACAGACACACAGCGGACTCTCCTCTCCACAGACGCACAGCGGACTCTTCCGGCAAAGCGGACTCTTCCCTCCACAGACGCACAGCGGACCCTTCCCTCCACAGACTCACAGCGGACTCTTCCCTCCACAGACACACAGCGGACTCTTCCCTCCACAGACACACAGTGGACTCTTCCCTCCACAGACACACAGCGGACTCTCCTCTCCACAGACGCACAGCGGACTCTTCCCTCCACAGACACACAGCGGACTCTTCCCTCCACAGATGCACAACGGACTCTTCCCTCCACAGACACACAGCGTACTCTTCCCTCCACAGACGCACAGCGGACTCTTCCCTCCACAGACACAAATCGGACTCTCCTCTCCACAGACGCACAGCGGACTCTTCCGGCAAAGTGGACTCTTCCCTCCACAGACGCACAGCGGACCCTTCCCTCCACAGACTCACAGCGGACTCTTCCCTCCACAGACACACAGCGGACTCTTCCTTCTACAGACACACAGCGGACTCTTCCCTCCACAGACACACAGCGGACTCTCCTCTCCACAGACGCACAGCGGACTCTTCCATCCACAGACGCACAGCGGACTCTTCCCTCCACAGACACACAGCGGACTCTTCCCTCCACAGATGCACAACGGACTCTTCCCTCCACAGACACACAGCAGACTCTTCCCTCCACAGACGCACAGTGGACTCTTCCCTCCACAGACGCACAGCGGACTCTTCCCGCCACAGACGCACAGCAGACTCTTCCCTCCACAGACACACAGCGTACTCTTCCCTCCACAGACGCACAGCGGACTCTTCCCTCCACTGACACACAGCGGACTCTTCCCTCCACAGACACACAGCGGACTCTTCCCTCCACAGACACACAGCGGACTCTTCCCTCCACAGACGCACAGCGGACTCTTCCCTCCAGAGACACACAACGTACTCTTCTCTCCACAGACGCACAGCGGACTCTTCCCACCACAGACACACAGCGGACTCTCCTCTCCACAGACGCACAGCGGACTCTTCCGGCAAAGCGGACTCTTCCCTCCACAGACGCACAGCGGACCCTTCCCTCCACAGACTCACAGCGGACTCTTCCCTCCACAGACACACAGCGGACTCTTCCCTCCACAGACACACAGCGGACTCTTCCCTCCACAGACACACAGCGGACTCTCCTCTCCACAGACGCACAGCGGACTCTTCCCTCCACAGACACACAGCGGACTCTTCCCTCCACAGATGCACAACGGACTCTTCCCTCCACAGACACACAGCGTACTCTTCCCTCCACAGACGCACAGCGGACTCTTCCCTCCACAGACACACATCGGACTCTCCTCTCCACAGACGCACAGCGGACTCTTCCGGCAAAGTGGACTCTTCCCTCCACAGACGCACAGCGGACCCTTCCCTCCACAGACTCACAGCGGACTCTTCCCTCCACAGACACACAGCGGACTCTTCCTTCTACAGACACACAGCGGACTCTTCCCTCCACAGACACACAGCGGACTCTCCTCTCCACAGACGCACAGCGGACTCTTCCATCCACAGACGCACAGCGGACTCTTCCCTCCACAGACGCACAGCGGACTCTTCCCTCCACAGACAAACAGTGGACTCTTCCCTCCACAGACGCAAAGCGGACTCTTCCCTCCACAGATGCACAGCGGACTCTCCTCTCCACAGACTCACAGCGGACTCTTCCCTCCACAGACTCACAGCGGACTCTTCCCTCCACAGACGCACAACGGACTCTTCCCTCCACAGACGCACAACGGACTCTTCCCTCCACAGACGCACAGCTGACTCTTCCCTCAACAGACTCCCAGCGGACTCTTCCCTACACAGACACACAGCGGACTCTTCCCTCCACAGACACACAGCGGACTCTTCCCTCCACAGACACACAGCGGACTCTTCCCTCCACAGACACACAGCGGACTCTTCCCTCCACAAACACACAGCGGACTCTTCCCTCCACAGACGCACAGCGGACTCTTCCCTCCACAGACGCACAGCGGACTCTTCCCTCCACAGACGCACAGCGGACTCTTCCCTCCACAGACGCACAGCGGACTCTTCCCGCCACAGACGTACAGCAGACTCTTCCCTCCACAGACGCACAGTGGACTCTTCCCTCCACAGACGCACAGCGGACTCTTCCCTCCACAGACACACAGTGGACTCTTCCCTCCACAGACACAAAGCGGACTCTTCCCTCCACAGACACACAGCGGACTCTTCCCTCCACAGACGCACAGCGGACTCTTCCCTCCACAGACACACAGCGTATTCTTCCCTCCACAGACGCACAGCGGACTCTTCCCTCCACAGACACACAGCGGACTCTCCTCTCCACAGACGCACAGCGGACTCTTCCGGCAAAGCGGACTCTTCCCTCCACAGACGCACAGCGGACCCTTCCCTCCACAGACTCACAGCGGACTCTTCCCTCCACAGACACACAGCGGAATCTTCCTTCCACAGACACAGAGCGGACTCTTCCCTCCACAGACACACAGCGGACTCTCCTCTCCACAGACGCACAGCGGACTCTTCCCTCCACAGACACACAGCGGACTCTTCCCTCCACAGATGTACAACGGACTCTTCCCTCCACAGACACACAGCGTACTCTTCCCTCCACAGACGCACAGCGGACTCTTCCGGCAAAGCGGACTCTTCCCTCCACAGACGCACAGCGGACCCTTCCCTCCACAGACTCACAGCGGACTCTTCCCTCCACAGACACACAGCGGACTCTTCCCTCCACAGACGCACAGCGGACCCTTCCCTCCACAGACTCACAGCGGACTCTTCCCTCCACAGACACACAGCGGACTCTTCCCTCCACAGACACACAGCGGACTCTTCCCTCCACAGACACACAGCGGACTCTTCCCTCCACAGACACACAGCGGACTCTTCCCTCCACAGACACACAGCGGACTCTTCCCTCCACAGACGCACAGCGGACTCTTCCCTCCACAGACGCACAGCGTACTCTTCCCTCCACAGACGCACAGCGGACTCTTCCCTCGACATACACACAGCGGACTCTTCCCTCCTTAGACGCACAGTGGACTCTTCCCTCCACAGACGAACAGCGGACTCTTCCCTACACAGACACACAGCGGACTCTTCCCTCCACAGACACACAGCGGACTCTTCCCTCCACAGACACACAGCGGACTCTTCCCTCCACAGACACACAGCGGACTCTTCCCTCCACAGACACACAGCGGACTCTCCTCTCCACAGACGCACAGCGGACTCTTCCCGCCACAGACGCACAGCAGACTCTTCCCTCCACAGACGCACAGTGGACTCTTCCCTCCACAGACGCACAGCGGACTCTTCCCGCCACAGACGCACAGCAGACTCTTCCCTCCACAGACGCACAGTGGACTCTTCCCTCCACAGACGCACAGCGGACTCTTCCCTCCACAGACACACAGCGGACTCTTCCCTCCACAGACACACAGCGGACTCTTCCCTCCACAGACACACAGCGGACTCTTCCCTCCACAGACGCACAGCGGACTCTTCCCTCCACAGACACACAGCGTACTCTTCCCTCCACAGACGCACAGCGGACTCTTCCCTTCACAGACACACAGCGGACTCTCTTCTCCACAGACGCACAGCGGACTCTTCCGGCAAAGCGGACTCTTCCCTCCACAGATGCACAGCGGACCCTTCCCTCCACAGATTCACAGCGCACTCTTCCCTCCACAGACACACAGCGGACTCTTCCTTCCACAGACACACAGCGGACTCTTCCCTCCACAGACACACAGCGGACTCTCCTCTCCACAGATGCACAGCGGACTCTTCCCTCCACAGATGCACAACGGACACTTCCCTCCACAGACACACAGCGTACTCTTCCCTCCACAGACGCACAGCGGACTCTTCCCTCCACAGACACACATCGGACTCTCCTCTCCACAGACGCACAGCGGACTCTTCCGGCAAAGTGGACTCTTCCCTCCACAGACGCACAGCGGACCCTTCCCTCCACAGACTCACAGCGGACTCTTCCCTCCACAGACACACAGCAGACTCTTCCTTCCACAGACACACAGCGGACTCTTCCCTCCACAGACACACAGCGGACTCTCCTCTCCACAGACGCACAGCGGACTCTTCCCTCCACAGACGCACAGCGGACTCTTCCCTCCACAGACGCACAGCGTACTCTTCCCTCCACAGACGCACAGCGGACTCTTCCCTCCACAGACACACAGCAGACTCTTCCTTCCACAGACCCACAGCGGACTCTTCCCTCCACAGACGCACAGCGGACTCTTCCCTCCACAGACACACAGCAGACTCTTCCTTCCACAGACCCACAGCGGACTCTTCCCTCCACAGACGCACAGCGGGCTCTTCCCTCCACAGACACACAGCAGACTCTTCCTTCCACAGACCCACAGCGGACTCTTCCCTCCACAGATGCACAGCGGACTCTCCTCTCCACAGACGCACAGCGGACTCTTCCCTCCACAGACGCACAGCGGACTCTTCCCTCCACAGACGCACAGCGTACTCTTCCCTCCACAGACGCACAGCGGACTCTTCCCTCCACAGACGCACAGCGGACTCTTCCCTCCACAGACACACAGCGGACTCTCCTCTCCACAGACACACAGCGGACTCTTCCCTCCACAGACGCACAGCGGACTCTTCCCTCCACAGACGCACAGCGTACTCTTCCCTCCACAGACGCACAGCGGACTCTTCCCTCCACAGACCCACAGCGGACTCTTCCCTCCACAGACACACAGCGGACTCTTCCCTCCACAGACACACAGCGGACTCTCCTCTCCACAGACACACAGCGGACTCTTCCCTCCACAGACACACAGCGGACTCTCCTCTCCACAGACACACAGCGGACTCTTCCCTCCACAGACACACAGCGGACTCTTCCCTCCACAGACACACAGCGGACTCTTCCCTCCACAGACCCACAGCGGACTCTTCCCTCCACAGACCCACAGCGGACTCTTCCCTCCACAGACTCACAGCGGACTCTTCCCTCGACATACACACAACGGACTCTTCCCTCCTCAGACGCACAGTGGACTCTTCCCTCCACAGACACACAGCGTACTCTTCCCTCCACAGACACACAGCGCACTCTTCCCTCCACAGACACACAGCGGACTCTTCCCTCCACAGACGCACAGCGGACTCTTCCCTCCACAGACACACAGCGTACTCTTCCCTCCACAGACGCACAGCAGACTCTTCCCTCCACATACACACAGCGGACTCTTCCCTCCTCAGACGCACAGTGGACTCTTCCCTCCACAGACACACAGCGTACTCTTCCCTCCACAGACGCACAGCGGACTCTTCCCTCCACAGACACACAGCGGACTCTTTCCTCCACAGACACACAGCGTACTCTTCCCTCCACAGACACACAGCGGACTCTTCCCTCCACAGACGCAATAAACTTGCGCTCCCGGGACGGTTCAGCGGAAAGAGGAGGCGCTCCCTGGTGCTGTGGTGCAGTTCCAGAAAACACTTCCTCCACAGACCAGGACAAACCCAGTCTAAAGTCGTGCATTATTCAGATGCTATTTTAAGGGTGCATGTGTGGCCATAATGTAGCGAGTGCACAACACAGATGCCCATGTAGCACAGCTGCTGGAGAGGACACATAAAAAAACTGATGTGTTCAACATGTTTACTGAACGGATGAAGTAGAGGGGATATGAGAGGTCTCCCGCACAGTGCCACGTTAAAGTAAAAAAACTTCTCGAAAAAACTTCTTACGAAATATCTCCATGCTGAGCCTTTTTTGCACTTCCTGATTTCCCAACTTGAGAATCCTTGTCCAATAAATGGACGACCTTAGCACACGTGTGGGTTTGTTTACAAATTGTGGTTCACTTGCAAAAAGAGCAGTGTGAAAGCGAACGGTACCAACAAAAAAAAAATTTATTTGGTCCGGACCAAAGCAAGTGAACTATCGGACTTTCCTGGTGTGAATACACCCTTAGTCTCTCTTCACACTCACCACCACAGCGGTAGATACAGGAGTCCAGTGAGGGCGTTCGTGAGCACCAGCCATCGCCAGCTGCGGATGAAGTAAGCTGCTAATGGAAAGAACATCTGACCAATCCCAGATCCCATGAAGATACCCAGAGAACCGAACACCACCCGACTCGCTGGACTCAGGATCTCACAACCTGTTCATCAAAGGGAATGCATTAGCAGATGAGAGGAGACACAGATGACTTTTGAAATCTTGCGAATGATTGTAATTCATGGTTTTACCCAAGACATATGCAATAACATAATTAGAAAAACCACTAAATCCCACAAAGAAGTAGATGGTAGTGAAGATTTCCCAGCTCGGAGAAAACATCTGGATTATGATGGTCACTGTCTGCATAGCCATCATGCCAAAAAGTACAGGTCTTCTGCCGTACCTGCAGATATCACATCATATTTTAGCAGTTTAGAGTCATATTTGAATTCCACATATTGAATGTCAGAGGTTTAGCTTAGCTGTCTGCTCTATTAACTATTAGTGTATTTCGTGTGAAGATTCGAGAGCTAAGCCTTGGATTGTGGGCGCTAACCTGTCAGACATCTGTCCTGAAAGAAAGGTCCCCACCAACACACCAAAGAAGTATATAGATGAGGTCAGTGGGCCTTTGTACTCGTCCTCACAAACCAGGTCCCACTGAAAAACACAAGCACAGAAAAGTAACTAAACAAAAAGAACGTAGCTTGAAGTAGAGGTGTGCCGTTAATTCGGTAATACTGTTTATCGCGGTAATTGCTATACACTTCAAAATACTGTGAATAATTCTAGATGACATATTAACTTAACTGTTTTCATTTCTCGGAACTTAACAGAAGCTTTATTTCCATCAATAAGTCAAGACAGCACTCTAATGCAACCCTTATGGGCTGTTTAACACTGTTGTGTGCCACATCTGACTGAGAACGAGAGAGAGTGAAAACTAAACCTAAAACGAGAAGCATGTGTGAAGTAGGGCCGCTTAGGGAAAAGTGCATTACGTAATTTAATAATCGTTTTTCGTGTAATAATATTTGAGGCCGTTTCCGATCCATGTGCGCTGCCAAACGCGGAGCATGTGAGATTGAGGAAACAAATGCGTGTTAAATTAACGAAAACCATCCTGCCAAGTTTGAATTATTCATAAATGTGTGCTTCAGTTTTTAACAAATTAATTTTTTGTTTTCGTCCCCACGCAGGTGCGATATAGGCCTACATGCATGCGGGCACATTTGGAGAATATACACTGCGCTGTAAACTTTTGTTTATTATGTGTTATGTAAGAGAATATGTGCAATCAGCAACAAAATAAACCCTGGAGAATGCAACAATATTACAGTAATAATAATACTGTACTGAAGTTCTCTTCTATCTTTTTTTAATGCAATCAGAATCACATATTATAGGAAGCCATGTAATAAACGTCATTTAGTTGTTTATTTAATAATTGCGCTTAAAGATGTTTGTTATTTACTTATTAATAACAGACTTCATTTATATTTTAATCAGTAAAATATTCTGTTGCATGAAATACATATCTACTTTGCATATTTGCATATTATAAATAATTATTTATTTTTGGATTCATTTAAATGTTCATTTAGTTTCTTAAATGTTCAAGATTCTTTTCTTTTTTTATTTAATTTTTCCAAAATGCCAGTTGATGTTTAACAAGTAACTAAAACATTAAAACAGCAATAAAGTGTCATTGTCAAAACTGGATTAGTTACTGTAACGCCCCTCGAGAGCCACCAGAGGGCGCTCCACATCACACTATTGTCATTCCCTCACAAACTACATCTCCCATAACGCACTGCCCGGACTCTTCATCACTGATCACATTCACCTGTGTCTCATTACCTTCTTTAACTTACCCCATAAGCCTGGTTTTCTCATTCACTCACTGTGAAGTTGTGTATGTTGTTGCGCTGCATTTCTGCGCATTTCTCTGGTTCCATGTTTTTGGACTCTCTGGGTTTCCCGTTTGCCTTGTTCCCAACCTTGTGTGTTTAGTTTGTTTGGACTGCCTACTTGTGTTTCGACCTGTTGCCTGTACATTGGATTACGTGTCTGGATTGCCCCATTATTGAAAGCTCAACCTTCTCGTCTCAGAGCAGTTCGTAACAGTTAAGCAGATTGCTTAATGTTTTAAAATTATGAAATCATAAATCAGTGAAACCAAGGATAACCACTTTAAATGTAATATAGAAGTTTGATATAATGCAACTTTTACTTCGTTGTAAACAGTTTGCCATAGACAGAGTGTTTGCCTACTCATCATGACACATAGCAACACAGCTAAAAGTATTCCTAATATGCAGGATTTAGATAATCTCTGGTTTGTGTAACATTTAATGAAGGTGAAGATAGTAAGTACTATCTGCTTCCCAATTAACACATTCTAGTTGTTAAAAATGCTATTGATTTTAAGGATTCAGTTAAGCTGACATCATGTATAAATGTAGAGGATCTTTATGGAATTGAATCTTTGTAAGATCTGATGCCTGCGCTCGTTATGGAGATGGATCTATTTATCCTGCCGTCCATCTTATGGAAGATCTCAGGGATGCTGGATATTATGTTAAACAGAAACAAGTCAAAGGTGGCAGTTTCTGATCTTCAAAGGATCATCCAGATTTATCTCAAGATCAGTTTGGTCAGTTGGACATTAGACCGTACAGCAACAGTACATCAGCAACAAAACACCCTGCCGACTCACCTCTGTCACTATCGTAGACTCGTAAATCACTTTACTGTAGTTCCAGCCATTCATACAGGACTCTGTCTCTATCTCACTGACATTGACATCCACATTCGGGGTGTAGTTAAGCATGGAGAAATGTCTCAGTGTTTCCATGTTGTATCTGGAGCAGGAACTGCGCTTCGAAATGCCATCTTGCATCTCCGTTGGGATTGCGGCTTCTCTCCACACGTCACTGATGTTGTTCTCCTCAGGGATCAGACACTCGTGAGGTGGCGTATCACCTATGAAAACGATGTAGAGGCCCACAAAACCATTTGGAAGGATACTTATAGCTAATGCAAAGAAAACAGTCAGCTGGAACGGACCCCATGTTCCCAGAAAAGAAGTGATTTCATCATAATCCCTCATTTTTCTCCGCTGTTTGCAATGTCCTCTTTCTTTTATCATTCAGTTTTGCACATTCTTAAAACCCCTCCCGAACACACAAATCTGGAATATAATGTTTATGGTACACTTTGGCAAGGTTCACCTCACTGGCTGTTTAAAGTCCAGGTGCTGACCAAGGGATCGCTTAACAATCATTACATCAGATACTTATCTTTGAATTATAATGGATTCAAGAAATGAGCAACTCAGTGACCTTTGTAATTTCAAGAGCAGAGTTTCAGAGAGAAAAATCCAAGCATTGCTGTGTGTCTAGTCTAGACACTCAATTCAACTAAATTTTATTTAGACAGACATATTTAAACCTGATAATATAGTAACCAGAATTGCCACTCCTGTCACTCTTATTGGACACCACTGATGTTCAGAACTACTCAACTTTCAGTGTTTAAAGTTTGGTTAGAACTGGGTTGTGTAAGGCTAGGCTTGGGCAGTTACATTTAAACTGGACAAACTAGTTTTAACAAGGAAGGATTTTGCGGTTACACTTTATTTGGTAACACTTTATTTTACAGTGTCCTTGTTGCACTTGTTCCATGTAGTTACTGTAGTAATAACTATAAATTATGCATAGTTACTTGCAACTAACTCACAACGAAACCCCAATCCTTTCTCTAACTCTATAGTCTACAGTACATGTAGTTAATTATTATTACTCAATACTTAAATGCATAATTATACTGTAACATGAACACCTTAAAATAAATTGTAACCCTTTATTTTAAGGTAACATAGTTACATTGTACTTACTCAAATTAGTACTGAGTAATATGAATTAACTACATGTACATACTATAGAGTAACGGTTAGGATTAGGGTTTGGTTGAGGGTTAGTTTCTTGTATTTATGCATAATTTACTGTTATTACTATACAAGCAACTACGTCACCTTAAAATAAAGTGTTACTGATTTTGCTTATTTGGTGTGATTTGTTAAAAAAAAATATTTGAAAAAGTGTCATCAGTGAAATTTTGATGTATAAATTTAGACAATTCAGAAATACAGTGTAATTCATATAAAAAATTAAAAATAATTGTTTGAAAAGAAATAAATAACATGTGTAACCATTAACTTGACTATGAAGTGATTTACACAATTTACATTATTATTAAGACAAGCTGTCCAATATTTTGAATTATTTGCATTAAATTCGTTCCATCTCAGTCCAGGATGAGCCGTAGAGTCGCGCATGTTCTCCTACGCTGCTCAAAACACTGAAAATGAAATCTGTTACACAAGATAACATGAAGATCAGTTTTGGTCTCGTGAAGAAGAGGTGGTAGGCAACTATAGATAATCTCGCCTCATCTCCAGGACTGCAGTAGCTTGTTTTAACGGTTGACCATTAGACCTAAAATTATAACATAATATTAATCCAATTACTTACCGTTCCACTTCGAAGAATCTGTAATGCATGTTTTATTATGCCGGCAGGAAAACTTGCATCAGCATCTACTGTCGGAAATGGGAAATGCATCCCGTCTGACCAGAAGCAGGGATGAAAGATTAAGACCAGACGGGGGAAATCCAAATCCAAATCGCAGCTTGTACGTTTGTATCCTGGTGTAGAAGCTGTTGTTTGACAATAAACACAGTCGAGACGAAACATATGACGACTTTGGGGTTTGCCACCCCTGTTACAGCTGGTGGCATCGAAAACAAGTCCACTGAAAGCAATAGTATGCTTGTTCAACTTAGAAAATGTAGTTCATGTGGTAACATCCACATATACTGCTTTTGTTGATGTGAAAGCAATTTTATAGGATTATTGAATACAACTGAATTCAACCTGCAATTTTTACTGAGGCGTAACTGTTAGTTACTCGATTTGTCCAGCAAGTTCAAATCACCTAGTAAATTTGAAATAATCTCTTTTGTCTCATGATAATCATATCAACATTGGTTTTAAAAGCTCATAGCACATTTTCACTTTGATGCTACTTTCAAATTTCATTAACTTCTTAATTGTTACAAATTGAAATTTAATGTTCTCTTTTATGCAACCTGACTTAAATTATAGGAAACCCTGTTGTAGATTACATGAATATTAGTTCCCTTTCAGTCGGACTCTCTCGACGTCACATCAGTGACCGACGAATAGGAATCTCGCTAGAGAGGCCAATCTACTTTGAGTGTAACTAATCGAGCTCATGCACATCAGCATGCGATATTTGCATCAGTTGCACCTCGCAGTGCGGGTATACAGTATAATTTGCAGAATGTGCATCACATCTTCTGCTTTTCGCTTCAGAGCCGAGTAGTTTTAAAGATGTCAGAGGGTTTCCACCCGTGTGTTTTTGAATGAGGTTGTTGTCCTGGCGCCAGCTGAAGGTCATGATCGTTGCCTTGTGTGTCTGGGCATCAAGCACGCTGAGGCTACTTTCGTGGATGAGTCATGTTCTCATTGCGGGAACATGACCATCTCTGTGTTGTGGTCTAGGCTCCAGTACATTCAATGTGGTGGAGTTTTCCTGTGCCTATGCCGCGATCTATGCCTTCTGGCAAAAAAAACGAGAGGGTTACTTCGGGGCATCCCATGGGTTACCTGAGGATTACGGTGAGGGCATGAGTGCCCCAAGAACAAGTGTCCAGGCATGCTGTTGTATCCACGGTGCCTCGACCATCGGCTGGGGTGCCACGTTCAACAGGCATGCAGTTTTAGGGATTTGGACAGGTCCGCAACTGCACTGGCACATCAACTGCCTCGAGTTGCTAGGAGTACATCTTGCACTGGGCTGGCTCAAACAGCCACTACAAGGCAAAGACGTAAAAGACGTACTGGTCCGTATGGACAACACTGCAACTGTTGCGTACATCAACCGACAAGGTGGTCTACGCTCCGCCGCATGTCGCAACTCGCCCGCCATTTCCTCCTCTGGAGTAAGAAGCATTGGAGGTTGCTTCATGCCATTCACATTCCGGGAGTGCTCAATCATGTGCCGCGAGCTCTGTGCTTCTGGGGGAGTAGCGACTCCATCTCCAGGCGGTCCAGCTGATCTGGAGACATTTCAGAATCGCTTGGGTAGACCTGTTTGCCTCTCCAAAAACATCCCACTGCCAGCTGTTCTACTCTCTGACAGAGGGAACACTCGGCACGGATGCACTTGCACACAGCTGGCCCTGGGGTCTGCGCAAATATGCATTTTCCCCAGTGAGCTTTCTCGTACTCTCGACACTGTGCAAAGTCAGGGAGGACGAGGAGCAGGTCCTGTTAGTGGCACCTTATTGGCCCCACCGGACCTGGTTCCCTTGAACTCTCACTCCTCACGACAGCACCTCCCTGACGCATTCATCTGATGAGGGACCTGCTTTCTCAGAGACGGGGCATCCTATGAGGTTCTAGGTGACCTACCCCAAGAGGTACGTCATCCCTTTGGCACAAGCACTGTCTGCGAGACACGCTTACGCCTTGAAGTGGAACCTGTTCATCGCGTGGTGTTTTTCTCACCGAGAAGAACCCCAAACTTGCCCGATCAGGGCTGTGCTTTCCTTCCTGCAACATGGGTTGGAGAGAAGATTGAATCCTCCTCGCCCTCCCTCCATACCCTCTTGGGATCTAGCTCTGGTGCTTTACAGTCAGCCGAGCTAAAAGTTCGCTCTATGAAGACGTTACTCCTTGCTTTATTGGCTTCCATTAAGAGGGTAAGGGACCTGCAAGCTTGTTTGGTCGACGAATCGTTCCTAGTTTTGTGCCCAAGGTTCCCACCACTACTTTCAAGGACCAGGTGGTGAACCTGCAAGCACTGCTCTTGGAGGAGGCAGACCCAGCCCTGGCTTTGCTCTGTCCCGTCCGCGCTTTGCAACTGTATGTGGAACGCACGCAAAGCTTTAGGACCTCAGACCAGCTCTTTGGCTGTTATGGAGGCGAGGAAAGGCTGTCTCCAAGCAGAGGATGGCCCACTGGGAATGCCTTGCCTGCTCAGCTTGCGAGCCCACTCCACTAGAAGTGTTGCTTCCTCCTGGGCGCTGGCACGTGGCACCTTGCTAAAAGATATTTGTAGAGCTGTGGGCTGGGCGACACACAACACGTTTGCTAGATTTTATAGCCTTCGTGTAGAGCTGGTATCCTCCTGTGATCTCACCTCAAATGAGTAGAAGACACTGAGAGGCCCGGCTAGTGTCGGCTTGCTGTGCCAATACATGCGCTCATATTACTCAAGAGAGTTCCCTTCAGCCAAACCCTGTTGCGTCCCTCCATCACTCTCTGCAGCCGATCATAGCGGAGCGTCCGCCCCAGGCCTACATTCGCTGTATCCATGAGAACCTGTGTTAGGCTAGGTGCCCATGTGTGAGTACCCAGGGGATACCATACTAGTAATTTTTCACGGTTAGCTCCTAAACGAAAGCCCGGTCTTTCCCTTGGCAGAGCTCACTCTACCAGGTGTAGCCTCCTGCCTAACTGGTCGGAGCCACCCTAGGGGCCATGTGTAGTACAGCCCTGCGGGGTTAGTCCATGTACGTATTCTCAAAACACCTCCTTGCAGTCGGTTGTGGCTTCCTCATCATTCCTTTTCCAGTGGAAAGGGCATGCTTTCCCAGTGTTATCCAATAGTCTCACTGTGTGGGTCATTTGGAACAGCAGTGATTGACATTCTCCGTGTAAGCCCTGTCCCATCCTTAGAGGGATCAGGAGGCAGGGAACCCTCATTCCCTGAAGGAGGGAACAAAGACCTCACGTCCCGTCGCCACAGTTGCTGTACCACTGTTGGCGCGGCCGGGTCACTAGCTCGGCTCCTCAGCGAAAACCTGAAGATGCGATGCACATGCTGCTCATTATATACCCACGCTGCGAGGTGGGGCAACTGATGCAAATATCGGCTTGTTTAGTTACACTCGAAGTAGATTGGCCTCTCTAGCGAGATTCCTATTCGTCAGTCACCAACGTGATGTCTCCGTTCCCTCCTTCAGGGAACAAAAGTTACATACGTAACACTGATGTTACATTAAATAAATGTTACTATAACATTTAAGGAAGCAGTTGCTCCATGAATGTAGATTCACTCCAGATTCGAGGCAATTTATCAACTGTCAACTTTCATTGTGGCTTTTATGATATTCAAACTAAAATTGACCCATTTTAATTTTACTCAATTAGTGCCAGAGAATTGTTTTTATATGACCAGTTTATTTGTTCTTGTTCCCTCGGAGGGGAAATTCAGATCGATCTCGTCGCTATCATTGTGGCTGCAAAATTATATTCACACTCAAATTAAACCACTATTAGTCATTAAACTATTAGTAAAAATATTACTAACTACAATTGTATTTGAATATTAAATATTGCATTTAGTAACCCATTAAGTGTGATGATTCTGTCTCAAGTCAACAAAGAAGGCTTAGAAGAGCATGAGAAAGGTAGGATTAGGATGGACGAATTAAGATACAGAAAATTAAATAAAAAAGAAGCAGGAGAACAAGAAGGTCCAATAAATCTGATGTGATTCAGCAGTCAAGCTGTTTTTGCAGATGGAAAAAGCACTGATGGAGACATACATGAATTTGAGGTTGATTTAAAGGATTACATAGAAATTTCCTTAGTTTAAGATGTTCCAGTTGCAAAACTCCATACAGAAACTAAAGTTGCCATTTTTACCGTTCTACCTCACTAAAAAGAAAAAAAGTACCATATATACCCGAATATAAGACGACCCCGAATATAAGACGACCCCCCCATTTTCCAGACTTATTTTTGGGGAAAAATAGATTTGTGTGGAAAAAATCTGGTTTTCAAAATAATTTTAAGAGCAAATTTCCGAGGCGTTGTTCCAAATGCCTCGCATCACCTGTGCCTCGTGTAGAGGCCCGCTCGTCGGCGGAGACCGGCACATATGGGCTTCCTGATTGCCATGACTGCGGCTGCCCTGAGTGCGACGGGATGAATTTAATCACCCTGCGGGGTCTTCTGGCCGTTTTCCACGACGATCCGGTTCCCGCTCTCTCTCTCTAACTCTGCTCGAGCCGCGCAAGAAAAAGCGCCGTTCACAGAGGATGCCAGAGCGGACGGATACAAGCGAGCAGAGACCCACCCCCCCCTGTTCACATATCGCGTCTTTTGCGCGCTCAAGTTCGTTATTTCAAATGTAGGCGCGCGCTCATAATGGAAGCGACGTGCTCGTTTTTTCCAAGCGCGTCCGCGCCACATCGAGATCCTCTGCGCTCTCGTCAGTCGACGGTGCGGGAGAAAAAGGCTATCAATCGATTCCTCCACTCGAATATAAGATGACCCTGAATGTAAGACGACCCCCCATTTTTCAGCCTATTTTTAGGACAAAAACCTTGTCTTATATTCGGGTATATACGGTAACTCATATGCAACAGTAAATTGATGAGTCTCTGACTACACAAGACATGAGCAGTTCTGATCTGACATTACAGATGACACAGATTTGGTTGGATCTCTCTTGATGGGGTCAAACTGTATTCCCTAGTACAGTAAGCATTAGACCTTTTAGAAGCAGGATTAAATGGGTAAGATTTACTGGGGACACAAGGGAGAGAAGCTGTTAATCAAAGCTCAATTTATTGTGCACATATTGGAATGCAGAGTTCGTATAGTCTGTCTGTACGTACAAACATCAATGATATAACAGAAACTTGAAATGACTGGAGTGCAGAGACAGGCCTATGGCTTCTTTCTACTAATATATAAAGAATACTGTAATTCAATGGATCCTCAGGTTTTTCCTGATGATAGAAACCCATCATTCTGCTTTGCTCCATTTGACGGGACCAGGGAGTTTGTCTTGCAGTCTGCACAAAGAGAGAGAGAGAGGTTCATGAGATGAGTATATTTTGAAGAACATTGGACAAGACTGACTTTCATTGTATGGACACAAAAAAAAAACTAAACAAAAAAACAACATCAACATCAAAAAGAAAGTAAGTTTTAGTCTATTTTTTTAAGGACAATAGATTGGTGCAGTAGATTAGGCCTGAGGGACAAGATGGGTCCATAACAGTACGGATCTGTGTACTGGCTCATTGGTTTGCACCAGAGGTTTGAGCTCCTGAACACGATGGATCTGCAAGTGGTGTAAAAGAGCCATATATACAGTATTTACAGATTTGTATAGGGATGCAGAACAAGAGCTGGAGTGGATGGCACAGGACCCTCCCTGCTGAAAAATCCAGCACAAACCAGCATGGATGGTCCAGGCTGGTTTATGCTGGTATAGTACTGGTCTAGCAGGTGGACCAGCAAAATGGAGCTGGTTCACCAGCATGGTCTTGCAGGTTTGAGTGTGAGTAGGCCAGCTGTCTGTATACAAGCATTGTTTTGGGGACAAGCATGGTTTTTGCTTGCATATTTTTTTATATTCAACACATTAATGATGTAAATAACAATGTAAAAAACAATATAAGTTAAAAAAAACGATTTATTGATTTATATGATTATAACTCTTATAACTATGGGTATGAAAACCAAGAAAATTGCCTAATAAAAGCATAATCTTAAGCAGTTTGTTCAATAACATGGGTTATGAGAAGATTTCCTTCAAAAGGACAGTTAATAACAACTTGATAAAGAAAGTTAACAACTGAGAGTTACTGTTTTTAAAGACTTTCATGCTTATTGGGAAGTACAATGTGTCAAAATCCAGATTCCAAAAAGTGCACATATAGTAAAAGGCATGTCATTACAGCCAGGAGCATGAAATATTGTTGAAAATAGTGATGGCATGCACTTTCAACAACTGAAAGAGAATTTATTCAACCAAAGTAAATGGCCCAACTAAAGGGAACACAGATAACCATAATGGTGACTTCAAACTGACTTCAACAACTTTTGTACATGTACCATATGAAATATATAAAGCCAAAATGGTTTGCAATAAGTGAATATTGTAATGCTGTTTTTGGAGTTGTTTAATCATTTGCAGTTGTCTTCATTATCTAGTCTCATATAAATTACATTTAGCCAAGGCTGCAAAGCCAACTCCATGCTATAAATACGTTAGACCTATAACTATAACTAAAGATTGCATTATCAATAATCTTCCTAATCAGTTTCATCATCTCAGCATCCCGGATAGCTTAGAAGAACTTGATATTGCAACAGAAACTTTTAACTCTCTATTTTCCAGCACTTTAGACGCAGTTGCTCCGTTGCGCTTAAAGAAGATTAAAGAAAATAGTCCAACGCCGTGGTACAGCGAGCACACCCGGGCCCTTAAGAGAGCAGCCAGAAAAATGGAGCACAACTGGAAGAAAACTAAACTAGAGGTATTTCGGATTTCGTGGAAAGAGAGCTCGATTGCTTACAGAGAGGCTTTAAAAGCTGCTAGATCTGCTTATTTTTCAACCCTATAAGAAGAAAATAAACATAATCCAAGGTATTTATTTGAAACAGTGGCTAAACTAACAAAAAAATAAAGCTTCAAGCTCAGAAGTTTCCAAGCAACACAGCAGCGATGACTTTATGAACTTCTTCACTTATAAGATTGATAATATCAGGGACAAAATTATAACTATGCAACCGTCTACCACAGTATCGCATCAGGAAGTGCATTGTAGTCTCCCTGAGGAAAAATTTGATTCATTTGTTGCTATAGGAGAGGAAGAATTCTGTAAACTCGTTAATTCATCTAAATCGACAACTTGTATGTTAGATCCTATACCGACTAAGCTACTGAAAGAGATGTTTCCAGAGGTCATATATCCTCTTCACTGTTAGAAATTTCTGTAAATTACACAGTATTTAACTGTAAAATGAACTGTATTTTACTGTAAGACTGTTATACAGCATGTTACTGTATTTTAAAGTTGCATTGTGGTAAATATCCCCTTGGCGCCACTAAAATACAGTATTTTTAATTTACTGTAAAGCAAAATACAGTAAAACAAAAACGAGCGCGAAACCTGACCAATCACAGACAAGCTTTTATTTCCCGCTTGGAGAAAGAAGAAAACGAAGACACAAATGCAAGAACCAGTCAGATACAAAGGTGTGTACAAATATTCCTGCTTTTAAGTTACTTTACATGTTTTATGTTTTTGGTTTAACTAAAAAAAGAAAAGAAAAATAAACGCTGCCCCTTAACGGCGCGTGGTCACCTCACACTTTGCTGTGGAGAGAGCTAGAGAGAGTTGTGCCAACACTGCAGATAGGCCTATTCATATTTCGTCATTTTCTTCCCCTTTTCTGAAAGTTTTGCCGTCAAAATATGGACATTAACGGGTCTCTGCCTTGGGTTTGACCACCACGTCAGGAGCAGGTGAGTGTTCATGTGAACTGTTGGCCGAAAAATAAAGCTTTTGTGAATTTAGTTTTAAAAAGTCGTTTTTTCCCGCTATATAAGTTAATCGCTTGTCGTCGTTAACTGATTAACTTACCCCATATTTGCACGTCATGGCTATAGTGCTAGAGTAAAACCCGAAATTTTCGTGTGCAAACACTGTGGCGTCTATGTGGAGACATTATACGCCTTTATTGATCATGCCAAAGGACATAAAAACACGGCGAACTTCAGGTTTTCGTGTGCAGTTCCTGAATGCCCGTGCACATTACAAAGCCTCTCCGCACTTAAGTCTCACATTTACCGCAAACACAGAAAGGCCGCGAAAAAACCGAACAGATGTGAACAACACGATCTAAATTCTAGATGCAGCGTTGAAGGCTGTACATTCGTGTCGACTAAATTCGCCAGTCTTTGTGAACATCTAAACTTGACTAAAATCATAACGTTCAAATCTGCATTTGTGCTGCCGCTGAAGCCGAGAAGGCAGCTGTCATGTATGGGTATGAAAAAGCTCCACAGTCTTTTTAACCACACAATATCATTATTTCAGTGTTACAAATATTAAAATTATAAGTACTGGGATAAAAGTTTATAGTTAGCAATAAAAATAGAGCAAATCAGCGTTTTAATATAACTTCGCACTTCAAATAAAGCATTTATGTTTTGCCACTAGGTGGGGACAAGTGACAGTGAAAAAATTTATTTGACATTGAATCATTCATTCAGGAGACTGAACGATTCATCCCTTGTTGTTCAAACCTTATTAAAGGTGATGTTAAAGGGTTAGTTCACCCAAAAATGAAAATTCTGTCAGTAATTACTCACCCTCATGTCGTTCCAAACCCGTAAGACCTTCGTTCATCTTCGGAACACAAATGAAGATATTTTTGATGAAATCCGAGAGCTTTCTGACCCCTCCATAGACATCAACGTCATTGCAATTTTCACGGCCCAGAAAGGTAGGAAAGACATTGTTAAAATAGTCCATGTGACTATAGTGGTTTAACCTTAATGTTATGAAGCAACGAGAATAATTTTTCTGTGCAAAAAAACTAACGAACAAAAAATAACAACTTTACTTAACAATTTCTTCTTGTCTGTGTCAGTCTCCTACACTGTTTACGTTGTAAATACAGCACTTGCGGGTTCTACGTTAGAAGTGCTGTATTTACAATGTAAACAGTGTAGGAGACTGACACAGACAAGAAGAAATTGTTGAATAAATTCTGAAGTCACATGGGCTATTTTAACAACGTTTTACCTACCTTTCTGGGCCTTGAAAGTTGCAATGACGTAGCTGTCTAAGGAGGGGACAGAAAGCTCTGAGATTTCATCAAAAATAACTTAATTTGTGTTCCGAAGATGCACGAAGGTCTTATGGGTTTGGAATGACATGAGGGTGAGTAATTACAGACAGAATTTTCATTTTAGGGTGAACTAACCCTTTAACATCACCTTAAATAAGTTTTGAATAACAAGGGTGACTAAATGATGTTTGTCATTGTTGGCTATCCTACTATCCTTTTAAACTAATGAGAAAATCTCCATCTAGATATTGTCACTGACACCAAAACCAAATGTTAAATGTTTTTGCAAAGTTAAACACTATAAATTAATTCATTACTATTTTATTTTATTTTATTTTTTTAGGGGATTCAGTTCTACACAGCAAAAAATGGATGCTGTCAATTGAAGGCAAAGTCCTCTTTCCTGAGACTGACCTACCAGATTTGTCCTCTGCGTTTGCTGTTCTCTTCGGTTGCTATTATGTGTTTAACATCGAGTACCAAGTGGAAGCAGCCACTACTTTGGAGTTCATTCAGAGGTAAGTACATCTTGCAATATGCCATAATATTAGGTAAACATTAAAGGGATCATCCACCCAAGTTCTGTCATAACTAACTTAATCAGCAGAACACAAAATAAGATATTTTGAAGAATGTTGGTGACCCAACACTTGTTTCCTGTTGACTTCCATTGTTTTTTTGTGTCCATATAATGGAAGTCAAAAGGAACAGAAAGTGTTGGGTCACCAACATTATTTTGTGTTCCACTAAAGGGTAAGAGGTTACGGTAACACTTTTTTTAATGTGTCCTTGTTACACACGTTACATGTATTTACTATAGTAATAACTATAAATCAGGCATAATTACATGCAATTAACCCTCAACCAGATCCTGATCCTACCCTAACCCTATAGTAAGTACATGTAGTTAATTATTATTACTCAGTACTTAAATCTGTAATTACACTGTAACAGGGACACATTAAAATAAAGTGTGACCGAGGTTACACTTAAAGGAATAGATCACCTAAAAATTAAACTTCTGTCAGTAATTACTCACCCTCATGTTGTTCCAATCCCGTAAGACCTTTGTTCGCCTTTGGAACACAAATTAAGATATTTTTGATTAAATCTGAGAGCTGTTTTACTCCTTCATAGGCTTCTATGTAATTTCATTCTGCCGGCCCAGAAAAGTTAGTAAAGACAATGTTTATATTAGTCCAAGTGACTACAGTGGCTCAAACTTATCAAGCGACGAGAATACTTTTTGTGCGCAAAAAAAACTTTATTCAACTATTCATTGTCTTCTGTGCCTCTGTTGTGAGTTCACGAGAGCAACACGATGCATGCGCCAGAACTGAGAAGATGATGCTCAAGATAATTTGATGGGAAAGTGTGAAATGTAAGCCATTCATTTTGTGGCATTGGTAAGGCACTTACGTTTTCTCGTTGCTTTCTTACGATTCGCACATCCAGGAAATGCACACTTTAGAACCATTTTAAATATCACATCGAGACCCGTCTGCATCATCATCTCAGTTCTCGCACATGCGTCGTGTTGCTCTCGTGAACTCACTCGAGGCCCACACAGAAGAAAATGAATAGTTGAAAAAAGTTATTTTAGTTGTTTTTTTTGCCCACAAAATGTATTCTCGTCACTTGATAAACTTAAGGTTGAGCCACTGTAGTCACTTGGACTATTTTAACAATGTCTTTAACTTTTCTTGGCCGGCCAGTTTCGATCCCTTAAGAAGCCTATGGAGGAGTGATCCAGCTCTCAGATTTAATGAACGAAAGTCGATGAACGAAAGTCTTACGGGGTTGGAATTTACATTTTTACATTTTTGTAAAATGTGCAAAAATGTAAAAACAAAAAAAAACAAAGACAGAATTTACATTTTTGGGTGAACTAACCCTTTAAGAAAACATGCAAATAGAAAAAACATCCACAAATTAAGAAAACATCTTCATCCATTTTACATCCATTGTGCTCCAAATACTCACAACACAACCAAATACAGAAACGCGCTACAAATGGCACAGAACACAATGGAAATGTTTTCAGGGGACCCCAACAAGTGACGAACCCGGCTGTCTATTGCCGATGTACGATCAACGGCTGTCCAAATTCACTCACTCGTTTTCATTCACTCCTTCAAGTGAACTGTAATGGTGAACTAACGAAGAGATTAGTGAATGAGGGTTTAGGGTGCGATTTCAGATGTAGCCAACGTAATTTCCTTGTTATTTTCACCTGGGGTGTTCCCATGACAACGCAGCATCAGTCCATCAGCTGAATATCTGTTCTTAGGACAGAAATGTCTTATAATTGCTGTTAAAATAACTGTTGCAAATAAATACATTTTATACAAAAAAGGTTTTTATAATATGCTTTATTTATCTGTGTCTTTACTTAAAAAATAGTCTCATTTTTGGACCCTACATTACCTAACATTTCTTACCTCTGAAACATAACATAAAAATAAAAAAAAACTTACAATGTTACTGATGTATAGATTAATATCTTACCCTCATGTTCTTAATCATTTTGTATATTGTATACAAAGTTGTGTGTCACAAACATGTCATCTCTGAAAGTTTTGTAAAAAAAAAATAAAAAAAATTGAGTTCGTCACTTATTTGAGGTCCCCTGAAAACATTCTGTGCCATTTGCAGTGCATCTCTGTATTTGGTTGTGTTGTGGTTGTGTTGTGAGTGTTTGGAGCACACATGTTACATTTTTGCCTTAACCAATGTTTAAAACATTTTTACACATCAAATGATCTAACAATTTGTTTCTGTTATGTTAAGGTTCATTGTGAGGATTAACCCTGACAACAGCAAGTGCTCCTCAAAGTTCCAGGTCAGCAAAAGAAGTGGGAAGATGGTGCAAAGGAAGAACTCTGGCCTGAACCCTCATGTATCCTCCTTCATTAAAGAGTTTCTGGATTTCAGCTGGCAAAACTATTAAGCTACTAAGAGCAAAAACACTACTACACAGGAGTTTTCTGAATTTGTACATTTTTAAGATTGTTCTTATAACTGAATCTGTTAATGAATTGTTTTAAAATGTTCTTTATATGAAACTTTTATGTATGAATGTTACTGCAGGTGTTTGGAAAACTGATAGTACAATCTGCAAAAATATTAAAATGTTATTTCATGCATTACAATTGAACAATTTTATGTATAAATGTTACTGCAGGTGTTTGGAAAACTGATAGTACAATCTGCAAAAATATTAAAATGTTATTTCATGCATTACAATTGAACAATAAAACAAAAAAGTTAAACAGTTGTCCTTGTTTCTTTTTATTTACTAGTTTTTAGTACTGAGACCTGTTGAAATACAATAATTTGTATAGTTTTAAAATAAATAGTAAAAGTTGACAACAAATTACAGTAAATTTCAGTGTAAAGTAATATATTTGTATTGTATTCAAATATATTACCGAAGAAAATACCATAACATTGTGTTTTACAGTAAAAAATACACTTTACTGTAAATAAATTTACAGCAAGTTAAATGGTACTGTAAATATGAATACAGTATTTTTACTGTAAGTTTAATTTACAGTAAGTTACTGGCAACCAGCTGCCAGTAATTTACTGTAATTTCTACGGGATTTTTTTTACAGTGTTCTTAATATCATTAATTCATCTTTGTCTCTAGGATACGTACCAAAAACCTTTAAACTGGCTATGATAAAACCGCTTGTTAAAAAACCACAACTTGATCCTACAGAATTAGTCAATTACAGGCCGATCTCGAATCTGCCTTTTCTGTCAAAGATATTAGAAAAAGCAGTATCTTCACAACTGTGTTCCTTTCTAGAAAGAAATGATATCTGCGAGGATTTTCAGTCCGGATTTAGACCGTACCATAGCACTGAGACCGCTCTCATTAGAGTCACAAATGATTTGCTCTTATCATCCGATCGTGGTTGTATCTCTCTATTAGTGTTACTCGATCTTAGTGCTGCATTTGACACAATTGACCACAACATTCTTTTAAATAGACTAGAAAACTATGTTGGCATTAGTGGAATTGCACTAGCATGGTTTAAATCATACTTATCTGACCGTTATCAGTTTGTAGCAGTAAATGAAGAGATGTCTTATCGATCACAAGTTCAGTATGGCGTACCACAAGGCTCAGTACTAGGACCGCTGCTGTTCACTCTGTACATGCTACCATTAGGAGATATCATTAGGAAACATGGAGTTAGCTTTCACTGTTATGCCGATGATACTCAGCTGTATATTTCTTCAAAACCCAACGAAACTTACCAATTCACAAAATTAACTGAATGCATAATTGATATAAAAAATTGGATGACTAGTAATTTACTACTACTAAATTCTGAAAAGACAGAGATTCTAATTATTGGACAAAAAACTTCCACACGTAATAACCTAGAATTCTGGCTAACACTTGATGGCTGCTCTGTCAAGTCTTCGTCGTCGGTTAGGAACCTGGGTGTGCTCTTTGATACCAATCTTTCTTTTGAAAGCCACGTGTCTAGTATCTGTAAAACTGCATTTTTCCATCTTAAATATATCTAAAATACGCCATATGCTCTCATTGGGAAATGCAGAACAATTAGTTCATGCGTTCATGACCTCAAGGCTAGATTATTGTAATGCTCTACTGGGTGGTTGCCCTGCACGCTTAATAAATAAACTACAGCTAGTTCAAAACGCAGCAGCTCGAGTTCTTACCAGAACCAGGAAATATGACCATATTAGCCCGGTTCTGTCAACACTGCATTGGCTCCCTATTAAACATCGTATACATTTTAAAATATTGTTGATTACTTACAAAGCACTAAATGGTTTAGCTCCGCAGTACTTGAGCGAGCTCTTAACGTATTATAGTCCTTCACGTCTATTGCGATCTCAAAATTCCGGCCAGTTGATAATACCTAGAATATCTAAATCGACTGCAGGCGGTAGATCCTTTTCCTATTTAGCACCAAAACTTTGGAACAGTCTTCCTACCATTGTCCGGGAAGCCAACATGACATCATGACTTTTGCGTAAACAGACACGCCACTTTCAAGTCAAGTGGCGTGTTATCTATACGCATTTTGAGATATCCGCGTGTATGCGTGTATGTCTACGCCGTTAAATGTCCAAGTGATTCCGCGTGTATGTACACGCCATTAAATTTCCGAGCGAAACGAAGCAAAATGTAGATCTACATCTGGGGAGCGATATTTTTTTCCCTAGGATGGCAGGGGAAGACTCATAAATGCTATTAACCCCAGTGACGGGTAGGTTTAGGGACGGGGTGGAGGTAGGTCATATATTTATATATACAGTAATAACGTTGAGTCAACTGCGTTCATAAACACGCTGAAAAGCGATTGTGCGTGTTGATAGCACGCCAAAAATGGAAATACGAATTGGCGTGTCATACACACGCAATTTTATGAGATCAGTCTGGGGAAGCAGACACACTCTGTCAGTTCAAAGCTAGATTAAAAACACATCTCTTTGACCTAGCATACACATAACACACTATAGACTTCTATAATTCAATGTTAGGCTGCATAGATTAGGTCAGCCGGAACTGGGAACACTTCCCTTAAATCTTGATGTACTCGCTACATCATAAGAAGAATGGCATCTACGCTAATATTAGTGTCTTTGTTTATCCCGAGGTTTTCCCGCAGCCTGCCGGATCCAGGCCGTGTCCAGATCTGACGAAGGAGATCCGCCTGGACCCGATGACAATGCAGTGCTGAAGTGTCAACTATCCTCTCCCTATGGAGGATCCCTTTCCCACTCTACAGATAAAGCGTTGTTGAAAATCAAGTGATAAAGTGAAGTGATAAAATAAAACAAAATTCTGTATCAAAATGTATAAGCAAGACAAGTAGTTTGTTTAGGCATGGGTTGTATGGAATTGCAAACCTGTGCACATATTTTCAAAAGTACATAACTATAGAATCAATTCTGAATGAGCATGTGAACGCCGTCAGCGTTAATCACAGGTTCAGTTTAAAGTCTGTTTAGAGAGAACGGTGTCGTCTTAGTGGCCCCTAATTTAATAACAAATGATCATTTCAATGGAGGTGAATCAATCAAAACTAACTTTAGCTGGATATAACATTATTCAAGAACCGCTATAAAGCCAAAACAATCTCTGTTACCTTAAATTATATGTTTATCTCTGTAAAGCTGCTTTGAAACAATCCATTGTTAAAAGCGCTATATAAATGAAGATGACTTGACTTGACTTCATCTAAGGCTGTGTGGCTGTAAGTCAGTTGTAGTTGTTGTGCAGCAGGGTTATTTTAGTTAACTAAACCTAAAACTAAAACTATTAATGTTGTTTTAACATTTTTTAACAATGTAATTAACATTTTTGTTGGCTGAAATAAAATAAAAACTTAAACTAAACGAACATTAGAAATGTTGCCTCGGCAATAAATGGAAGTTGCAGCACTAAAATTATTAACTCGAAATAGCTCAAATTTAAAACTAACTAAAACTGAAACAAACTAATTAAACCTAAATATCAATATTTGAATGTTTGTTTACATTTCTCAGCATCACTTCCTGACCTTTATATGGTCTTCAGATATAGTTTGCTGTTGACTGTTCACAGATCACGTTTAATACTGAATGCGATTGAGTCTTGAATAAGTTTCCCACTACATATTAAATCTTCTCCTGCTCTTGATGTTTTAAATCACTTAGTAAAACATGTTTGTTTTGTGTAGCATTTTGTAGTATTATGTAAGGCAAGTATGGTCATTAACAAATACGTCTTTTGTAATTAGCCAAATTGTCGAAAACCATAAGCTGGACATCATCTTCCTGACAGAAACATGGCTTGACAGTAATCATAATTTTGTGCTAAATGAAATATCTCCAGCAGGTTTTAGATACTTCAGCTCCCGAGACTGTTGTTTTATCAGTTCTCTATCCTCCTCCTAGACTCAACAAGGCTTTCTTGATGAACTTGGAGAACTGCTTTCTAGGATTTTAACTGACTTTGAATGTGTTTTAATCACTGGTAATTTTAATATCCATATGTATGTAATTTCTGACCCATCGACTGTTAATTTCACAGTTACTAAAATTACTACACAGTTAGTCATTTGGCCTTATGCAGCATGTAACACACACACAAACATGGACACACACTCGATCTGGTGATCTCATGCTGCCATGTCTGACCACTATTGTGTCTTCTTTAAGATTTCAGTACCAAAACTTTGAGTGATAAGAGAACTGTCAATAAGCGCTATCTCACAGCTGATTCTGCCGTGGCCTTCATGGAGCTCATGTCATGTCGCTCCTCCGTAAACACTTATGTTGAGGATCTAAGTCTCAGGCTCTCTGAATGTATTAACTGTGTTGCTCCTATAAAAACCAAGACTCTGGGACAATTAAAGCCCCATGGAGATATAGTACATCAAATTGTAAAATTAAGAAGAGCCTCCAGGAGAGCAGAAAGGCAATGGATGCGCATACAGCTTACAGTTCACCATGATATCAAATCTTAAAATGTTAAATAATGCAATGAGGTCTGCCAGAAAAGATTATTTTTCAAGTTTAATTGACCGCAACAACCCTAGATTCTCATTCTCCACTATCGATTTGCTACTTAATTTCAAGTTTACTTCACTATATTACAATTAAGTCCTAATCTAATCATAACAAACTATATATCGTTGGAAAGGTCTAAGACTCTTAAATATATATTTTAGCACTGCTTTTTGTTACAAATTATGTAGGAACAGTAATAGATGAATTTATGATAAGAGTGCACTTCAAAAAAATCGAGTTCTGACCTTTATCACAAAAAGTTGACGCACACACTCTTAATAATTGAAAGTTTGGTTCCCTTTCGAGGGAACTCGCGATGCGTCATCGATGCTTTGGGAACGCCCCCAGCATGAATGCGTCTAAGCATCAATGTCAACTAGTCCAATGGAAAGAATGAGCGTCACGGGCGGGTGACGTCATGACCAGGAAGGCATAAGAGCACATCCGGTGAAACGCGGCATTAGCTTCTGTGTCTCAGCAAGCGATCTGTGTCATTTTGTCTCTGTCTATTTACTGCTGTCTGTTGCGGAAAAGCTATGGAAGCGAAACAAGTGTACAAACAGTGTGCTTCTCCCTGCCCGCGTTATGTAACGGGTGGGGACACACACGAGCTTTGTGTCATTTGTTTGGGAGTGGAGCATGCGGTCTCAGCCTTTGAGGGGGCTGAGTGTCAACATTGTGAAATGTTACCGCTTCGCATGCTCCGCTCTCGCCTGTCACTCTTTGATGTTGAGAGTGGGCAGGCTCGCGATCCTCAGGGATCAGGACCCGCGTCTGCCGAGGCAGCGCGGAGAATGCATTCCTGGGGATCGCAAAAGGATCTTTCGGAGGGGTTGGAGACGGGTCCGAGGGCCTTTTCTCCTTCCTTACCCGAGAGATCCAGCGCTCCTCCCCCCCCCCCCGGTGTCGGAAGCACGCTCTGCGGTTTCTTCCGTCCGGGGAGAGAGCCCTCCTTTACTTCATTGCTCTTCCTCCGAGGAGGTCGATGCTATGAGTTTAGAGAGTGAAAGCACACACATGGGGGAAAGGGATTCACAATTTATTTCCCCAGCGTATGATGAGCTGGTGGATGTTATGTCGCGGGCTGTAGAAAAATTAAAGATTGAATGGCCATCTGATAAGAGGGGCGCTCGTCCTAAAAGTAAATTAGATGAGCGCTTTTTATCTTCTACTGCTTCATCTCCACCACGAGGTCTTCCATTTTTTCCTGATCTTCACAATGAGATTTCTAAATCATGGAATAAACCATACTCGTCACGACTTTTCAGCCCTCAAGTTAATATTTATTCGAGAATTAGAGGGCTGAAAGAGTATGGTTATGAGACGATTCCCCAGGCGGAACAGAATTTAGCCAGCTATCTTTCCCCTGGTCTTCCCATCGTCTCTGAAAGCCTCGGCTTTGCCCACTAGACCGCTCAAAGCCACTTCGGTGTTAGTGGGCAAAGCTTATACGGCAGCAGGTCAAGCTGGAGCATGTCTGCATACTATGGCAGTGCTTCAGGCTTATCAAGCTGACCTGCTGGGGGATCTGGATAGTAGTGAGGGAGTCAGTCATGACGATATTCGAGAACTTCGTCGGGCTACCGATCTTTCTCTCACGGCTACTAAGGAGACCGCCAGAGCAATTGGGCGGTCTATGGCAGCTTTGGTAGCTACTGAGAGACATTTATGGTTAAATCTTTCTGAGATTAAAAAAATGAGTCGTTACCTTTAATATGAATTATGAGCGTCAGCCGCTTCCATTCAGAAAAAAACTCCTGTGCGATCGTCATGACAGAGCTTGACAAAACAACGTCCCTCAGGGCTTTTAGCTCAAACATGTGCAGATTTGGAGAAATATTGATATATTCTCATAGGTTTACATCAGATATCTATAGACAGGAATAATATTTATTGAATTTATACCCAAATGCGTCGATGTAATCATGAGCGCTGGATACTCTGATGTACTGTGTCTTCAGTCCATACTGGCCGCCTGAGAGCGCCGGCGCTTTATGCACAGTAATAGTCGATATATGGAACACACGAAGAAGTGGCATAATCATGTGACATTCCAGGAAGTGCCTGACACAAACAAAGCTTCCAGAGATCGCTGTAACATGCAGATAAAGATGTTTTGAAGACAATAAACATGATTGCAATGATATTTGATTTACCTGTGTTCTTCGAGCCATGTCAGGTATTTTCATAATAATAGATTATATTTATAATGTAATGCTAATCGATATATAGACTATCATTTCAGCAGAATACTGTAAAATAATATATTTTCTGTCTGATTTTTTTATCTGAAGCCAAATCAGATCACAGAAGGTTATTTAAAACACTCGACTTGCGTTATAAAGTAAGTTTGGAGCACAAGCATGTTTTTAATCTCATAAATTGTCGTGTATTGATGGTGTGCTAAGCTAACATGCTAGCTTGCTCTGTGCACCTGCCAGCACATTAGCTGTTATTTTTATGAATGTTTCTAAATAAGAATGCTTACTGAAATGTTTCTTTTTTCAAAAAGGCCATTTGATACAGTTTAAAATGTGAAGAGAGAACTTTGATAAAAGAAAAAAGGGATTGAAACAGTGTGAATAGCCAGTCGTTAGTGATTATAATGCAGACAAAAGAAAAGCATATTTAGACCCATAACCAGGCTGGAGAGGTGTGAATGTGTACAGGGGAGACTGACACTGAATGGGGCTCGTTTGCACCACAAAACAATAGAGAAAATAGTCTAAATAGATGCTAGAAGATGACAATAAACATCAGTTTGCATTTTAGAGTCTAATCAAAATAGTCATATGACATGATCTTGAAAAACATTGAACTAAATACAGAGTTTTAGACTTACCATCTTCAGATTTAAATATAACATGGTCAGACATGTGGCTTTAGCTGCAGTGCATTTCTAGATTGCTACAATGCCAACTTCAATTTTTTGTCGCCTTTTTTATTACATCTCATATTTTAGTAGTTATCATAAATTAGGTATCATTTGAAAGCTTACGAACTTGAAGTTGGACGTTGTGTTTCCATAGAAACATTACTCAAAATTCTTTTGACTGAAAGGGAACGTCTCTGGGCGTCATCATGTTTCATCATTTATGATCAAAACCTTTTCTCAAGGTTCCATTTTTGTGACAGAAGCGATATTTGGACAGACATGTATTAATTTGTTACGGCAGAATGCATACATTTCAATTCAGTGGAATGTATGTCACCCAGTGGCTATTTTTGGTACTACGCCTAAAAAAAATCTCATGGTAACTTACATTTTTGTGATATCAACTTCAAATTTGGAACACAACTTGGTTAGATATATGGCTTTGATTTTATAGTAATTTTAGAATAAAAATGTTTTGTAAAATATATATTTTATATAAAAGAAAAAATATTAAGTAGAGTATATTTGATTTACTGTAAATTTAAACTTCCATAACTTCTTCATACTTTCATTTTTTTATGTGCTTTCACTTCAGCAATAATCTGCTGAGTGTTTTCTTTAAACTTAAACTTTTATTTAACTCTTGGTCTATATTCCAAAGCATTCTTGAATTACAACCATTTAAGTTTGAATAGTGCACTTTAATGTCCATTCTCAAAAAGGGGGGTGACAGTTAAGGGGTTAACCCCTCAGCTCAAATATTATCAGAGTTTGCAAAAAAAAAAAAAAAAAAGAGAAAATTACTTCCACAAGACAAAACATTCCCAGCACTTGCCCAACTTGTAAAGTCTCCAACTCCCCAGCTTTGCAATGCAATCTGTCCTCCTCCTCAGCTGTCAGCCCCAGTACACTTGCACAGATCATATCACATATGAATTCCTCTAGCTGCTCTCTAGACCCATTACCCACTAAATTTCTCTAAAGGGTTATGAACTGCTTATTACCAGACATCCTGAATTTCATTAATCAGTCCCTATAGAGCAAGTCTTTCCACAAATGTTTGCAACCGCAATTGTTAGGCCCTGCTGAAGAAAAGTAATCTCGATTCTTCTGTCCTCAGTAACTACAGACCAATCTCTAATCTAATTTCTTGGTAAAATAAAATAAAAAATAGTATCCATACAGCTTAATAACTATCTCAATGTCAATAATCTTAATTAGACATTTCATTCTGGCTTCCGGCAAACCACAGCACAGAAACAGCCTTGATTAGCGTTTTAAACGATCTGCAATTTAACTGTTAATTATATGAGTCCATTGTATCCAGACTGCCAAGCAGCGTGAATAAAATTGCTGCACAAAGGCAGCATGGGGAAACCCAGACTAGCTTTCCCTGGGAATCGAACCCATGACTTTGGCGTTGCAAGCGCCAACGCTCTACTGTTTGAGCTACAGGACATTTTATTTATTGAGAAAGCCATTTTGCTCTTATCTTTGTTGTTTCATTCAACGGATTTGAGGAATTACTCATTATGCTCTCAATCAAGTTACAATCTATGGGCCCTATTTTAACGATCAAAGGCCATCGTCTAAAGCGCACGGCGCAAGTGCACTTATGTTATAACAACGGGAAAATTGTATATAACTCCCGGCACATGGTCTAAAAGGGTTGTCCCTATTCTCTTAATGAGTAATGGGTGTGTGTTGTCTCTATTCTCTTAATGAGTAATGGGTGTGTGTTGTCTCTATTCTCTTAATGAGTAATGGGTGTGTGTTGTCTCTATTCTCTTAATGAGTAATGGGTGTGTTTTGTCTCTATTCTATTAATGAGTAATGGGTGTGTGTTGTCTCTATTCTCTTAATGAGTAATGGGTGTGTTTTGGGCATAACGTGAAATAAACCAACCAGAGTCTCGTCTCCCATTCGCTTTAAAAGCCAGTTGCGCTCGCGTGGCGGATTCGCTATTTACATGTTGGAATTTGCAAGCGGAAAAACTGAACGCTTCTCTAGCGAGGAAATGGATCAGTTTGTGTGCTGCTGCGCGTCCCTGTGTAATCAGCAGAGTGTAGCGCATTATGAACCCGCACATTACTAATGCACCCTTTAAATAACAAAATAAAATACTGCGCCATTGACTTTAGACCAGGTTTCAGTTGGTCAATGGCTCAGTCTATTTCAGTTCCTTAAAATAGCAATGCGCCAACAATGCGGCTGAACACACACTCGCTCTCAGACCAGCAGCCCATGGGCGCACAGAGGAAGCGCTAATGCATTTGCTATTTAAATAACGTGGTGCAGGACATGAAAATGAAAACTGCCTTGGGCTGAAACTAGCAAAAACCACATTGCGCCAGGTGTATGATAGGGACCTTTGTTAGAACTAAGGTTCTAATTAAACTACTAGTTAGTTCTAACTACTACTAACTAAAACTTCCTTCAAATATGCCACCACCTCAGATTGGAATGTTCTCCAGATAGAGATAAAGCTATATATAATATCATATAATAATTTTTATTTTATTCTACGTAACCTACAGAGTTAATTAACTGGTTGTATGTTTTATGTTGGATTTAGTATTGTGTTGCAGCTTTTCATAAAACAGGCTCCAAAACATGTCTCAAACAAATGTAATCAAAACCTCTCCTAAGAGATGTAAATAGCTGCACACACGTTTGGCAGTGATCCAGGGGCATCTCTGTCACTGCATAAACACAAATATACACACACACACACACACTCAAAATTGATCTGATGTTGCACATTTCATACACTATAGGAATTCAAAGTGTTTTACATAGAAGAAATTAAAATAATCAAAAAGAAATAAGAATAATTAAAACAGTTTAGAATAAAAAATAAAATAAAATACAATACAAACAGACGGACAAACAGTGGCACAGTGCTCATTCAGTAAATGCACAGCTAAACAGATGTGTTTTGAGTCTGGATTTGAATGTGACTGTAGGGGCACATCTGATCTCCTCCTGAAGCTGTTCCAGCTCATCTGATCTCCTCTGGAAGCTGTTCCAGCACATCTGATCTCCTCTGGAAGCTGTTCCAGCACATCTGATCTCCTCCTGAAGCTGTTCCAGCTCATCTGATCTCCTCTGGAAGCTGTTCCAGCTCATCTGATCTCCTCTGGAAGCTGTTCCAGCACATCTGATCTCCTCCTGAAGCTGTTCCAGCTCATCTGATCTCCTCTGGAAGCTGTTCCAGCACATCTGATCTCCTCCTGAAGCTGTTCTAGCACATCTGATCTCCTCTGGAAGCTGTTCCAGCACATCTGATCTCCTCTGGAAGCTGTTCCAGCACATCTGATCTCCTCCTGAAGCTGTTCCAGCTCATCTGATCTCCTCTGGAAGCTGTTCCAGCTCATCTGATCTCCTCTGGAAGCTGTTCCAGCACATCTGATCTCCTCCTGAAGCTGTTCCAGCTCATCTGATCTCCTCTGGAAGCTGTTCCAGCACATCTGATCTCCTCCTGAAGCTGTTCTAGCACATCTGATCTCCTCCTGAAGCTGTTCCAGCACATCCTATCTTCTCCTGAAGCTGTTCCAGCTCATCTGATCTCCTCTGGAAGCTGTTCCAGCACATCTGATCTCCTCCTGAAGCTGTTCCAGCTCATCTGATCTCCTCTGGAAGCTGTTCCAGCACATCTGATCTCCTCCGGAAGCTGTTCCAGCTCATCTGATCTCCTCTGGAAGCTGTTCCAGCTCATCTGATCTCCTCTGGAAGCTGTTCCAGCACATCTGATCTCCTCCTGAAGCTGTTCCAGCACATCTGATCTCCTCCTGAAGCTGTTCCAGCACATCTGATCTCCTCTGGAAGCTGTTCCAGCTCATCTGATCTCCTCCTGAAGCTGTTCCAGCTCATCTGATCTCCTCTGGAAGCTGTTCCAGCACATCTGATCTCCTCCTGAAGCTGTTCCAGCACATCTGATCTCCTCCTGAAGCTGTTCCAGCACATCTGATCTCCTCTGGAAGCTGTTCCAGCTCATCTGATCTCCTCCTGAAGCTGTTCCAGCACATCTGATCTCCTCCTGAAGCTGTTCCAGCACATCTGATCTCCTCCTGAAGCTGTTCCAGCACATCTGATCTCCTCCTGAAGCTGTTCCAGCTCATCTGATCTCCTCCTGAAGCTGTTCCAGCACATCTGATCTCCTCCTGAAGCTGTTCCAGCACATCTGATCTCCTCCTGAAGCTGTTCCAGCACATCTGATCTCCTCTAGAAGCTGTTCCAGCTCATCTGATCTCCTCCTGAAGCTGTTCCAGCACATCTGATCTCCTCCTGAAGCTGTTCCAGCGCATCTGATCTCCTCTAGAAGCTGTTCCAGCACATCTGATCTCCTCCTGAAGCTGTTCCAGCTCATCTGATCTCCTCTGGAAGCTGTTCCAGCTCATCTGATCTCCTCCTGAAGCTGTTCCAGCACATCTGATCTCCTCTGGAAGCTGTTCCAGCACATCTGATCTCCTCCTGAAGCTGTTCCAGCACATCTGATCTCCTCCTGAAGCTGTTCCAGCACATCTGATCTCCTCCTGAAGCTGTTCCAGCACATCTGATCTCCTCTGGAAGCTGTTCCAGCACATCTGATCTCCTCCTGAAGCTGTTCCAGCACATCTGATCTCCTCTGGAAGCTGTTCCAGCACATCTGATCTCCTCCTGAAGCTGTTCCAGCACATCTGATCTCCTCCTGAAGCTGTTCCAGCACATCTGATCTCCTCCTGAAGCTGTTCCAGCACATCTGATCTCCTCCTGAAGCTGTTCCAGCACATCTGATCTCCTCCTGAAGCTGTTCCAGCACATCTGATCTCCTCCTGAAGCTGTTCCAGCTCATCTGATCTCCTCTGGAAGCTGTTCCAGCACATCTGATCTCCTCCTGAAGCTGTTCCAGCACATCTGATCTCCTCTGGAAGCTGTTCCAGCACATCTGATCTCCTCCTGAAGCTGTTCCAGCACATCTGATCTCCTCCGGAAGCTGTTCCAGCACATCTGATCTCCTCCGGAAGCTGTTCCAGCACATCTGATCTCCTCTGGAAGCTGTTCCAGCACATCTGATCTCCTCTGGAAGCTGTTCCAGCACATCTGATCTCCTCCTGAAGCTGTTCCAGCACATCTGATCTCCTCCTGAAGCTGTTCCAGCACATCTGATCTCCTCTGGAAGCTGTTCCAGCACATCTGATCTCCTCCTGAAGCTGTTCCAGCACATCTGATCTCCTCTGGAAGCTGTTCCAGCACATCTGATCTCCTCTGGAAGCTGTTCCAGCACATCTGATCTCCTCCTGAAGCTGTTCCAGCACATCCTATCTCCTCCTGAAGCTGTTCCAGCACATCTGATCTCCTCTGGAAGCTGTTCCAGCACATCTGATCTCCTCCGGAAGCTGTTCCAGCACGTCTGATCTCCTCCGGAAGCTGTTCCAGCACGTCTGATCTCCTCCGGAAGCTGTTCCAGCACATCTGATCTACTCCTGAAGCTGTTCCAGCACATCTGATCTCCTCCGGAAGCTGTTCCAGCACATCTGATCTCCTCCGGAAGCTGTTCCAGCACATCTGATCTCCTCCGGAAGCTGTCCAAGCACATCTGATCTCCTCCGGAAGCTGTTCCAGCACATCTGAAGTCGGGTCTTCCAGGACCACCGGACTTGAGACCCCCGAAGTCGGGTCCTCCCGGACTTAAAACCCCCGAAGTCTGGTCCTCCCGGACCATCGGACTTGAGACCCCAGAAGTCGGGTTCTCCCAGACCACCGGACTTGAGACCCCCGAAGTCGGGTCCTCCCGGACCACCGGACTTGAAACCCCTGAAGTCGGGTCCTCCTGGACCACCGGACTTGGAACCGCTGAAGTCTGGTCCTCCTGGACCACCAGCCTTGAGCCCACCGAAGTCGGGTCCTCCGGGGCGACAGCGGGCTGCTCGGGGACGGCCTCCAGAACGATAGTGGGCTGCTCGGGGACGGCCTCCGGGACGACAGCGGACTGCTCGGGGACGTCCTCCGGGCCTTGAGGGACGCTGAACGCTGCTTCCTCCTCTTCCTCCGTTTATGATTGCGAGGCGGTGGCATCAAGATTACCGCCTCTGGGGGCGCTGCAGTGTCTTCGGCCACCTCTGGGGGTGCTACAGTCTCTTGCAAGGGCATGGTGGCCATTTTGCCTGGAGAGACGGGCGTAGCTGGTGTTGCCCATTGGCTACGATGATGTAGATATGTAGTGAAACCCCAAAACTCCAGGATTTCAAGCCCCTTCATCTCCCACCAAGGCAATGGGTCATCAAGGCAGTTTTTAAAAAGATCATTCAGTGCTGCATAATTAAAATCCATGCCTCTCAAGAGAGTCCAAAATATCTGAGACAGACAACCCACCGTCTGGCCCTGCTGACGTAGGGTCGCTAAATTACAGAATCGTCCCCTCCTCTCCTTCTCAGTGGTTGGGGGAAGAATACGAAAACCTGTAGTGCTGGATCTATACATCTAGATGGACTCCTTCTGTCACGAGATGCACACAAAAAAGGTAAGATCCATGTGCAGTTTAATGGGGTAATCCATAATCATAAATCAGCCAGGCAAAGGGTCATTATCCATACAAAGACAGTCCAAAAACAAGAAACAAAACAGGAATGGAACTCAGAAGTGCAATCTAACATCAAACAAGGACTCCATGACAAACACTGAAACAGACAGGGTATAAAAAGACAGATCCAAACAATGTGAGTGGGAACAGCTGTGTGCAATGATCAGTGATGAGTTCAGACAAAGGATGATGGGAAATGCAGTTCATGATGTGATGGTGACGGTATGGGGAAGAGATCTCTAGTGGACACCCAGCGTACACCAACCAGACACTGTGACACTCTCAAAACACATTTGTTGATGGACTTCTGGTGACGCCATGTTGACAGCAGCCTGAGAGACTCGCTCTGTCCAAAATTTTAATAATTTCCTAACAAAACCAGCAGAAAACTCGGCGATTCTTAACAAATTCGACTTGTTGACAACTAGAGGCAGAGGACAAACTAAACAGGCGAAAACTTAAAGCAGCTAACAAGCGCAGTGTGCGCAATCAGATTCTAGTATGCGTGACTCCGAGTCAAAAATACTTGCTGAGCTCAAGAAAATGAGGAAAGACAACCAAGATGGGCACAATCAGACCCAACTATCTTTAACACGGCTGGAAACGTCCTTCGCTGAACTGAAAGGAGAACTTACTGAGCTGCAAAAGAGAACCACAGAGGCGGAGGACCGTATTAGTGCTAATGAAGACACGGCTAGGCGCCATGAACGGCCCCTTCGTTATTTACTGCACTGAGAAATGGATTTGAATGCACGATGTGAAGATATGCAAAATCGTCTAAGGCGAAACAATCTGAGAATTTATAAAGTGGCTGAAGGAAGCGAGGGGAGAGATGTTAAGCTTTTTGTACATGATTTGCTTAAATCTGCTCTTCGACTTCCTCCCGAACTTAACATCATCATTGAAAGGGCACACAGAGCGCTCACTGCCAAGCCCAAGAACCCTGAAGCAGCCCCTCGTTCGCTTGTTGTTAGGTTTTTGGACTTCTCATTAAAAGAAATCATACTAAGACAGGTCTGGGAGCAGAAAAAAGTCATGCACGAAGGAAAACAGATCTACTTTGATCACGACTTCTCTCCCGAGTTGCAGAAGAAAAGGGCGCTGGTGCGTGAAACAGTAAAGCTGCTAAAGGTGAAGAATAGGGCAAAGTGTGTTTTCCCTGCACAGCTGAGAGTTTTTATGGAGGATGGCGTGAAGACCTACCTGACATTGACAGACGCTGTGCTGGTACTTGAGAAGTTGGGGGTGCACGCCCGAGTAGACGAGAGGGAGCGACTGGAGACGTAGCTGTGCCAAGACAGGTGGAATACAGCGGGAAGGAGAGTCAACGGAGGTCCTGCGACACTCGCCTACGCCGAAATTAAAGCCTTTTTCAACGCCGATAACTAGTTTATACCTTCGCCGAGTTCATCTATCTAACTAAACCAGTATAGTTAGGAGAAGAAAAGTGAAGATTTCCAATATGGACGAGACGCGAGAACCACTAAGTGGAGGACCACCAATCCACAGCTAAGTCGCAAACGAAATGCTCTGAGAGCAACAGCGATAACGCACACGGCGTGTTTTTTCCCCGCGGAGGACCAGTCACCAACCTCCATCCAAGTTACACCGGGGACTGGGTCATTCAGGTTCGAGAACTAGTCAAAAGATTTACATTTGATCCAGTCGGGTATGTGGAAGCCTACATTGTTCTATTTGTTAGTTATGTGTTCATGTGCAAATGTTCTTTTTGTCCCGAGACTTTTAATGGGCCATACTGGGCATATACTGTTATTTTCTGTAATGATTATTTTTATGGTGATTTATGTGAGATTCAAGAAAGGGTTATAGTAGTTGAATATACAACATAATAACGGATGGATAATCTAATATGTGTTACTTATAATGTTAAAGGCTTAGGTAGTCCAATTAAAAGGAAAAAAAGTGCTGAATCATTTGAAAAAACGTAACTGTGCCATAGCAATGCTACAGGAAACGCATCTCTCAGACAAGGAGCACATGAAGCTGAGGAGAGAATGGGTAGACCAAGGGGGTAATCTATCGACCGGAAGTTGAAGCCGGCCGGGTGCCGCCATCTTGCAGCAGAACTTCACTTGCGTTAGCATTTCCATTGACTCCCATTCATTTTGGCGTCACTTTAACAGCGAATAACTTTACATCTGAGGCGTTTAAAGACTCCATTTGTCCATTATTTACTTCTAAAGAAACACGGCAATGTATAAAGGGCTCCATTACCTTCTATGTTACATTGTGGCCCCGTAGAAACAGTTTTTGTAAAAATAGGCTAACGATTGCGTCATAACCACTCGACTCTCTGTCGCGCTGTACAGAAATTACCGTACAGACAGGAGGAGAAGCTCGCAGGCAATCGGGGGGGACGTCCCGTCAAGGGAGAAGCCCATAGATAATGAGTCCATAAAAGCTATACTATACAAATGAATAATTAATCAGAATACTTACTCCTGCTCACTCACGCCAAAGAACTCTTTGCTCAAGTTCCCCGTCTCTGCAAGATTAACGTTGGCAATTTTCACGCACAGCTACTAGAAGATTAACGTCTGTCAGACAGGTTGCTCACGTCATCAAGCTTAGTTTGAGTCGGTTTGAGTCTGCGTGTCAGGAACGGAAGTGCTCAAAAATTGCTAAAAATGGGCTTCAACTGTCTCAACTGAGCTCTATGAGATGGCTCTGTCCACTTCTTATACTGTCTATGGGGTAGACCAGCAATATAGATCCTCACATCAAAGTGGGAGGAAAAGAGTTGCTATTCTTTTTAACAAGTCAGTGTATTTTTGCCATGAGAAAACTTTTAGTGACAAGGAGGGGAGATTTCTGATGGTGATTGGATGTATAGGGGGCATTAAAATGACTTTAGTAAACTTATATGCTCCAAATGAGGACTGTCCTATTTTCTTTAAAAATATTGTATCATTGATAGCAGACAAAGCTGAAGGGATTATTCTTAGAGATTTTAACTGTGTTCTGAGAGCATCGGTAGATAGGCTTCCTGCCGACTTTGGTCCAAGGACCAGGAAGTCTTTAACTCTTTGTGCATTAATGGATGAGTTGGGTTTGATAGATGTTTGGCGTCGCCTACATCCCAAGGAAAAAGATTTAACTTTTTTCTCAAATGTCCATTGTAGTCACTCAAGATTAGATATGTTTTTGATGACTGGTGCAGATTCCTATAGAGTGACCCAGTGTAATATTGAAGCAATTACCATTTCAGATCACTCTCCAGTCTCTTTGACGTTAAAGCTGAGTCCAAATAATAATTTTAAGTACTGGAGAGCAAATGTATCTATTCTAAATAACGAAGTGATTCAAAAACAAATTAGGAAAGTGTTATTAGAGTATATTCAATTTAATGACAATGAGACAGTAAGTCTATCAGTATTATGGGAGGGAGCCAAATGTGTCCTGAGAGGAAACATTATTGCGATTTCATCAAGATTAAAAAAAGAGAGGCTTGCAGAACAAGTAGGATTGGAAAACAAAATTAGACAATTAGAGAAAGAATACCAAACACTACAAAAAAATTACATACTTAATATGTTGAAAGAAAATAGGAAGAAACTAAATGACTTATTAACTTATAAAGCAGAGGGGCAGCTTCAAATTGACTGAGGAGGAAGCCAATCTATTGACACGCCCAATTAAAAAAGAGGAAATAAAAAACAGCATTTTAAAACTCAAAAATAACAAATCTCCAGGAGTGGATGGCCTCCAGGTGAATATTATAAAATATTTGAAAAAGAGCTTACGCCTCTTTTAGATAAAGTTTATAATTATGCACTTTCAGAGGGGGATCCTCCTCAGTCATGGTCCGAAGCGATTATTAGTGTCATTCATAAAGATGGTAAAGACCCTACTCTGTGCACGTCTTATCGCCCCAACAGCCTCCTCTGTGTTGATCTAAAGATACTGACTGCCATCATTGCAAACAGAATACAAAAATATATAAGAAAACTGGTGAAACCCGATCAGACTGGCTTTATCGCCCACAGACAGGGGACTGATAATGTTCAAAGAAAGAGCTTTAAACCTCCAAATAGTGGCACAGAAAAGGAACATCACATCAATGCTCCTCAGTTTAGATGCTGAGGAGGCGTTTGATCGCCCTTACGAAAAAGAAGTTTATTCAAGTGTGCTATTAGTATACTTATTTTAAACTTAAAAATAAGAAAGTATACTTTCAGTCTACTTTTTATGTACTTCTCCGAAATATACTTCAAATTGCACTTAAGTATACTTGACTTATACTGACAGAAAAGTCTAAGTATATTTGGCCTATACTTGTTGATCGAGATATACAGTACTTTACTATTTTGATTAAGTAGCTTATTAAAAATTTTTTTTTAACATAATATTACACACTGTCTTATAAGCTTGCATGTTCAAGCTTTCAGGTGGAATAGCTTATAGAGTAAATAAAATAAGCATGGAACTGAACCTGATCTTGTTCACAGCGATAATAATCCATTACGAAAAATAAGTTTATTCAAGTGTTATATTAGTATACTTATTTTCAACTAAAAATAAGAAAGCATTTCAGTCTGCATTTTATATACTTCTCAGAAATATACTCAACCCTTGTGCTGCATTAGATTTTTTACACCGTTGAGTGCATTAATGACCAAAAATGGTCACATAGTAAACATTGCCTAAAATATTATATATTATTATTATTTTCCACTTTTACCAAGTTAAATCTTTTAACCAGCATCAGTTCTCATCATAACTACCAAATATTTATTTAATTTCAGAATTTTAACCCTTTAAATGCCAGTTTTAGTGACAATACCATCAATTTGAATAAGAGGAAAAAACACAAAAATGTAATTATTTTCCATACACTAAATGCAAAGAGAAAACTTTAGATTTGGATTATCACAGTCTTGAATATGTCAAAAATTAGCAGCAACATTATTTCTGGTGGATTTAAAGATTTTGTGTTATGTCAGATTTTTTTTTTTAAATCCCACTCAGCGCGTTAATGACCAAAAATGGTCACATATTAAACACTGCCTAAATTATTATATATTATTATTATTTTCCACTTTTACTGAGTTAAATCTTTTAACCAGCATCAGTCCTCATCATAACTACCAAATATTTATTTAATTTCAGGATTTTAACCCTTTAAATACCAATTTTGGTGGGGATACCATCAATTTGTATAAGAGGAAAAAACACAAAAAATTTATTATTTTCCATACACTAAATACAAAGTGAAACCCTTGGCTTTGGATTATCACAGTCTTGAATATGCCAAAGATTAGCAGCAACATTATTTTTGGTGCATTTTTATTTTTTTGTGCTATGTCAGATTTAAAAAAAAAATCACACATAGCGCAAGGACAAATTTGGTCCTATTTGAACCCATTAAAATATCAATTTTTGAACCCACTGTCATAATATCATAAAATCATAATTTCTATTCAAATACCCTGTCATTACCAAGCCTTGGGGTAAAATATTTACTTTTTACTGTTTTCCATCAGTTGGTACCATTTTTCATATAACTGACATACTGCAAACATCTGTAGTACTGCAAACATTTTCCTGATTTCTACTAGGTGATTATAACCAGTGCCTGTCTCACTACACATCAAATTTGCTAAACCAAAACTACAAGATCACCATGAACATGAATTGTTATTTTTTCTATAAAAAAATGTATTCTATAAACATATAAAACATATCAAAACTTCAAAACAAAATGGGGTCATTCTTCAGCTCATTTGCAGGAGCTGCAGAATTGCAATGCTTGTAAATGCCACATTTTGAGCAGGTGGTGGAGATTGTTCTTTTTTTGTTAGGGCAGAAACTGCACCCCCTCCTCCTCTTGTCATGGGTGTCTGCAGATTCACTAGCTTTTCTTCATCTTGTCGAGTTTAAAATGGCCGCACCAAAGATGTGCACAGCTTTATAACTTTTGCATCAACCGCACTTGTATGAAAGGCAGACTTTGTTTTGGATCCCTCGCAGCTACAGCTTTGTGTTGCCGCAAGATGAAAGGTGTTATTATTGTCTAAGGACTTACTGCATGCTGTGTTTGTGCCTCTACATATGTGAGAAGTTATCAATTAACTTTGAAACATAGACTGCTAAAAAAAACGTAGCTGTGTCAAAGATGCGTAAAATTCTAAAGATTCATGTTTGTGCTTTCTTTAGCTAATGCGCGCGCACACACACACACACACACACACACACACACACGCCTACAGACACATCCTACACCACTGACACACACACACACACACATAGAGAGAGAGAGGGGAAGAGAGAGCAGCCAGAAAGGGTAAAATATGACCTTTAGGATATTGTGATTTGTCACTCGCATAAACACCATGTATTATATTTAGGCCCTACACACACACACTTTTGTCAACACAGACACACATTGCTCTCAGACATCCACACATACTCAGAAACATAATTTTAGATCATTGAGCCATTAAAATGCTTCATAACACACTCCATAGTGCCCCTAGTGGAAACCAGGAAAATAACATGCATTTCCACCCATAGGGAATACAAATGTAGTGACGTCATCTGGTGGAATACACTATATAATGCAAATATAATGCTTTTGCTTCAAAATGAAAGGATGTTTCAACATAAATCATGATTCATGTAGATTAATGACGGCCTCGGCTTTAAACAACGTTTTAATGGGTTTCAATGGGCCATTTTTGGTAATTATGGTGCTGAGTGTTACTATTTGATCTACACAGTGTGTGTTATACATATTTTGCAAAATGGGATCTCATTTTTTACATTTATCCAAAAAGTCACAATTTTGCCAAATTACATCCCATTTGCATTAAAACAGCCAAAATGGTCAAAGAAATTAAACTGCAAATGACCAAAAATGTCCCTAATGCAGCACAAGGGTTAAAATTACACTTAAGTGTACTTGACTTATACTGAGAGAAAGGTATATTTGGCCTGTACTTGTACTCAATCTTTTGATCGAGATATACTTAAAAGTATAATTAAGTATTCAAAGTACACTTGTCTTGTAGTTGTGTTATTTCTTTTGATCGAGTAGCCTATTAAATATACTTTTTTCCATAGTTTTTCATAAACAGTCTTATGAAACTTACATTGTTTGAAAATATTGATTAAAATATTGATATAAAACACTTTTCTAATTCTGAGTATCTGAATGTTTGTGTAGGCTAGTCCACTGGTAGTGCACATAGGAATTTACTTTAATTCTACTTTACACTTTCCCCGCCATTGACTGGATTTTCCAGCTATCCATGTTTTCACTGTTATACGGTAGGGTGCGCTATGACACATCTTCTAGAATCTGCGTATCAAAACTCAGGAGAAGAAGAAGCTGAAACAAGTGACAGAAGATTGCTCACGCAAATGTAAAATAACATGATCATCAAACATTAAACAGCATGTAAATCAAAACTGCTTAATGTTACCAAATGAAATGAAGCGTTACACGAGAAAAGGACTGTGAAGATTTGGGGGTGTTGGACTCGATCTACTCCATCTGTGTTTTGATCATCGTTCTGAATCTGATCAAGGCTTAGTCTTTAACAAAAATGAGATTTTTTTCAACTTTTTTGTTTAAAATGTTGCCTTTCTTTATGAAACTTACCAACATTCAAGTTTTGATAAAAGAGGGTGCATTTTTTTAAATTAAAGGTATTTTTCAAGTATAAAAAATAACATTTGAACATAGTAGTATAGGCCTACTGCACGTGCAAAAATAATATATAAATAGTAAACTATAAGTATAATGTTAAGTTCACTTAAAGAAAAGTTTAAAGAAACTTTAGTATAAAACTACTAAACTAGTAGTTTTGTCACAGTTCTGTCACCCTTGTCTGTGTTTTCTCTTGGTTTAGTGACAGAGCTGTGACACTCCTGGTTTGTCATGTGTTTGTGTTTAGTCTGGTCTTTTGTGAGCACATGGCTGTCATGTTATTTCTTTGTGCCATGTGCTCTCCTGTCAATTGTCAAACCCCGCCCATCTTGTTATCTCGTTATTGTTTAATTTCCCACCTGCCTGCCTCGTTACCCTCTTATGTTTGTTCCCCTATTTAATCTCCCTGTGTTTGCAGTCCTGTGCTGGTTCGTTGTCCATGTTCCTTGTGTTGCCTAATCCTGCCTGTTATTGTTCCTGTTTTCCCCTACGAGGGAGTTTCGTTTGTTTTTTACCTAATAAATATACCCATTTGTTATGCACTTGAGTCCTCGCACCTTGAATCCACCCGTTCCGTGACAAGTTTACTGAGAGTACATTAAAAGAAACGTCTCGGTTACATATGGTAACCCTCGTTCCCTGAGGGAGGGAACGGAGACGTAGGTCAGACTGACCAATAGGAATCTCGCCAGAGAGCCAATTTACTTCGAGTGAATCTAAAACAAGCCAATGCACATTGGCGTGCAATCATTTGCAACAGCTGCGCGTCCTCGTCAGCGCGGGTATATAACGAGCGGCTGTGTGATTGCACTACAGTTTTTTGCTGAGGAGCCAAACTTGGAAGCTGGGCCCCCCGGCGGGCAGCAGCAGATGTGGCGACGGGACCTACGTCTCCGTTCCCTCCCTCAGGGAACGAGGGTTGCCATATGTAACCGAGACGTTCCCTCCCGGTCAGTCACTACAACGTAGGTCAGACTGACCAATAGGAATCCCTACCAAAGCGCCACAGTCGCTGCACCCCATCCAGCGCCCCATGCAAGCCTCTGCACCTTCTTGCCTGAAAGGACGATAGGAGGAGGGTTACACAGAGAGTGTCTGACACTGTTGTTCCTTTATAACCCATACAGTGAGACTTCACTGGGAAAGCGTGCCCTTTTTTAGAGGGAGGGGAACGCTGCGGAACCCACTTTCTTCAGAGAGTTATGTGGAAATACATATGGACTAACCCGAAGGCTGTACTGCATATGATATAATGGGTGACTTAGCCCAAGGGAAAGACACGGGCTTCCGACTTAGGAGCAGCCGTGGAACATATACACATATGGGATCCCCGAAGGGTCGCACATATGGAACCCAGCCCGGGTCCGGCTCTCAAGGATTCAGCGGACAGGGGCCTGGCTCCGGACGCTCCGCCATGTCCGGGCCGAGGGGTGTTGGAGGACTCGACAGGTTTTTCACTCTGGAGCAATAAGGTTGCACAGTAGGGTGCAGCAAGCCGACAGAGCTGGGCCTCTCAGTGCTTCTACCCGTTTAGGGTGAGAACACTGGAGGAGACCGGCTCTACACGTAGGCTATAGTATCTAGCGAACGTGTTAGGTGTCGCCCAGCCCGCAGCTCTACAGATATCTGTTAGCGAGGCGCCACGAGCCAGCGCCCAGGAGGATGCAACGCCTCTCGTGGAGTGTGCATGCAACCTGAGCGGGCAGGGCACGCCTTGAGCTTGGTAAGCCAAGGCGATGGCATCCACTATCCAGTGGGCCATCCTCTGCTTGGAGACAGCCTTTCCCTTCTGCTGCCCTCCGTAACAGACAAAGAGCTGGTCTGAGGTCCTGATGCTTTGAGTTCTGTCCACGTACATACGCAGAGCGCGAACGGGACAGAGCAAAGCCAGGGCTGGGTCTGCCTCCTCCAAAGGCAGCGCTTGCAGGTTCACTACCTGGTCCTTGAAGGGAGTGGTAGGAACCTTGGGCACATAGCCAGGCCGGGGTCTTAGTACCACATGGTTGTCACCCGGCCCGAACTCTAGGCACGATTCGTCGACCGAAAATGCGTGCAGGTCTCCTACCCTCTTGACAGAGGCCAGTGCAACCAGTAGCAAAGTCTTCATAGAAAGAAGCTTTAAGTCTACTGACTGCAGAGGCTCAAAGGGGACATCCTGAAGTGCTCAAAGCACCAGGGAAAGATCCCAAGAGGGTATGGAGGGGGGTCGAGGAGGATTTAATCGTCTCGCCCCCCTAAGAAACCTGACGACCAGGTCGTGCTTCCCCACTGTTTTGCCATCTATGTGGTCGTGATAAGCTGAAATAGCGGCAGCATGTACTTTGAGGGTGGAGGGAGACAGCCTTCGCTCCAACCCATGCTGCAAGAAGGAAAGCACAGACCCTATCGAACATCTTCGGGGGTCTTCTCGGCGAGAAGAACACCACTCGACGAACAGGTTCCACTTCAGGGCGTAAACACGTCTCGTGGACGGCGCCCGTGCTGAAGTGATGGTGTTAAGTACCTCAGGGGGTAAGTCACCTAGAACCTCCGCGTCCCGTCCAGGGACCAGACATGGAGTTTCCAGAGGTCTGGACGCGGGTGCCATAGGGTGCCCCGTCTCTGAGTCAGAAGATCCTTCCTCAGAGGAATGGGCCAGGGAGGGACTGTCACAAGGAGCATGAGTTCTGGGAACCAAGTCCGGGTGGGCCAATAGGGAGCCACCAGAAGGACCTGCTCCTTGTCCTCCCTGACTTTGCACAGTGTCTGTGCAAGAAGGCTCACTGGGGGAAACGCATATTTGCGAAGGCCCCGGGGCCAGCTGTGTGCCAGTGCGTCCGTGCCGAGTGTTCCCTCGGTCAGGGAGTAAAACAGCTGGCAATGGGAGGTCTCTGAGGAGGCAAACAGGTCTACCTGAGCCTCCCCGAACTCTCTCCAGATCAGCTGAACCACCTGGGGGTGGAGTCGCCATTCTCCCGGGAGCACAGCTCGTGATAGCTCGTCGGCCACACGGTTGAGCACGCCGGGGACATACATGGCTCGAAGCGACCTCAGATGCTTCTGACTCCAGAGGAGGAGATGGCGGGCAAGTTGCGACATGCGACGGGAGCGTAGACCACCTTGCCGGTTGATATACGCAACGGTCGCAGTGTTGTCCGTACGGACCAGCACATCCCTGCCCTGCAGCGGTCTTTTCAGACGGCGCAGAGCGAGATGTACTGCTAGCAACTCGAGGCAATTGATATGCCAATGCAGATGAGGGTCCGTCCACACCCCTGATACTGCATGCCCGTTGTACGTGGCACCCCAGCCGGTGGCTGAGGCATCTGTGAATACCACAGCATGCCTGGATACCTGTTCCAAGGGGACTCCTGCCCGAAGGAACGAGGGATCTGACCACGGGCTGAAGGTCTGACGGCAGGCCGGTGTGATCGCCACCCGGTGAGTGCCGTGATGCCACGCCCATCTCGGGACTCGGCCGTGAAGCCAGTGCTGAAGCGGTCTCATATGAAGCAAGCCAAGCGGGGTTACCGCTGCTGCCGCTGCCATATGCCCCAGGAGCCTCTGAAAGAATTTCAGTGGGACCGCCGTCCTGCCTTTGAACGTGTTCAAGCAGTTCAGCACCGACTGACCGCGCTGCTCTGTGAGGCGCGCTGTTTGTGCGACTGAATCCAATTCCATACCGAGAAAAGAGATCCTCTGCACGGGGGCGAGTTTGCTCTTCTCCCAGTTGACCCGAAGACCCAACTGGCTGAGGTGCCTGAGCACAAGGTCCCTGTGAACGCATAACTGATCTCGAGAGTGTGCTAGTATGAGCCAGTCGTCGAGATAGTTGAGGATGCGAACACCCTGTTCTCTCATGGGAACAAGGGCCCCCTCCGCGACTTTCGTGAAGACACGGGGGGACAGGGACAGCCCGAAGGGTAGGACCTTGTACTGATATGCTCGACCCTCGAACGCAAATCGTAGAAACGGCCTGTGTCGAGGGAGAATCGAGACATGAAAGTACGCGTCCTTCAGGTCGATCGCTGCAAACCAATCTCGGGGACGGATGCATTCGAAGATGCGTTTGTGCGTGAGCATTTTGAACGGTAGCTTGTGGAGGCTCCGATTCAAAACTCGCAGGTCCAAGATCGGTCGTAACCCACCACCTTTCTTGGGTACAATGAAGTAGGGACTGTAGTGCCCTGACCTCATATCGGCTGGAGGGACCGGCTCTATCGCGTCCTTCGCCAGTAGGACTGCGATCTCCGCGCGCAAGACATGGGCATCGGCTGCTCTCACTGTAGTGGAGTGGATGGCCCGAAACTTGGGGGGACGCCGGGCGAACTGAATCGCGTAGCCGAGCCTGATGGTCCGGATGAGCCAGCGAGACGGACTGGGGAGCTCTAACCAGGCTCTCAGAGACCGTACAAGCGGGACCAAGGGGACCGTAGGCGTACCCGGAGTGGGGCAGCGAAGTGGAACACAGGGACCTGGATGGGGGGGCTCTCTCTGGGAGGCAGCCCCCAGCGGGGTCTGAGTGTGCTGTAAGGCGCTTACCTGGTTCCATGGGGCAGGAGGTGCGGGAGGCGGCTCGGTGGCGTTCTCGAACCGTACACTGCTGCCAGCTGGCGATAGAAGAGGAGGATGAGAGTGGTAAGGATTTTGACCCCCCACTGCTCTCCGAGTCCTCTTCGGACCCAGAGATGATAGAAACTGCTCTTTTATTGAAAATTTGGGTACCGCTGGCCTCAGAGCGGAACAAAACAAAACAAAAGATTTTCCACCCGGCCCTCTTCCGGGGGAGGGAGCGATGCGGCCATCGTCTCCTGAAGAGCAGTCCCTGCCATCCCTGGGTTGCCCGTCCTAGGGCCGCTTGGTGCTGGCTTTGCCGCCCTTCTTGGCGGGGCCCTGGACGGGCGGGGCGTTCTGCCTGCGACTGGCTCCGCGGCGCCGCTTAGGTGGAGGCTGCTGCTGCGGCGCGGGAGCCGGGGAGGGCGCAGGCGGACGCCCCCGGCGACGAGCAGACTGAGGAGCCGCCGGCGATGGGGTGGAGGCAGCAGCTGACCGCCGCGGCATGATGTGTTTGATGGCCTCAGTCTGCTTCTGTACAGCCGAGAACTGCTGGGCAAAGATCTCGACCGCGTCGCCGAAGAGGCCGGTCTGGGACACGGGGGCGTTGAGGAACCGGAGCTTGTCGGTCTCCCGCATGTCGGCCAGACACAGCCAGAGATGGCGTTCCTGGACCACCATTGTGGACATCGCACGGCCCACTGAGCGAGCGGTAGCCTTCGTCGCACGAAGCGCGAGGTCCGTCGCTCGCCGGAGTTCTTGGAACACCAGTGGATCGTGACCACCCTCGTCCAGTTCCTTCAGTGCCTTGGCCTGATGGACCTGGAGCAACGCCAAAGCGTGCACGGCAGAGGCAGCTTCCCCACAGGCCTTGTAAGCCTTGCCGGTTAAGTCCGACGAGTACTTACAGGCCCGGGAAGGGAGACACGGTTCTCCGCGCCAGGTGGAGTTAGGGCACAGTTGCATAGCAACGGCCCGCTCCACCGGCGGGATGCGCGTGTAACCCATAGCTGCCCCGCCGTCAAGGGTGGTGAGGGAGGAGGAACTACTGGAGCGGTTTCGGGCAGTAAAAGGTGCCGTCCACGTCCCAGTGAGCTCCTCATGCACCTCCGGGAAGAAAGGCACTGGGGTGGGATGCTGAGCACCAGCACGCGCCACCCCGAGATACCAATCGTCCAGCCTCGAGGGTTCGGGACCCGGTGGAGGGTTCCACACGAGTCCGACCCTCTCGGCGGCCCGGGAAAGCATGGCCATCATCTCCGGGTCCGTATCGGGCACCGCCGGCACCCCCGAAGGAGGCAGCGGCTCCGACACGTCGTCCGCAGAGATATCTGACCCACCCTCCGATGCCGCGATCGACATCTGTTCATCGCCGGGAGCGCCAAAGGAAACGGCTGGTACACACCTCGTGGATGGTCCAGCACGCTCCTGTGGCAGCTCACATGGTTGCGGAGGCTGAGAGGAGTGAGGGTTCCTAGGGGGTTGGTTCCCCGAAGGAAGCGCGCTCACTGTAATCCTCAGGTCACCCGTGCCAGCGTCCGAAGCAACCCTCGCAGGAGGATTGGAACGGGGCGCCGGCACGGGGACTCCGCCCCTTTGCAGGAACGAGAGTCTCGACCTCAGCTCCGAGATGGTCATCTTCCCACAATGGGAACATGACTCATCCACGAACGCTGCCTGTGCGTGTTGTAAGCCCAGACACACAAGACAGCGTTCGTGACCATCCCGCGATCCCAGGTAACGACCGCATCCAGAAACACACAGATAGAATGTCATCTTTAAAAAGACGCAATCTATCTGTGTAAGCTCTTTTAGGAACTGCTCTCGCTGACACTGAGGCACACAGGGGGACAGATACAGACGATCACGGCCGGGAATGTGCACCCGTACGTGCGCTGATCAGCTCTCGTGCTCAGTCTTACCAGCTGTGAAAACAGCTTTTGGGTTTCTTCACCGGAGAGAAAGAAATCTGTCCACGCTGTCGCGCCGTAACACCCGTATCAGAGAGAGAGTTTTGCTTGCAAGAAGTCACTCTAAGCAGAGGCATCGAAGTTTAGGCTCCGAAGCAAAAAGCTGAAGTGCAATCACACAGCCGCTCGTTATATACCCGCGCTGACGAGGACGCGCAGCTGTTGCAAATGATTGCACGCCAATGTGCATTGGCTTGTTTTAGATTCACTCGAAGTAAATTGGCTCTCTGGCGAGATTCCTATTGGTCAGTCTGACCTACGTTGTAGTGACTGACCGATAGGGAACTGTGCAAGTACACTTGCAGTATAAAACAACCAAACTAGTAGTTTACTGAGGCCCTGTTTACACGAAAACGATTCCGGGTGAAAACGTAATAATATTTTATCGGATGTGCCTTTCGTTTACACGGCGACGGCGTTTTTGGGGCTTAAAAACGCAAAAAAGTGAAACCACCCTCCAAAGTGGAAATCTTAAAAACGCTCCACCGTCGCGTTTCCGTCTAAACGGGTAAAAACGCAAATCTACTAGGGAGAGAAGTAGAAGGAAGGTTGTACGCAGGCGCACGGACTTGTTGTTGTTGTGTGGCAGTGCTTCACATTGCCACCTAGCCGCCTGGAGTGCATACTACATCGCATTTCTAACACTTTTGCGTCTCCAAATGCACGCAGATTTCCCCCCCATAACGCTCGTCTAAACGCAGAATAAAAAGTGAAAACGAAACGCCACTTTTGCGTTTTCTCTTCAGATCGTTTCCGTGTAAACATGGCCTGAGAGTACACTAAAAGAGCAAAAAGAATATATAATTAGTAAACTATAAGTTCACTTAAAGAAAACTTGGAGTATAAAACTACTAAACTAGTAGTTTACTGAGAGTATACTTCAAAGTGTACTTTTATAAACTAAAAATTTGCTACAAGTATTAAAATAGTAAACTATTAGTATACCCATAAGTTCACTTGCAGTACAAATGAGAAACGTAATTATGAACTAGTTGTGCACTTAAAGTTTACTAATGTTAAACTTATAGTACACTTAAACATATACCTACTTTTATATACTGCAAGTGGGCCAATTTAGTCCCAAGCAGTATTAAAATAGTATTAAAATAGTACACTTACAAGTTTACTACTAGTACATATTGACATTATTATACTTACTAAATAATTATACTTGAAAATATACTTGAACATTACTTAAGTAAACTTCATAAAATTAACTTGAAGTATACTTCTTTTTCGTAAGGGCGGGTGGACTGGGGCTTCCTACAACAGACATTGAGGCACATGGGCTTTAATGAGACGTTTATAAAGTGGGTCCAAACTTTTTATAAAAACCCCAAGTCACGTGTAAGGGTCAATGGGCACTGCTCAAAATTTTTTCAAATTCATTATTTGCTTTGAGTATAGAGCCATTAGGCAAATTTATTAGATCCAATCCTCTCATACAGGGAATAAGAGATATATTGTCACTTTTCGCTGACGATATTTTATTATTCCTGGAAAACCCTATCACTTCTGTTCCGGCCTTGCTTCACAGTCTTAAGGAGTAAAGTATGATATCAGGTTATAAAATTAATACAAACAAATCAGAAGCCTTAATGATTGTTGGGGTTGGCCATTGCAGTTGGATAATCTGGTCTCATTCAGACACTCCAAGCAGGGGTTTAGATATCTTGGAGTAATTCTTACCCCCAAGACTACGCAGTTGTTCTCATCTAACTATGATAAATTGTTAAAGGAAATCAGAACTGATTTAAATAGATGGGATGTACTACCGCTTTCTCTTTTGGGTAGAATTGAATGTATAAGAATGAATATTCTTCCAAGATTATTATTGTTGTTTCAAAACCTCCCTCTTGTTATACCACAATCTACTTTCAAATTTCTAGATAAATTAACGTTGAAATTTATTTGGCAGAACAAAAGACAAAGAGTGCGCCTTCAAATTTTAATGTCTGCTAAGGGGAATGGGGGCTTAAATCTACCAAATTTCAAATGCTACTATTGGGCTGCCTAAATAAAAGCTATGGTGGCATGGATCATTCGTGATCCGGAGTCACAGTGGGTCTCTATGGAAGAGTATTCTGTGTCAGGAGTCTCTCTCTCTCAACTCCCATTTCTCAACCTGAAATCTCAGAAAAAAATAAAAATTGCAAATGTATGGGTCAAACATACTTTAAAAATTTGGAATAAGGTCCAAAAGCAGTTGAAGGGAAAGACTGCTTTATCTCGAGCTACAACTATTAATGGAAATATTGAGTTCCTTCCATCTTTATCAGACAACAGCAGCTTTCGGGGATGGGCTGAGAGGGGTCTCCTCACAGTGGATCAATTGTTTGATAGAAATGTAATTAAAACCTTTGCCCAATTAAGAGCAAAATTCTTAGTATTTTCAGATAAGGAGCTATGTAACAAAACATAATGATTGGGAACTGATCAGAAGAGAGCCTACAAATATAGAGAAACTTTTTATTAAGTTGATTGAAAATGGTGGTGTAATGAAAAAACAAATGTCCTTGATGTACAAAAAATTGTTGATCGACATGTCAGATAATACACAACACATAAAACAACAATGGGAAATGGAGCTGAATGTTTCTTTGGATGACGATGTTTGGGTTGACATTTGCTCTGGATGTCATTAAGGTGTGGGCACAGTCAGGTTTGAAGGGAGTTTGATTGGAAGTCAAAAATCAGATTGATTTTTCAGGACCCCGTTAAAATCTTTCCTCACTAAGAGTACCATGAATGACAAATGTTGGAGAAACTGTGGATTGGTTGGTGATCAAGCTCACATCTTTTGGGACTGTCCCATCATACATAACTTTTGGAAGGACATTAAGGACAGTTTGGAAAATCTACTAAAAGTGAACATCTCTTTTGACTCCCAAACTTTTTTACTGGATATCTTTCCAGACAATCTTTCTCAAGACCAAGCATTTCTTCTCCATCTCCTCTTAATGACGGCAAGGAAAATGATAACAATCTGTTGGTTAAAACCTGAGCCACCCACCATTACGCAATGGATACAAAAGATAAGACAAGTTTATTTAGTGGAACGGTTGACAGCACAACTACAATTAAAAACCTCAGTTTTTGAAAGAAGATGGGGTCCTGTTATTGACTTTTTGAAATAGGACATAAGCCTATGCCTTAAATTGTTTATGTTGTTGATTGTAAATAATGTATGAGGCCCAGCCTCAGGACAATGTTCATGTTCTTCTTTTTGTTTTTTGTTTTTCTTTTGTTTTGTGTGTGTATACACAATAAAGTAAAAAAAAAAAAACAATAAAAAAAACACATTTGTTCACTAGGGCCTTACTTGATTTATTTTATTGTTGTATTTTATTAACTTATTTCTATTATGTGATTTTACTTTTGGTTCGGGCTGTCAGGGTGGAGGAGTTTGAAAGAACTGGGGACTGATATTTTGGATGCGCACTCAGACATAAAGCAACTTCACGAGCCGAGGAGAAGTGAGAGCAGACCTTCCTCGGCTGCCAAGCCTATGTCCTGACAGACCCGCCATTCCTATTGGCAAAAAATGCGATGTGCTTGTTTCTGTGTATGTGAGTTCAATAAAAATGCATACACCCTCACAAAAAGAGCTGTTTCCTCCTCCAACCGACACTGTGTTCCTCGGCCTGCCGCAGTCTGTGCCTGTCCCAGTGTCATCGGGATGCTATCCTGCATGAGCCGTTTCTCCACCGGCTATGGTGACAGGGGACGAAATCCGGCTGTAATGTCAGTTTCTGGACGTGTGGGAAGTCATTCCAGGCACCCCGTTTTAACGGTGTGATTCCACTGCTAAAATTGCCTCAAAATACACCCGTTTTGAGACAAGAGGTTCACAGACTGCTAGCAAAAGGAGCGATAGAGCGAGTCTCTCCTGGACCTGAGACCCATCAACCATTTGTGGTTTCGTACATAAATCGCCAAGGCGGCATGTGCTCCAAAGCCCTTTTCGAGCAGGCTGTGGGCCTTCTATTGTGGGCGTACATCTCCCCATCAGAGCGTCACATATCCCCGGTCTCCTAAACCGTGGAGCGGACATGCTTTTGAGGAGCGGGATTCCTCACGAAGACTGGAGACTTCACCCCGGGACGGTACGGATGATTTGGGAATGCTTCCGGAGTGCGGAAGTGGATCTGTTTGTGACGAGCGAGAACACGCACTACCCGCTGTTCTTTTCGCTGTCTCAAGCCCCACTGGCAGGGGACGCTCTGACATTTGCAAAGAGCCAGACTTTATGCGTTCCCTCCGGTGAAGATTTTGCCTCTGGTGTTATGCAAAATCAGGGAGGAGAAATCGTTTGTGATCCTCGTTGCCCCGAACAGGCTGAATCAGCTTTGGTTTCCGGACCTGATAGAGATTCTGGCGGCTCCTCCGTGGCGGATTCTCCTCCGGAAGGACCTGCTGTCTCAAGCGAACGGGGGTATATGGCACCGCATCCCAGACTTGTGGAGCATGCGTGGCTGCTTCAAGGGTCTCAGAGGGGCTAATGAGGCGCCCTGCCTTCCCTTGTGCTGGATACACTCACAGAGTATCGTGCACCTTACATGAGGCGCCTTTATGCTCTGAAATGGGGAGTGTTTGAGAAATGGTGCCGTGATAACGATATCGACCCGGCGAGCTGTCCCGTGTCGGATGTTTTACGTTTCCTGCAGCACAGGTTGGATAACGGGAGCCTCCAGTCCACGCTAAAAGTCTTTGTGCCCGCTATTGCCTCGGTTTTTGCCGGTTAACGTTCAATTACTCAGGAAACATGCGCTGGTGGTCAGATTTCTCAGGGGGTCGAGGAGACTACATCCCCCCCGCTCGTCTTCAGTACCACCGTGGGATCTTGTTCTGAAGGCTCTTTCTTGTCCCCCGTTTGAGCCCTTGGCATCTATCACGGTGACGGAGCTCTCTCTCAAAACTGCTTTGCTTCTTGCCTTGCTTTGGCAAGAAGTCCATAGGAGATCTGCATGTGCATGCGTTCTCGGTGAACAGCGATTGTATTCGCTTTGGGCCCGGTGACTGTAGTGTCACTCTCCGGCCAAGACGGGGTTACGTGCCTAAGTCTCTATCTGCTTCCTTTAAGGCACAGGTCATTTCTCTACCCGCTTTGTCTTCCGAGTCGTCAACCTCGCATGATGCTGTTTGCCCTGTCAGGGGTTTGCGGGGCTATATTGACCGCTCAGCCGCCTTTAGACAGTCAGACCAGCTCTTTGTGTGCTACGGTGGCTGTACTAAGGGACGGGACATCTCTAAACAGAGGCTCTCTCACTGTAGATTGGATGCCATCGCTTTGGCTTATCAAAACCAGGGACATGAATGTCCCCTCAACATCAGAGCTCACTCAACCTCGGTTCCCTGAGAGACGGTGTTACGTCCAAGGACGTATTTATTAATTTATTATTAGTATTATTTTCTTTTGAACTTCTTTGGTTTGCTTTACTCCTGAAAAGGGTGGGCGTGGTTGTGTTCCCTGTGTTTTTGTTTGCTTGCTGTGTCTCTTTTGTGTCTCTTTTTCTCTCTCTCTCTCAGGCCATATCATCAGCACCTGTAACCCGTTTGTGAGAGTGTGCCTGAGACGAAGAGTATAATGGCCGGGCCAGTCCAGTGTTTGCAGCAGCGAGACATACTTCTCCCCTGCTCCGGATTGAACTCTGTTGTGGAATGACTTTGCTTTTGACATTCAGAGACAGTAGTTGTGAGTTAGCGGTGGTTAACTGAGTTTAGCAGCGACCTGTGTTAACTGTAAGTGTTAAGTGATCTTGCTCTCACTTCAACGGAAAATTAAACAGAAGGTATTGTGTTCCTGTTAACCTGTTTAATAATTACTATTGTGAGGGAAGCTGTAGGGCCTTTTTCTTTTTATACTGCTTTTGTCCCTGTTTTTCTATAGCAAGGGATTTGAGGGAAGTTTATGTTGTTCATTTCTTTTTTTCTTTCTTAGGTTAGTTAGGATTCCTCCCTAAATTAGATAGTGGCTGTTTTGTTTGTTATTTTAGGCCTTGCTCTCCCCTGAGCTGTTGCTTCCCAGTAACCCATGTTATGTCTTTTTAGGTCTTTTTTGTAAATAAAATCCTTTCTTTGATATATCATCGGGTGTCATCTTCACTCTGGGACAGAGGATTGAAGTGTGTTCTCGCCTTCCTCCTTTTATTTAATTTTACGCCTTTTCCTTTGTTACCTCCATTCCCGACCCCTAGACGGATAGGGGAACGTGACAGACGGGAACGAGACATTGCCGCCGTGCTTGCCGCTCGATCAGCTGTTCAGCGTTCAGTTTCAGACTCTGAGGATATTGTCGTTCCTCCTCATGCTGCCCAAAGGCTCGTCAGTATTTGCATACTTTGAGACAATTGGCCAGTTGTTTTACTGGTGTTATCTGGTTTAAGAATTGGTGAAGAAGGAGAAGAGTTCCCGCAGCGTCAGCTAACACAATGTCTCGTTCCCATCTCTCAGGGAACTGAGGTTACAATAGTAACCGGAGACGTTCTTCAGACATGTCCTGAAACGCCCATTAGTTCCTGCACTGGGAAAGGGCCTGTATCTGGTGTTTTGTTTTACTCGATAATTACATATTTTACAGCTTGTACATACTGTACGTGTGCCTAGACTTTTTTTTTTAACTGTGGTAAAATAAGGTGCTTTATAAGAGGAATAAAAATCAATCATACATACTTTGCCAGTTTCTCTTCAAGCCGAGATTGCACACGCACCAAATAACCATCAATCTGGGTCTATAACAAATCAAAAAAAGCGTAGAAAATGAAATGAACAACACTAAAAACAGTAACAGCAAGAGCATAGAAGTTTATAAATATGAAACACATTCTTACTTTGTTCCTCTCATACAGTAGCGGTGTGCAGAACAAGATGATATCAGCTGCCAAAAAGAAGAAGAACATTTTACACTCATTCTTTTGTTATAAAACAAACAATTGTATAGAGTGTGGGTTATTTCAGTTGGGGATAAAAAAATCAACATTATATTTTATGTATACATTTTGTACCTTTTTCTTAGAGAACTGCATCATATTAAAGGAATTCATCATTGTATTAGCACAGTACCTTCTGTACTGTATGTTATGTGAATTTACTTTAACCACCAATATACTTATATTTGATCATTATTTTGACTATTATTATTTATTTATGAAGACAGGCTTACCCAGAATTAAAATTGTGATACCATTGAAGACGGCCCCCACACATGTCAGAAACCACATCACAACTGCAAGCTGCAGATAAACACAGCAGGTCAGTCACTTTTTACTGTGAAACGTTTCGGTTACTAATTTAACATTCTACATTACGTGCACAGTGCTGACTGATAACAAAGAATTGAATTGAAGTATGAATGATTTTCTTAGCAAACACTTCTTTTAAAGGGTTAAAAGGTATGGTTATTTTCATGATCTTCACAGTTTTTTGGGGTCTCCTAGAATATGTTTACAAAAAATATTCTGTTGTCTGTTGTGATTGGTCAGCCGGCCCCAGTCTGCTGTGATTGGTCAGCCGGCCCCAGTCTGCTGTGATTGGTCAGCCGGCCCCAGTCGGCTGTGATTGGTCAGCCGGCCCCAGTCGGCTGTGATTGGTCAACAGGCCCCAGTCTGCTGTGATTTGTCAACAGGCCCCAGTCTGCTGTGATTGGTCAACAGGCCCCAGTCTGCTGTGATTGGTCAACAGGCCCCAGTCGAAATGATCAGACTTTTAAACGCGAACCTGTGATTAACGCTGACGGCGTTCACATGCTCATTCAGAATTGATTCTATAGTTATGTGCTTTTTAAAATATGTGCGCAGGTTTATAATTCATACAACCCAGCCTAAACAAACTGCTTTTCTTGCCTATAAATTTTGATACAGAATTTTGTTTTATTTTATCACTTCGGGGTACGCGAGCCGGAATTCACAACGCTTTATCTGTAGAGTGGGAAAGGGATCCTCCATAGGGAGAGGATAGTGGATACTTCAGCACTGCATTGTCATCGGGTCCAGGCGGATCTCCTTCGTCAGATCTGGACACGGCCTGGATCCGGCAGGCTGCGGGAAAACCTCGGGATAAACAAAGACACTAATATTAGCGTAGATGCCATTCTTCTTATGATGTAGCGAGTACATCAAGATTTAACGGAAGTGTTCCCAGTTCCGGCTGACCTAATCTATGCAGCCTAACATTGAATTTATAGAAGTCTATAGTGCGTTATGTGTATGCTAGGTCAAAGAGATGTGTTTTTAGTCTAGCTTTGAACTGACAGAGTGTGTCTGCTTCCCGGACAATGGTAGGAAGACTGTTCCAAAGTTTTGGTGCTAAATAGGAAAAGGATCTACCGCCTGCAGTCGATTTAGATATTCTAGGTATTATCAACTGACCGGAATTTTGAGATCGCAATGGACGTGAAGGACTATAATGCGTTAAGAGCTCGCTCAAGTACTGCGGAGCTAAACCATTTAGTGCTTTGTAGGTAATCAACAATATTTTAAAATTTATACGATGTTTAATAGGGAGCCAATGCAGTGTTGACAGAACCGGGCTAATATGGTCATATTTCCTGGTTCTGGTAAGAACTCGAGCTGCGGCGTTTTGAACTAGCTGTAGTTTATTTATTAAGCGTGCAGGGCAACCACCCAGTAGAGCATTACAATAATCTAGCCTTGAGGTCATGAACGCATGGACTAATTGTTCCGCATTTCCCAATGAGAGCATATGGCGTATTTTAGATATATTTTTAAGATGGAAAAATGCAGTTTTACAGATACTAGACACGTGGCTTTCAAAAGAAAGGTTGGTATCAAAGAGCACACCCAGGTTCCTAACCGACGACGAAGACTTGACAGAGCAGCCATCAAGTGTTAGACAGTATTCTGGGTTATTACGTGTGGAAGTTTTTTGTCCAATAATTAGAATCTCTGTCTTTTCAGAATTTAGTAGTAGGAAATTACTAGTCATCCAATTTTTTATATCAGCTATGCATTCCGTTAATTTTGTGAATTGGTAAGTTTCGTTGGGTTTTGAAGAAATATACAGCTGAGTATCATCGGCATAACAGTGAAAGCTAACTCCATGTTTCCTAATGATATCTCCTAATGGTAGCATGTACAGAGTGAACAGCAGCGGTCCTAGTACTGAGCCTTGTGGTACGCCATACTGAACTTGTGATCGATAAGACATCTCTTCATTTACTGCTACAAACTGATAACGGTCAGATAAGTATGATTTAAACCATGCTAGTGCAATTCCACTAATGCCAACATAGTTTTCTAGTCTATTTAAAAGAATGTTGTGGTCAATTGTGTCAAATGCAGCACTAAGATCGAGTAACACTAATAGAGAGATACAACCACGATCGGATGATAAGAGCAAATCATTTGTGACTCTAATGAGAGCGGTCTCAGTGCTATGGTACGGTCTAAATCCGGACTGAAAATCCTCGCAGATATCATTTCTTTCTAGAAAGGAACACAGTTGTGAAGATACTGCTTTTTCTAATATCTTTGACAGAAAAGGCAGATTCGAGATCGGCCTGTAATTGACTAATTCTGTAGGATCAAGTTGTGTTTTTTTAACAAGCGGTTTTATCATAGCCAGTTTAAAGGTTTTTGGTACGTATCCTAGAGACAAAGATGAATTAATGATATTAAGAAGAGGATATATGACCTCTGGAAACATCTCTTTCAGTAGCTTAGTCGGTATAGGATCTAACATACAAGTTGTCGATTTAGATGAATTAACGAGTTTGCAGAATTCTTCCTCTCCTATAGCAACAAATGAATCAAATTTTTCCTCAGGGAGACTACAATGCACTTCCTGATGCAATACTGTGGTAGACGGTTGCATAGTTATAATTTTGTCCCTGATATTATCAATCTTATAAGTGAAGAAGTTCATAAAGTCATCACTGCTGTGTTGCTTGGACACTTCTGAGCTTGAAGCTTTCTTTTTCGTTAGTTTAGCCACTGTTTCAAATAAATACCTTGGATTATGTTTATTTTCTTCTAATAGGTTTGAAAAATAAGCAGATCTAGCAGCTTTTAAAGCCTCTCTGTAAGCAATCGAGCTCTCTTTCCATGAAATCCGAAATACCTCTAGTTTAGTTTTCTTCCAGTTGCGCTCCATTTTTCTGGCTGCTCTCTTAAGGGCCCGGGTGTGCTCGCTGTACCACGGCGTTGGGCTATTTTCTTTAATCTTCTTTAAGCGCAACGGAGCAACTGCGTCTAAAGTGCTGGAAAAGAGAGAGTTAAACGTTTCTGTTGCAATATCAAGTTCTTCTAAGCTATCCGGGATGCTGAGATGATGAAACTGATTAGGAAGATTATTGATAAAGCAATCTTTAGTGGCAGAAGTTATAGGTCTAACGTATTTATAACACGGAGTCGGCTTTGCAGCCTTGGCTAAATGTAATTTACATGAGACTAGATAATGATCTGAGATGTCATCGCTCTGCTGCAGAATTTCAACGGTATCAACATCTATTCCATGTGATAATATTAGATCTAGAGTATGATTACGACGATGAGTAGGTCCTGACACGTGTTGTCTAACTCCAATTGAGTTTACAATGTCTTTAAATGCCAATCCAAATGCATCTTTTTCATTATCTACATGTATATTAAAATCACCAACAATTAGTACTTTATCTGCAGCCAATACTAATTCTGATAGGAAGTCCAGCAGTACAGTAGCCAGCATAATTCTCAAATGTGATTTATCGTTTACACTATAGATTTTTACATTAAGCACCAATACTTCAAAAGAAGTATATTTAAAGCTAGATTTCTTAGTGGTTTTGAAAATATTACTATAAATTACAGCAACACCTCCCCCTTTGCCTTTCAGACGAGGTTCATGTTTATAACTGTAATCTTGTGGGGTTGACTCATTTAAAATAATGTAATCGTTTGGTTTTAGCCAGGTTTCTGTCAAACACAGCATATCAAGATTATAATCTGAAATCATATCATTAACTATGAGAGATTTTGAAGTAAGGGATCGAATATTCAGCAACCCAAGCTTTATCATTTGCTCATCTGTATTATATCTGTTTTTTATTTGTTGAACATCAATTAAATGTTTAACCTGACGTTTTTTGGAGTTCCAAATTCGGGGAACAGACACAGTCTCTATATGATGACATCTAGGTGAAAGAGACTCTATGTGATGGGATTTATCTGACCTTGGTGACGTGAGGCCGCTAGCAGACGGTCGGTTTAGCCAGTCTGTCTGCTTCCTGACCTGAGCCCCAGATTGTCATGTTTTATCTCTAAGACTATGAGCCAAATTACTAGAGAGAAGAGCAGCACCAGCCCAGGAGGGATGGATACCATCTCTTTTCAACAGATCAGGCTTGCCCCAAAAACTTTTCCAATTGTCTATGAATTTTATATTATTCTGCGGACACCACTTCGACAGCCAACCGTTCAGTGAGGCCAATCGGCTAACTATCTCATCACTCCTGCGTACAGGAAGGGGGCCAGAGTAAATTACAGTGCCTGACATCGTACTTGCGAGTTCACACACCTCTTTAATATTAATTTTGGTGATCTCCGACTGGCGGAGTCGAACATCATTAGTGCCGACATGAATAATGATCTTAGAGAATTTACGATTAGCATTAGCCAGCACTTTTAAATTTGCTTTGATGTCAGGCGCTCTGGCTCCCGGCAAACATGTGACTATGGTGGCTGGTGTCTCTATTTTCACGTTCCGTGTGATCGAATCACCAATTACCAGGGCACAATCAACAGAATTCTCAGTGGGTGTTTCACTGAGTGGGGCAAATCGGTTTGTTATGGGAATCGGAACGGAAGAGTGGTTCTTTGATCCGCGACTAGAACGATCTCTCACGGTCACCCATCTGCCCTGCTGCACGGGCTCTACTTCAGCCGGAACCGAATCATGTAAAGAGTTCACTATGCTAGGCGCATCCAAAACACTATCTAAAGATCTAGCATTCTTACCATCCTCAATTAAAGTTTGGATGCGTGTCTCTAGTTCTGAAATCTTCTCCGTCAGCCTGACTGTCTCCTTGCATTTATCACATATAAATCCTATATTGCCATCGGAGAAGGCTATACTAAACATATGACATGTGACACAGGTGACAATAACAGGACAAGAAGACATTACTTACCGTGTTTGTTGACTGATTTCTTACTTACCTGGACTTTATGAACTCAAAGGCGCGGGCGCGCGAGAGAAAATAAATAAATAAATGAGCGCACGGGTGGCGCGTTAGCAGGCTAACGTTAGCGAGTTACTAGCGTGCTGTGTTAAGAATAACGGAAGCTAGAGATGTAAGGTTAATCTGAGATGTTGGGTAAGCTGTATTTAGTAGTATAAACAACTAGATAGTAAATGATGGCTCAAAACATAAAGAAATACGAGGCTCAGGCGAAGCTTACAGCCTCGAAGCAAACAAACACACAGCAGGCAGCGAGGCAGACAGGAGCAATCGATCAGCGATCAGGCAGGAGCAATCCGTCTGTTGTGATTGTTCAGCCGGCCCCAGTCTGCTGTGAATGGTCAACAGGCCCCAGTCTGCTGTGAATGGTCAACAGGCCCCAGTCTGCTGTGAATGGTCAACAGGCCCCAGTCTGCTGTGATTGTTCAGCCGGCCCCAGTCTGTTGTGATTGTTCAGCCGGCCCCAGTCTCTTGTGAATGGTCAGCCGGCCCCAGTCTGTTGTGATTGTTCAGCCGGCCCCAGTCTGCTGTGAATGGTCAGCCGGCCCCAGTCTGCTGTGAATGGTCAACAGGCCCCAGTCTGCTGTGAATGGTCAGCCGGCCCCAGTCTGTTGTGATTGTTCAGCCGGCCCCAGTCTCCTGTGAATGGTCAACAGGCCCCAGTCTGCTGTGAATGGTCAACAGGCCCCAGTCTGCTGTGAATGGTCAACAGGCCCCAGTCTGCTGTGATTGTTCAGCCGGCCCCAGTCTGCTGTGAATGGTCAGCCGGCCCCAGTCTGTTGTGATTGTTCAGCCGGCCCCAGTCTGCTGTGAGTGGTCAACAGGCCCCAGTCTGCTGTGAATGGTCAACAGGCCCCAGTCTGCTGTGAATGGTCAACAGGCCCCAGTCGGCTGTGATTGGTCAACAGGCCCCAGTCTGCTGTGATTTGTCAACAGGCCCCAGTCTGCTGTGATTGGTCAACAGGCCCCAGTCTGCTGTGATTGGTCAACAGGCCCCAGTCGGCTGTGATTGGTCAACAGGCCCCAGTCTGCTGTGATTGTTCAGCCGGCCCCAGTCTCTTGTGAATGGTCAGCCGGCCCCAGTCTGTTGTGATTGTTCAGCCGGCCCCAGTCTGCTGTGAATGGTCAACAGGCCCCAGTCTGCTGTGAATGGTCAACAGGCCCCAGTCTGCTGTGATTGGTCAACAGGCCCCAGTCGGCTGTGATTGGTCAACAGGCCCCAGTCTGCTGTGATTTGTCAACAGGCCCCAGTCTGCTGTGAATGGTCAACAGGCCCCAGTCTGCTGTGATTGGTCAACAGGCCCCAGTCTGCTGTGATTGGTCAACAGGCCCCAGTCTGCTGTGAATGGTCAACAGGCCCCAGTCTGCTGTGAATGGTCAACAGGCCCCAGTCGGCTGTGATTGGTCAACAGGCCCCAGTCTGCTGTGATTTGTCAACAGGCCCCAGTCTGCTGTGATTGGTCAACAGGCCCCAGTCTGCTGTGATTGGTCAACAGGCCCCAGTCGGCTGTGATTGGTCAACAGGCCCCAGTCTGCTGTGATTGTTCAGCCGGCCCCAGTCTCTTGTGAATGGTCAGCCGGCCCCAGTCTGTTGTGATTGTTCAGCCGGCCCCAGTCTGCTGTGAATGGTCAACAGGCCCCAGTCTGCTGTGATTGGTCAACAGGCCCCAGTCGGCTGTGATTGGTCAACAGGCCCCAGTCTGCTGTGATTTGTCAACAGGCCCCAGTCTGCTGTGATTGGTCAACAGGCCCCAGTCTGCTGTGATTGGTCAACAGGCCCCAGTCTGCTGTGATTGGTCAACAGGCCCCAGTCTGCTGTGATTGGTCAACAGGCCCCAGTCGGCTGTGATTGGTCAACAGGCCCCAGTCTGCTGTGATTGGTCAACAGGCCCCAGTCGGCTGTGATTGGTCAACAGGCCCCAGTCTGCTGTGATTGGTCAACAGGCCCCAGTCTGCTGTGATTGGTCAACAGGCCCCAGTCTGCTGTGATTGGTCAACAGGCCCCAGTCTGCTGTGATTGGTCAACAGGCCCCAGTCTGCTGTGAATGGTCAGCCGGCCCCAGTCTGTTGTGATTGGTCAACAGGCCCCAGTCGGCTGTGATTGGTCAACAGGCCCCAGTCTGCTGTGAATGGTCAGCCGGCCCCAGTCTGCTGTGATTGGTCAACAGGCCCCAGTCTGCTGTGATTGGTCAACAGGCCCCAGTCTGCTGTGATTGGTCAACAGGCCCCAGTCTGCTGTGATTGGTCAACAGGCCCCAGTCTGCTGTGAATGGTCAGCCGGCCCCAGTCTATTGTGATTGGTCAACAGGCCCCAGTCTGCTGTGATTGGTCAACAGGCCCTAGTCTGCTGTGATTGGTCAACAGGCCCCAGTCTGCTGTGATTGGTCAACAGGCCCCAGTCTGCTGTGATTGGTCAACAGGCCCCAGTCTGCTGTGATTGGTCAACAGGCCCCAGTCGGCTGTGATTGGTCAACAGGCCCCAGTCTGCTGTGAATGGTCAGCCGGCCCCAGTCTGTTGTGATTGGTCAACAGGCCTCAGTCTGTTGTGATTGTTCAGCCGGCCCCACTCTGTTGTGATTGGTCAGCCGGCCCGAGTTTGTTGTGATTGGTCAACAGGCCCCACTCTGTTGTGATTGGTCAGCCGGCCCCAGTCTCTTGTGAATGATCAGCCGGCCTGAGTCTGTTGTGATTGGTCAACAGGCCCCACCCCTGTTGTGATTGGTCAGCCGGCCCCAGTCTCTTGTGAATGGTCAGCCGGCCTGAGTCTGTTGTGATTGGTCAACAGGCCCCAGTCTGCTGTGAATGGTCAGCCGGCCCCAGTCGGCTGTGATTGGTCAACAGGCCCCAGTCTGCTGTGATTGGTCAACAGGCCCCAGTCTGCTGTGATTGGTCAACAGGCCCCAGTCTGCTGTGATTGGTCAACAGGCCCCAGTCTGCTGTGATTGGTCAACAGGCCCCAGTCGGCTGTGATTGGTCAACAGGCCCCAGTCTGCTGTGAATGGTCAGCCGGCCCCAGTCTGTTGTGATTGGTCAACAGGCCCCAGTCTGTTGTGATTGTTCAGCCGGCCCCACTCTGTTGTGATTGGTCAGCCGGCCCGAGTCTGTTGTGATTGGTCAACAGGCCCCACTCTGTTGTGATTGGTCAGCCGGCCCCAGTCTCTTGTGAAGGGTCAGCTGGCCTGAGTCTGTTGTGATTGGTCAACAGGCCCCATGTTGTGATTGGTCAACAGGCCCCAGTCTGCTGTGATTGGTCAATGTAACGCCTCCTAATAACTGTTGAGTCTCAGATACAGCGGCTTCCTGTAAACACTACTGTAAATACGCCATATGGCATTAGTTTTGCTGTATCAGTTTGAGTCTGAGTCCAATAATGACATAGTGATTTCCCTCATAGGGAAAAAACAACATTTCCTTTGACTCATCCTGGCCTTATAACTGCTTTTGTTTGAGGGCGAGCCAAATTAGCCAGCAGGCAGCGTTATGCAAATGTGACATAGCTACATTACGCAAATAAAGTCAGGACTACAGAGCAGGCGTTTTCTGCTGGAGAGATTCACTCTCTTTGCTGTGGACTTTGTGCTTTGTACAGTAACTTTACCAGATTGTTTACATGCACAAACAGGAATATTGCACATTAAATTATTGTTAAAATTAAAAAAGCATAATAAATCCCCTTAAAATAAAGTACTGTTGAAAACACTGATATAAATGTAGCTGTGAATTATTGTAGATAAACGGACATACCTTTAGTGAATCCACCACATCTTCGACAAGCACAAGTCTTCTTGTCTGTATGAGAGCGGTGTTTAATTTCACCAAAAATATGTCCATGTACCTGCGGGCTGTGTCCGGTGAAATGCGGATATCTCTTTCCATCAGAACTCTGTGGATGTACAAAGATCTCATATTACTTTTTTATCAAAGTCTTGTCATTTCAAGAAACATTGAATGAATGAATGAATGAAATCTTTATTTCGAACAATTAATAAAATAATAATAAAATAAATAAATAAAGACAGCAATACGTGTGAAATATCCATACAAATAAATAAACACAAAAAAACATTTTTTTTTTTTTTTTTTTTTTAGCATAATAATCAACCTGTTCGAAAAGGAATAGGTAGAAGCCCTAGGCTTATCAAGACCTACCCCCAGTAACTACCCAAACCAATTCACAATCAAAGAAGATAAGTCTAACATAACGTTTTAAGTAATAAAAAAAAAAAAAACCTTCTAAGTTACATTCAACCAGTCCATTCAAAGAAACATTCAACCAGTCAAGCACACAAGCAGCATCGCACCAAGAAACCAGCATCTAGGAAGAAAAGCTCTGAATGGAGATTTATATAATACAACAAATGCATACATACTTAAAAGGGTGTCCTTCGTCGGACTTCTGTACAGCATGCACGACTGACTTGTAGACTCTGAAAGTGATGGTGACACAGAGCAGGGCCAGGAGCAGGTAGGACACGACACTGATAACACTGAACCTGGCTAAAGATATGAGCACCAGCATCGAGCCACCAAACACTAGCACTGACTTCTTTGGCTCCTGCCAATACACCAATTCCTGCACTGCAGAGAGATATGGATGTTTAAAGCATGGCAAGAGGCCCTCATGGTCCTTTTCATTGGTCCAATCCTGGACTGCAGAGAGAGAGAGAGAGAGAGAGTGAGAGAGAGAGAGGGTGTGTGAGAGAGAGAGAGAGAGAGAGGGTGTGAGAGAGAGAGAGGGTGTGTGTGAGAGAGAGAGAGAGAGAGAGAGGGTGTGAGAGAGAGAGAGAGATAGTTTGGAAAAGTGAGTACTTTGACCTCTCAAATGTGAGTTTAACCTCTTGGCAAAATCCATGGGTGTTGCAATTCACTTATTAAACAGTAGGTTTATAGAGGGTATGCGCATGACGTCACCGTCGGCCGGAGTGAATGCGGTCACGCCCACTAAGTGGCAAAAAGACTGAGCGGCAGCATTTGTTTTCAGCGTGAATGCCGTGAAAAACACACAAAACACATCTAAAACGGGAAAGAGCTTTACGATTGACTATACAACTAGATTTGACCAGAAATCTGAGGTACTGTATATTTTTACAGACTGCAAAAAGCTACAGAACAGACTATATTCTACATAATTGGATGTTTTTAAATAAACACTGACAAAAAACTATACAAGTTTTAGGGCTGGACGATATGATGATATACAGTATAACATTAATGTAAGTGATCACTCGGATTTAGACCTATCTATATTGTATTTATATAAAACGTTTACAGGCAAATTTTCTTAATTTATTTCCCCGGCGTCGAAATCAGGCACATATAAATGTCAGGAAACACGATTCCTGGCTGCATGTCAATATCCATGGATCACTGGATCTTTGATAAGTTGTAAGGAACACTATATCGAGTCCAACTTTTAGTTTAAACTGATAATAGTTTGTTTTACTCCTGTTTTCGCAGTTTCTCCTATTAACTCCAGCCACGCAGCAGCTCTTTTGCCACTCAGTCGGCTGAGGGGGGCGTGTCCGGCGGGGAAGTGACGTTAATGCATTCCCTCTATTGCAGTGTCATGTGTGGTGATGTGAAATGAGAAAATAAAGATCCTCCCTCTGTTTAAGATGTTTTAATATCAAATATCATGTTCCAATTGCATTTGATGTTGAGTTTCCAAGTACTATCAAGCAGCAAGAAATACTATAATATTTTGGTGTGTTTGTATTGAATTCATCCTCTTCTATATATGTTTTTTTGTATGGTTGTTTCAAGCATCTGGGAGACATTTGGTTCCTGTTTCCCTGATCTGTTTAGTTTCCATGGTTATTGATTTAATTACGCAGCTGTCTCTAGTTTTGTTAATTATCTAGTTCTGTGTATTTAAGCCCATGGTTCCTTTGTTCAGTGTTTAGTCTTGTCTTTAGTTTACATGAATGTGTGATATATTCCCTGTGTTTTCCTAAGTGTATTTAATAAAGCCTGTTCTTACTCTGTTCTCCATCGTTCGTGCTCTTCATTAATACAACCATACTTGACAGAAGACTGAACCCAGAAAGAATTTGAATATGGACTTTCCTGCAGTCTGTTTGCTCTGTTTGGAGCAAGAGCAACGATCCCTCAAAGACTATGTGTGACTCTTTACAGCTGGCATGCCTCACCAGTTTTCCTGATCACTCCCTGTGCATGTTTTTCCTGACCAGCTTGAACGAGCATACAAAGGCTACATTCAGACTGTCAGTCCAAATCCGACTTTTGTGTATATCCGATTGAATCAGATTTAGCAAGTGTGAACGGCAAAAAATCCTATTATATGTAATTTTTTCAAATCCGTTTCAATCTACATCCATATGTGGTTTGAAATCCTATTCTAAATCGCATTTCTGAAAATCCGTTTCAGTCTGACCACTCTGATCGGATTTCGGGTGGTTTATGTGACTCATGCCACGTAAAATGTAAACGTCAGACGTTGCTATAGGAAACATGCTGAAAGTCGCAGCCGAAACAAGGCTCTGTTGTTCCAAAGTGCCGAACGAGCAGAAAATTACAATTTAACGTTTGTAAACCGGCGGAGAAAACAGCGCGGAATAAAGCCACGCATACCAGCCTCCTACGGTTCTACCGCTACCTCAGAAGACGCAGTAGTCCAGCCAGGCGGCTACGCATTGTCATGTTGTAAAATTTTAAAGACAACATCTCTATTGCAAACCCCTCCATTTTGCGGTTGTTGTTGTATTTGGCATATTCCTACGAACGCAACGTCATTAGCCATAGAAACCAATGCAGATATTCCAGAAGCTGCATGAACACTCAAATCGGATCTGAACAGTTGTGAAACACAGTGTGGACATCAATAATCTTAGATCAGATTCCAATCGGATACACAAATAATTGGATTTTGACTGACAGTGTGAACGTAGTCAAAGCACGCCTGCCCAGTGATGTTCCTTGGGGGACTTTCGCAGCATTTGTGGGTGTTGGTGAACTGCGGATCACTAGTCACTCTCTGCCCCCGCTGAGGAGGACATCATCAGCCCCACTCTGGACCCAGAGCCCAACCAACCACGCCTCTAACTGATGAAATGCCTGAGCCCACGGCAGACGAAGGCCCGAGCCTGCCTCTATGCCTATGTCTGAGCTGACACCAGTGCACATCATCGCACCGGAGCCTGAGCACAGCAATAGCTCTGACCAGGTGCAAGAGCCGGCAAGAGTCGTCCGTCCCAGTGGGTGTGCTCGTGGAGTAAGTAGGCATGGAGGGAAGCCCCGCCCACACTCCTGCCACTGAGGGTGAGCTGCGTCTGGCCTCTGGGAATTATTTTGAGGAATTGGAAATGTAATTCCCCTAAGTTTCCTGTCACAGCTGGTCCCACCCAGCTACAAGTCTCCTGCATCTCCGATGATCCCACCCAGCCTCCCTCTCCCACCCGCTGTACCCAAGTTAGCCAGTCCTTTGGCCTTGCCTCTGCTGTTTCCAGTTCCTCGGCTCCACCTCTGTGCGGCGCGGATGCACCTCTGGTCTTCCGGTCTCCTTGGCAGGAGGATCCCCTGTCCCCTCCTCGGGTTGCCGAGTCTGTCACTCCTCTTCGGCCCTTCAACAAGTTGGATCCACCTTGGCTACTCCTTGCCTCGGCTCCATCTGGGGCTGTCGTCCTTACAGCTCCACCCGGCTTGGTCAGTCATCACTCTGACCATGCCATGGACTTCCAGGCCTTCTGCTGCAACACAACCCTCCACCCCTTTGGCTCCGTCGGGCTCCATCTGGGTACTCGGTCCCATTGGCTGTGCCTCAGACCTCCGGCACCCTGGCTCATTCTCCTCAGCTCCACCTGGGTCTCCAACTCTCCTGGCTTGGCCGCTGGTGGTCAGACTTCTGAATCCATCCTGGCTCCTCCCACCATCGGTTCTGCCATGGGTCTGCGCCCTGACTGTTCTCTGGGTCATCTATGACTAGATACCAAATGGCACACTTCATGTGGACTCACGGTCTCGTGGCCTTAAATTGCGCTTGCCCGCCAAGTGTACGAGTCCGTAGGGTGTCCCATTCGGCATTTCAGCGCTTAGAAGTGTGCTCGCGATGTCACGGTCATGTTCAGTTTTGATGACTTTGATATTCTGTTCCGTATGCTTTGGTTCCTGTTTCCCTGATTGGTTTAGTTCTGTTTCCATGGTTATTGTTTTAAATAGGCACCTGTCTCTAGTTTTTTTGTTAGTTTTGTTAATGATCTAGTCCTGTGTATTGAAGGTATTTTGTCCTTTTGTTCAGTCTTGTCTTTAGTTTACATGGTTGTGGAATATATTTCCTGTATTTTCCTTAGTTTTTTAAGTATAGATAATAAAGCCTGTTCTTGCTTTGTTCATTGATCATGCCCTTCAATACTGCAACCATACGTGACCAGGGGTTCTCAACTCTGGCCCTCGAGATCCACTGTCTCCACAAACTCACCTGTCTATAGCTTTCTAGTAATGCTGATGACCTTGGTTAGCTTGTTCAGGTGAGTTTGATTAGGGTTGGAGCCTGTTTTAGACCCTTGTTTTTTTTTACACTTTGGATATTTCCATCATGAGTTTCCAACAGTGATGCTTTTCTAACAGTCATGTATGACGGACACTTGTTGACTGCCTTTCCTTCAATGTCCAGTTCATAAGCATAGTACACATTTGTTTTGCTTTTAAGTATAAGCCTTTTAATTCACATGTGTCAAACTCAGCTCCTGGAGGGCCACTGTCCTGCCTGGAACTTTCTAGTAATCCTAAAGACCTTGATTAGCTGGATCAGGTGTGTTTAATTAGAGTTAGAGCCGAACTATGCAGGATAGTGGCCCTCCAGGAACATCCCTGATCTAGATAGACATGCTATCGGAAATGTGAAGTGGTCATTTTGAGCCTGTCACGTTCAAATGCTTTGCTGTCAGAAAGAATATGGATCATGGAGGATGCCAGGTTTATTCTTGCCTATTTCTTGGGAAAATCTCATTAAAGCGAAAATCTCATTGAAGCAAAAATGTATTGAAGATATTTAATTTTGAATAAAATGTAACGTTTCATTTGTTGAAAACCATATCAACAACGTGCATTCGGTCTTAAAGTGACAGTGGCCTAATATTCCTGCTGCTGTCTTTGTAATAAGTGTTAATCTAAGAACAGAAGAAAAAGAAAATCACTCACTGTTTTTGACTAAACAACTATTGTATTTTTAATTAGGATAAATATATATTTTATTTATGCAGTGTTATTTTACAGTGATTTGAATTTCTGAACTTTGTTCAGTTGTGTTTATTTGTGCTATTGCTGATTTGCTTACATGTTCTTACTGTATTACTGAGTGTATTGTTTTGAATAATGTTTGAAATTTATATTAGTTTAGTTTATTTATATCTAGTTTATTCGTTTGTTGTTCTGGCTGCTGATTTTTGTTCATGGTATTCAGCTGCAACAGTATGTTTTGCCAAAACACAAAATAAATATGTTTGATATCTACATGTTTGACTTATTTTTATTTAATTTTTTTAACTTGGAATCAATAATAATTGTAATCGATAAGCAGAATCGGAATTGGAATCGGAAACCCTAAACCTAAAACTCAAATAATACCCCATAGTGCATTTGAAGTGTGCTATTTGGGACAGGACCATGGTCCTAAACCTCACCCACTACGTAGACACACTTACAATCATGCCACAAGGAAACTATAATAAGCATCTTTAATTGTAATATCAGTAATATCAGATCCACTGATAAATGATGCCGTCTGGTGGGTGAATCAAGAATTGCATGCAAAACCACCATTACAGCTGTTGTGATTCCTGTCTTGTGTTCCCCTTGTCTTGTGTGGACTTTTGTTATTTCCTGTTTTGTGCCATGTTTTTTAGTCCTTTGTAGATTTTCTTGTTTCTTGGTCTTCCCAGGTGTCTCTGATTTGCCACGCCCCCTTGTTATCTTGTTTAGCTTGTTTGCCTTTGTATTTAAGCCCTGTGTCTAGTTCAGTCCTGGTGAGTTCTTGATGTTGTAATGTTGGTTGTTCTGTTCCCGAGTCTTGTTCCTGAGCCTATGTCTGAATTTGAGAAGTTTTGAGTTTATGTAATTAAAGTGTGCTGCACGTGGATCCTGCTTCCTCCTATGATTCAACCACATCATTACAGAAGAACTCACCAAAATGAATCCAGCAGCGAGGATCATGCATCTCCGTCAAGGAAAACGTCCTATTGAGGAGTATGTGAGAGACTTTATTGAACTGGCAAATTTGACTTTGATGGACTCTGTATGCCTCATGATTTTTTTTAGAGAGGGGCTATCTGAGCCGCTCGGTTCAACCATGCCTCTACACAATCCTCATTGGACTTTTTATATTGTTATATATGAAATATGTTCAATACAAAAATGTTATATTCACTTGGCCCTGCAACTGAGCGGCTCAACTTTTACTGTGGGTTTGGTGGACGAAGAGCCCCGCAACCCCACTGTACCCACCAAGTCCTACACGTCGTGCCCGCCGCACAAGAGACTGTGCACGTCGTGCCCGCCGCACAAGAGACCGTGCACGTCGTGCCCGCCGCACAAGAGACCGTGCACGTCGTGCCCGCCGCACAAGAGACCGTACACGTCGTGCCCGCCGCACAAGAGACCGTACACGTCGTGCCCGCCGCACAAGAGACCGTACACGTCGTGCCCGCCGCACAAGAGACTGTACACGTCGTGCCCGCCGCACAAGAGACTGTACACGTCGTGCCCGCCGCACAAGAGACCGTGCACGTCGTGCCCGCCGCACAAGAGACCGTACACGTCGTGCCCGCCGCACAAGAGACCGTACACGTCGTGCCCGCCGCACAAGAGACCGTACACGTCGTGCCCGCCGCACAAGAGACCGTACACGTCATGCCCGCCGCACAAGAGACTGTACACGTCGTGCCCGCCGCACAAGAGACTGTACACGTCGTGCCCGCCGCACAAGAGACTGTACACGTCGTGCCCGCCGCAAAAGAGACTGTACACGTCGTGCCCGCCGCACAAGAGACCGTACACGTCGTGCCCGCCGCACAAGAGACCGTACACGTCGTGCCCGCCGCACAAGAGACCGTGCACGTCGTGCCCGCCGCACAAGAGACCGTACACGTCGTGCCCGCCGCACAAGAGACCGTACACGTCGTGCCCGCCGCACAAGAGACTGTACACGTCGTGCCCGCCGCACAAGAGACTGTACACGTCGTGCCCGCCGCACAAGAGACTGTTCACGTCATGCCCGCCGCACAAGAGACTGTTCCTGAGCCGGTGTTTGTTCCGCCCTGGCCCCCTAAACTGTCTGGTCCGCCCTGGCCCCCTAAACTGTCTGGTCCGCCCTGGCCCCCTGAACTGTCTGGTCCGCCCTGGCCCCCTGAACTGTCTGGTCCGCCCTGGCCCCCTGAACTGTCTGGTCCGCCTTGGCCCCCTGAACTGTCTGGTCTGCCCTGCCCCCCTGAACTGTCTGGTCCGCCTTGGCCCCCTGAACTGTCTGGTCTGCCCTGGCCCCCTAAACTGTCTGGTACGCCCTGCCCCCCTGAACTGTCTGGTCCGCCCTGGCCCCCTGAACTGTCTGGTCTGCCTTGGCCCCCTAAACTGTCTGGTACGCCCTGCCCCCCTGAGCTGTCTGGTCCGCCCTGCCCCCCTGAACTGTCTGGTACGCCCTGCCCCCCTGAACTGTCTGGTCCGCCCTGGCCCCCTGAACTGTCTGGTCCGCCTTGGCCCCCTAAACTGTCTGGTACGCCCTGCTCCCCTGAACTGTCTGGTCTGCCCTGGCCCCCTAAACTGTCTGGTACGCCCTGCCCCCCTGAACTGTCTGGTCCGCCTTGGCCCCCTAAACTGTCTGGTACGCCCTGCCCCCCTGAACTGTCTGGTCCGCCTTGGCCCCCTAAACTGTCTGGTACGCCCTGCCCCCCTGAACTGTCTGGTCCGCCCTGGCCCCCTGAACTGTCTGGTCTGCCCTGCCCCCCTGAACTGTCTGGTCCGCCCTGGCCCCCTGAACTGTCTGGTACGCCCTGCCCCCCTGAACTGTCTGGTCCGCCTTGGCCCCCTAAACTGTCTGGTACGCCCTGCCCCCCTGAACTGTCTGGTCCGCCCTGGCCCCCTGAACTGTCTGGTCCGCCTTGGCCCCCTAAACTGTCTGGTACGCCCTGCCCCCCTGAACTGTCTGGTCCGCCCTGGCCCCCTGAACTGTCTGGTCTGCCCTGGCCCCCTGAACTGTCTGGTCTGCCCTGGCCCCCTAAACTGTCTGGTACGCCCTGCCCCCCTGAACTGTCTGGTACGCCCTGCCCCCCTGAACTGTCTGGTCCGCCCTGGCCCCCTGAACTGTCTGGTCTGCCTTGGCCCCCTAAACTGTCTGGTACGCCCTGCCCCCCTGAACTGTCTGGTCCGCCCTGGCCCCCTGAACTGTCTGGTCTGCCCTGGCCCCCTAAACTGTCTGGTACGCCCTGGCCCCCTGAACTGTCTGGTCCGCCTTGGCCCCCTGAACTGTCTGGTCCGCCTTGGCCCCCTGAACTGTCTGGTCTGCCTTGGCCCCCTAAACTGCTGGTGCCACCCACGCTCCACGGCCTTGTTTATTTATATCTAGTTTATTCGTTTGTTGTTCTGGCTGCTGATTTTTGTTCATGGTATTCAGCTGCAACAGAATGTTTTGCCAAAACACAAAATAAATATTTTTGATATCTAAATAAATCTAATCTAATCATAAATCTAATGATATCTAATAAAACAGTGAATTCTCTCTCTGTTGCCTATCCTCATTAAGATCAATAAGCTGACAATGAGAGAGTTGATGTGATGTGCATGTCCTTTGCTTTCCTGTCAGTAGATATTTCATAACAAAAATAAAAACATTGACAGTTCTGATAGCATGCCATTGGTTGTATCTGTTGTTTTGTTTATTACTTTTCTGACAATTATTCCAGTAAGTTAATTAACAATAATTTGTTACATTTATATAGCGCTTTTCTGGGTACTCAAAGCGCTTTACATTGAAGGGGGAATCTAAGTAAAGTTGTCTTTACTTATACTTCTATTTGCTAGAAAAGCAAGCGTTTATGTCTCAGACTAACTGAAGCTATTGGGTCAAAGACATTAATCTGCTTACAAATCAGCCAATGAGAGTCATGTGTGAAGACTTAAAGGTCAGAGGAAAGAAACGTGCAATGCACAAATGTAAAAAGGACCACAATCGGGCATCACAAAGTACCGATAAACAGATATGACCAAAGTCTGATTCTGAAAAAAAGCAAATTTGTGCATAGTTTGAACTTTAATATGTTTCAAAAGGTTTTCCACAAAGCCATACTGGATAATACAACATTGCTTTTGGCTGGAACGTGATTTTTCAGTCAGTCTAATGCGTGGCTGTTAGTGGACAGATTATAATTCTAAGCACTTTCAATACACTTTTCCAGCATAAACTGTTGCTGACATTATTCTACAAGCATTCCACATTAACTATTTAACGTACCTGATGAGTTGGAGTGTTTCAACAACACAATGGAGTTTAGACCTGAGGATGAAGAGATCGTTGGATCTGCCATATCACAGTTTTAACGGATGTTAAACTACAGGTGAAAGTCGATAGGTTAGGAACAGTGCTCAGCGCTCGTCTGAAGTGTTGAGGTGTAGCGAGTCGAAATGTTTCAGTGGATTAATGTAGTCTTGAGGCGTACTAGGGGTGTGTTTAAACTCTTTAAGCAGCTTTTGCCATGGCATGTAGTTTTATAGATTAAAAAAAAATTTAGTACCAATCCCATGGGACAATGTACTTTCAAAAGTTAATAAATTAATGTATGGTTAAAAAATGGGCGTTTCTTCCTTCAAGTGGAGGTGTAAGTGTAAGATAATATCCAAATAGAAAAATAAAACTACAAATAAACTCCCTGAAACGCCTCCATTGTAGTCTTGAGTTTCTCTCGGGAACGAACACGTCACAATATTCCTCATTATAATAATTCATACCCAGAATAAAGGGGCGGGGCCTGGTTGAGGTAGTTAGTAGTGTGTTAAACTGGCAGTTATGGAAAGGGGCGTGGCATTTCCCAAACACACTCGAAGCGCTCGACCAATCACAACACACCGCTCCAGCCGACCAATCAGAGCACAGTGTGCTTTTCAGGAGGAGGGGCTTCATAGAGACAGGAAGTAAACAGAGCGTTACTGACAGACTGGGAAGAGAGGTGTAGCGGCTGGACCAATCAGACACACAATTGTTCATTAGAATTAATGAATAATCTAACGAACCCTGCAAGACTTTCCCGGTAGGGGAAGGTGGACGAAAGCAACAGCACAGGCTATAGGAATAAGGTCATAAGCCCCATGAAATAGGCTTCTCTCCATTAATTCATAGAAAAGCTTTTTATGAATGAACATGCACATCCCCAGGACATTGTGTGTATTGTTACTGTTTTGTATATTGTCTTTTTGTATTGTATCCTGTTTTATGCATGCCTTATGTTAGAACTGTTAGATAATGTAACCGCATCATGCCTCCTCTCACCGGTGGAGACGGGGTTTGGCAGGCCGAGGTGGAGTTGGACAGACCAAAGACCATTTATTTCTCTGAACCCAAGACTGAACTATTTCCTGCAGTTCTCCAGCTGTGATCCTCGGAGAGGCTCTGGCCTCTAGAACTATCCTCCATACCTGCACAGGGCAATATAGACACGTCCTTTTCCAGACAGAAGCTCAACAATCTTTTGCTGCACATCAGATCTACATTCTTTGGTTTTAGTCATTGTGATGGATGATTATGGGAATTTGACCTTTTTGTTCCCCTTATATTAAAGGGATAGTTCGGCCAAAAATGATATTTAAACCATGCATTACTCACCCTCAAGCCGTTTGAGATGCATCTGTCAATCTTGTTTCAGACGAACACATTTTCAGTTATTTTAGAAAATGTCTTAGACCCTTCAGTGGATATAATGTGAAGCAATGGGGTCCACCTCCTTCAAGTCCCAAAATGTGCATACATCCTTCACAAAAGTAATCCATCCGGCTCCAGGGGGATAAACGAAGGCCTTCTGATGGTAATCCGTGCGGTTTTGTCGTAAAAATATACATATTTAAAACTTTATAAATGAAAATATCTGACTTCCGGCAACGATCGACGCGCGTTCACGGGTGATGGAAGTCGGCGTACGAGGTAAGACGTAGCGTAGGAACTGTTGTGACGTAGAACGAAAGCGCCAGCGCAGCCAGAGAGCAGAGCAAAACAAAACACGAAAGCGCGTGAACGCACGCGCGTCGATCGTTGCCGGAAGTCAGATATTTTCATTTATAAAGTTTTAAATATGTATATTTTTAGGACAAAACCGCACGGATTACCATCAGAAGGCCTTCGTTTATCCCCCTGGAGCCGGATGGATTACTTTTGTGAAGGATGTATTCACATTTTGGGACTTGAAGGAGGTGGACCCCATTGCTTCACATTATATCCACTGAAGGGTCTAAACATTTTCTAAAATAACTGAAAATGTGTTCGTCTGAAACAAGATTGACAGATGCATCTCAAACGGCTTGAGGGTGAGTAATGCATGGTTTAAATATCATTTTTGGCCGAACTATCCCTTTAATAATCCTTTGAAACAGGAATACTTCAGAGATCTTCAGAAATTGTACTCATAATAATTTCAAGGGGTGCCAATAATTCTGACCATTACTGTGTGTGTGTGTGTGTGTGATGAATTTATGAATTTAGCTGAACACATTTTTATTATTACCTCAGTAGCTCTTTGAATCATAAGGGTTTATTGAGCCCTGCGGACTGACAGTCCCCCCTACTGGCCGGAGCAGGTATTATGTCAGTACACACTGGGACACTGATATACACTACACACTGGGACACTGATGTACACTACACACTGGGACACTGATGTACACTACACACTGGGACACTGATGTACACTACACACTGGGACACTGATGTACACTACACACTGGGACACTGATATACACTACACACTGGGACACTGATGTACACTACACACTGGGACACTGATATACACTACACACTGGGACACTGATGTACACTACACACTGGGACACTGATATACACTACACACTGGGACACTGATGTACACTACACACTGGGACACTGATGTACACTACACACTGGGACACTGATATACACTACACACTGGGACACTGGTGTACACTACACACTGGGACACTGATATACACTACACACTGGGACACTGATGTACACTTCACACTGGGACACTGATGTACACTACACACTGGGACACTGATATACACTACACACTGGGACACACTGGGACACTCATGGCACACTACACACTAGGACACTGATATACACTACACACTGGGACACTGATATACACTACACACTGGGACACTGATATACACTACACACTGGGACACTGATATACACTACACACTGGAACACACTGGGACACTGATATACACTACACACTGGGACACTCATGGCACACTACACACTAGGACACTGATATACACTACACACTGGGACACTGATATACACACTGGAACACACTGGGACACTCATGGCACACTACACACTAGGACACTGATATACACTACACACTAGGACACTGATATACACTACACACTGGGACACTGATATACACTACACACTGGGACACTGATATACACTACACACTGGAACACACTGGGACACTCATGGCACACTACACACTAGGACACTGATATACACTACACACTGGGACACTGATATACACTACACACTGGAACACACTGGGACACTCATGGCACACTACACACTAGGACACTGATATACACTACACACTGGGACACTGATATACACTACACACTGGGACACTCATGGCACACTACACACTAGGACACTGATATACACTACACACTGGGACACTGATATACACACTGGAACACACTGGGACACTCATGGCACACTACACACTAGGACACTGATATACACTACACACTGGGACACTGATATACACACTGGGACACTGATATACACTACACACTGGGACACTGATATACACTACACACTGGGACACTGATATACACTACACACTGGGACACTGATATACACTACACACTGGAACACACTGGGACACTCATGGCACACTACACACTAGGACACTGATATACACTACACACTGGGACACTGATATACACACTGGGACACTGATATACACTACACACTGGGACACTGATATACACACTGGGACACTGATATACACTACACACTGGGACACTGATATACACTACACACTGGGACACTGATATACACTACACACTGGGTCACTGATATACACTGTTTAGTATGGAAGTAGACTTATTCAGATGCAGTGTATGTCTTTCTGCACGGGGAGGCTTGTTTCTTGGATCTCTGTCGCTTCTGAAGGAACTTCTTTGGGATTTTCATACCTTTCGACCTTAATTTTGAAAATAAATAAATAAATAATATATATATTTTATAGGCTAGATGCATGTAAGTGATCTATAGCCTATCACATTTTTTTCTTTCAGTCATGTTTAGCTTTGTATGATTATCCCTTGGCATATGTTTTATTTACAATCCGTAATATAACATAGCCTAATATAAGATAAGATAATATAATCTAAAATAAAAAATTGCTGGGTGTGATCACCAGCAGTAAAACTATCCTTTGCTCTCATTCATAAAAGACTCTCATCAGTCAACATTTACTTGATGAACTGTTCTACTCGGACGCAGCAGTAGGGAGCGATCAAGCCCGCTCGATAAAGTACATGAGTTTAAAGCGCTAATCAGCTGTTTTTAAAATAAAATCTTTTGGTAAGTACTCCTTTACAAAAAGTCGCACGAAATAACCGAGTATAATGTATTTCTAAAAATGATATCCACCGAAACTAGTCTTGAACTTTCTCCCCCCGTCGACGAAGCCGTACTGGTTCAGTCCATGGAAGCGGAAGTTCTGACAGTCGAACGCAGAGCGAGCGGAGTGAAGTTACAGGCACTTGTATGAGTTTGTGTTGATGTATTAAAAACGGCGGCGTAAACATTAAAGAGAGATACAGAGATGCGACGGAAGCAGAAGAGATTGTTGCAGATCGCGTTTCTGCTCATCGTGGCCTTTCTGTTCTTGCCGAACGTCGGCTTGTGGTCCGCGTCTCTGGAGCGGTTGTTGGACAGCAGTTCTGCGGACGGACCCGGACTCTCTCACACACAGGTACCGCAGATCTCTCTCAGAAACACTGAACTCTCACTGTCATTGCGATATAACCCTCTCTGACGACTTCTTTCATCTCCGTCTGAACCGCACGCGAGGAACGCGACGCGACTACAATGCTGTCGCTGAGGGTTTGTCGCGTCGCGCGCACTCTGTCAACGTGGTAACAAGTTATCGGTTGATCGGTAATTATATGGTTCTTTTGAACGAAGTTCACAGTTTAGACACTGTTTTAGACTCGTATCATTTGTCATGGAAATTAAAAACACAAATGTTCCATATTTTAAACATTAAAGTTGTTAACTTTTTCTTTTTTGTGGCTATTGAGTTAAATAAAAGTATTAATATAAACATTTTCTGTTAAAATGATTTACATGACAATAACACTGGTTGTTTAGCACTTTTTTGTGCTTCAGAGCTAAATTGATTTTATTGGTATTGATAGTTTATTTTTATTTCAGTGCAGTGACAACTGTTTCCTTTATAGTTGAAAATATATTAGTTAAAAACTGAACTTGTAATTAAAACACGTCACAATATTCCTCATTATAATAATTCATACGCAGAATAAAGGGGCGGGGCCTGGTTGAGTTAGTTAGTAGTCTGTTAAACTGGCGGTTATGGGAAGGGGCGGGGCATTTCCCAGACACACTCGAAGCGCTCAACCAATCACAGCACACTGCTCCATCCAACCAATCAGAGCACAGTGTGCTTTCATAAGGAGGGGCTTCATAGAGACAGGAAGTAAACAGAGCGTTACTGACAGACTGGGAAGAGAGGAGCCGCAACAATGGAGAATATGAGGAGAATAATCAACATTCAAGCAGGAAAACCTTTTTTAGTATCAAGACTTTTAAAAAAAGGGCATACGTTGAAGTTTCGTTATATGCTTGTGACTTACGAAGCGACCTTGAGTTTAAAGAAAGGCATTATATAAAATAACCATACCATTAAAGATCACATTGGCATTGCTTAAAGTCACAAGAAGCAATACAACAACGAGTGTTTTAATGTTTTCACTAAGCATTGTGTATCAGATCTTCCCATGTTCGGTTACAGACAGACAGCTTTACATCTGTAACATGACAGAGTTCCTGCGATCTCCAGTCTGAGCTGCAGTTCAGTGTTGATGAACAAGCCTTTCCCTGTTCTGAATATGAGGATAATAAAGATGAAATACTGTATATCTACAATACTTTCCCCCTCACTTTATTTTGATTTTCTCCACATAAACAAAATCCATCACTCAATTACAGATGCCATTGAGATATCCCATTTAGTCCTTATTAAGTATAATAATTCCATCTCTCTTGTAAATAAAAAGGACCATGCAGCAAACAGAGACAGAACAAGTTAAGAAGTAATAAAAACGAGATATACAATTATGGATCTGTCATTATGATCCAAATTATGTTCAAATTATCTGATACATCCAAATTATGATATACAATTATGGATCTGTCATATGATCCAAATTATGTTCAAACAGCATTCAGATTCATTCAAAATAAAGCAAAGGGGAAAATAAAAAAATAGCAGAAATACATATAATATACCCATAATGATAGTAAAATAAATAAGTAAAGCACCATTAAAAACTTTGTCATCCAGAAGCCATTCTAGTTTGACAAAATGAGAAATATCATTAATCAACGAATAATGAGTAGGCGATTTCCAATTTATTAAAATTAGACGTCCAAGAGTGTGAGAAAAGTCTTATATGTGTGCATGTGAAGCGAAGAGAGAGCAGCAACAGGTTTATCATGAGCTCGAGAGGTTGAGCTGATGTGTCGAGCCGGAAGAGCAGGCCTTCATCGGGCCGGCTGTGAAAGGCGGTGTGTGTTCTGCTGTCCACACGTGTGTGTGCGCTGGCCCGGGTCCAGGCCGAGGGCTGTTAGCGCCTCTGTGATGAGCGGCAGGTGCTGGGCTCGCTCATCACACCCTGGAGGATCCGCACTGGAAGTGACATGCGCCCGCAGCCAAAACACACACTTATGAGCCCGTGTGTACGCCAGAACCTGCGCTAATGCCCGTCATAACCCCAGTCAGAGGAAGAGTGAGCGCACATGCGTGTCCTCCCCGAAACAACCATATCTGAGCTGACAACGCCTCGTTTACTACGCATATCCTCATCTGCATATCATTAGCATATGCATATTCATCCACGTGATCCATGTTTAACGGTACAAGACATTAGGAGAATATGAGATACGGATGCGAGTCACATTACAGTGCTAACAATCATTTAGTAGCCGATTTTGAATAAAAAAATCAAATACATTTCAGAGACAGTTTTTCTCAATCTTTTCCACTGGCCAAATAGTATTTTTATAAATGAGACTCCCGATCCCACACGTCCCCATATCTCTGCTAACTCATTCCTCTGCTTTACCACATGTGTGAGTTTAGTGCATTTAGATCTACTTGTTATTTTGCTGTTTATTATGGACACTGTTTGCTTTTAAAAAGCAGACACGTAGCAGACAGACAACTACATCCCTGTTTGCACACTCGTACTGCGTCCTGTAAGTGTGCACCCATTAGCAAACACACACTTTTGACTAGACTAGCATTCCCGTACTGTTAAAGTACACCGGCCTGTCCATCATCCTGTCGCAGATTAGTAGCAACTCTGCTCATGTTTATTACTTAATCATGCATCAATTAGAAGACGGGCAAACAAACGTGTCATTTTGCTATTGTGCTGTTCATGTTGTTGTTTCAGATTAAATATGACACTGGTAACATAAAAATGGACCTATTACACCCCTTTTTACAAGATGTAACATTAGTCTCACTGTCCCCAGAATGTGTGTGTGACGTTTCAGCTCAAAATACCTCAGATCAGTTATTATATCATGTTGTAAATGCCGATTTTTGAGTGGAAGGAAAAACTTGCTGTTTTTGTGCTTGTCTTTAAATGCAAATGAGCTGTTGCTCCGCCCCCTTCCAGAAGAGGGCGGAGCCTTACAGCTCGTGCCTCGGATACTCTGCCGAAAACTAAAACATTTGTTTGGTTTTTATTATAATCTCACGCTCACGTGACATTGCAGTTCTTCATCATAATGAAAGTGTATTATCTGCATGCGTTTTAAAGCCATATCAGTCTGAACTTCTGATATATGGTTTGAGCGCACACACCGAATCACGCGCACAGAAAGCTGCTGTCAGACGGAGCGTCCCGTGAGTGTTAAACTAAGTGCTCTTTCACATCTTATTGAGCTTAAACTGTCAAATACACACAAGGGGCGGGGCCTATGCTAATTGGGTGGAGTCTGTCAGCAGTTGTGGGCGGAGCCTACGCATATGTGACGTCTCAAGCTAAAATCTGCAATCGTGGCGATGTGCAATATCCTTGCAGCTCCAAAGTAGAGTTAATATTAGTCAATTATTTCACAACCTTCATTAAAAACTTGGAAAAATACAGAGGTCGTGACCTGGGACCTTTACGATCGATAATGGGCTCTAAAATATTTAGTAATGTATCTTGAAATTCATTTGGTTCTGGTATTTTTTCCCCCAACCCTAGAAGCAAGGTTTGCTCTTCCTCCTCCTCTTCCTCCGGTGCTCTCTCTGTTTCTCCAGGTTTGGTGTTCTGCTTTTCAGATAATGCACTACTCACACAAGCTTCATGTGTGTGTTTTTAGAGACCGAAGGCGAAGGGACACCGAGTGCAGAACGACGGCGTTCGGAAACGAGACTGGCATGACTACGCCGCTATTAAGAGTGAGGCGGCGCGCTCAGGTACGCCATGTCATGTGCTCAACAGAAAAATGCTTGCTGAAAGTTGGATTTTACTCATTTCTACAAATCCTTTTTTTTCCCCCGTTTGAATTTTTCTGGATTCTGTTTTTGTTCTGGACTCTATTTTAATGCTTAAATTAAATTGTATTAATCAAAAAGAATGTCTAAATAATTAAAATCATGAAACTTATACAATTAAACAGCAATTCATTAAAAGTTTAACAAAAATAAAATATTAGAAATTTTAATTTTCATGGTTTAATCAAAAACATCTCTACACACACCGCGGGTCCGCTTACTTCGACATGTTTCTACGGTGGCCCTGAGCAGACAAACGCGTTTCCTCACTATGTTGTTCTTCATGTAAAGAAGCTGCGAATAAAACACAATGATGAACAAGTCACAATAATATTTGCAATAACATCGTTTTACTGAATAATCAAGTAAACATAATTTCTTAATTAATTAACCCTAACCCTAAACCTCAGTGTTTAAATGGCTACTCTCTGCTGTCTCAGGCGACGACATCACTTCCTGTCGCCACCAACTCCAAATATTTTTTACAGTGCAGAAATTCCATTTTTATGAGTGTATTCCCCATAACTGTGTGTGTCTGTCAGGTGTGGGCGAGCAGGGCCGGCCGTACCCCCTCAGCGACTCGGACCGTGTGGATCAGGCCTACAGAGAGAACGGCTTTAACATCTTCGTCAGTAACCGGATCTCCCTCAACAGATCCCTGCCCGACATCAGACACCCGAAGTGAGTCTGATACACACACACACACGAGTCTGTTACACACACATGAGTCTGATACACACACTCCTGCCCGCCATCAGACACCCGAAGTGAGTCTGATACACACACACACGAGTCTGATACACACATATGAATCTGATACACACACTCATGCCCGACATCAGACACCCGAAGTGAGTCTGATACACACACACACACACGAGTCTGATACACACACATGAGTCTGATACACACACTCCTGCCTGACATCAGACACCCGAAGTGAGTGATACACACATGAGTCTGATACACACACTCCTGCCCGACATCAGACACCCGAAGTGAGTGATACACATATGAGTCTGATACACACACTCCTGCCCGACATCAGACACCCGAAGTGAGTCTGATACACACATGAGTCTGATACACACACTCCTGCCCAACATCAGACACCCGAAGTGAGTGATACACATATGAGTCTGATACACACACTCCTGCCCGACATTAGACACCCGAAGTGAGTCTGATACACACACTCCTGCCCGACATTAGACACCCGAAGTGAGTCTGATACACACACTCCTGCCCGACATCAGACACCCGAAGTGAGTCTGATATACACACACACACGAGTCTGATACACACACATGAGTCTGATACACACACTCATGCCCGACATCAGACACCCGAAGTGAGTCTGATACACACACACACACACGAGTCTGATACACACACATGAGTCTGATACACACACTCCTGCCTGACTTCAGACACCCGAAGTGAGTGATACACACATGAGTCTGATACACACACTCCTGCCCGACATCAGACACCCGAAGTGAGTGATACACATATGAGTCTGATACACACACTCCTGCCCGACATCAGACACCCGAAGTGAGTGATACACATATGAGTCTGATACACACACTCCTGCCCGACATCAGACACCCGAAGTGAGTGATACACACATGAGTCTGATACACACACTCCTGCCCGACATCAGACACCCGAAGTGAGTCTGATACACACATGAGTCTGATACACACACTCCTGCCCAACATCAGACACCCGAAGTGAGTGATACACATATGAGTCTGATACACACACTCCTGCCCGACATTAGACACCCGAAGTGAGTCTGATACACACACTCCTGCCCGACATTAGACACCCGAAGTGAGTCTGATACACACACTCCTGCCCGACATTAGACACCCGAAGTGAGTCTGATACACACACTCCTGCCCGACATCAGACACCCGAAGTGAGTCTGATACACACACTCCTGCCCGACATTAGACACCCGAAGTGAGTCTGATACACACACTCCTGCCCGACATTAGACACCCGAAGTGAGTCTGATACACACACTCCTGCCCGACATTAGACACCCGAAGTGAGTCTGATACACACACTCCTGCCCGACATCAGACACCCGAAGTGAGTCTGATACACACACACGAGTCTGATACACACACATGAGTCTGATACACACACTCCTGCCCGCCATCAGACACCCGAAGTGAGTCTGATACACACACACACACACACGAGTCTGTTACACACACATGAGTCTGATACACACACTCCTGCCCGCCATCAGACACCCGAAGTGAGTCTGATACACACACACACACACACGAGTCTGTTACACACACATGAGTCTGATACACACACTCCTGCCCGACATCAGACACCCGAAGTGAGTCTGATACACACACACACACACGAGTCTGTTACACACACAAGTCTGATACACACACTCCTGCCCGCCATCAGACACCCGAAGTGAGTCTGATACACACACACACACACACGAGTCTGTTACACACACATGAGTCTGATACACACACTCCTGCCCGCCATCAGACACCCGAAGTGAGTCTGATACACACACACACACGAGTCTGTTACACACACATGAGTCTGATACACACACTCCTGCCCGACATCAGACACCCGAAGTGAGTCTGATACACACACACACACACGAGTCTGTTACACACACGAGTCTGATACACACACTCCTGCCCGCCATCAGACACCCGAAGTGAGTCTGATACACACACACACACGAGTCTGATACACACACATGAGTCTGATACACACACTCATGCCCGACATCAGACACCCGAAGTGAGTCTGATACACACACACACGAGTCTGATACACACACATGAGTCTGATACACACACTCCTGCCCGACATCAGACACCCGAAGTGAGTGATACACACATGAGTCTGATACACACACTCCTGCCCGACATCAGACACCCGAAGTGAGTGATACACATATGAGTCTGATACAAACACTCCTGCCCGACATTAGACACCCGAAGTGAGTGATACACACATGCGTCTGATACACACACTCCTGCCCGACATCAGACACCCGAAGTAAGTGATACACATATGAGTCTGATACACACACTCCTGCCCGACATTAGACACCCGAAGTGAGTGATACACACATGCGTCTGATACACACACTCCTGCCCGACATCAGACACCCGAAGGGAGTGATACACACATAATTCTGATACACACACTCCTGCCCAACATCAGACACCCGAAGTGAGTCTGATACACACACACGAGTCTGATACACACACACACACAAGTCTGATGCACACACACGAGTCTGATGCACACACACGAGTCTGATGCACACACACGAGTCTGATGCACACACACACGAGTTTGATGCACACACGAGTCTGATACACACACACACGAGTCTGATACACACACACACACACACGAGTCTGATACACACACACACACACACACGAGTCTGATACACACACACACACGAGTCTGATACACACACACACACACACGAGTCTGATACACACACACACGAGTCTGATACACACACACACGAGTCTGATACACACACACACAAGAGTGATACACACACACACAAGAGTCTGATACACACACTGATACACACACACACGAGTCTGATACACATACACACGAGTCTGATACACACACACACACACACACACGAGTCTGATACACACACACACACACACACACACACACACACACACAAGTCTGATACACACACACACCCAAGAGTGATACACACACACACAAGAGTCTGATACACACACTGATACACACACACACACGAGTCTGATACACATACACACGAGTCTGATACACACCCACACACACACACACGAGTCTGATACACACACACACAAGTCTGATACACACACACACACACGAGTCTGATACACACACACACACACACACACACGAGTCTGATACACACACACACACACACAAGTCTGATACACACACACACACACACACACAAGTCTGATACACACACACACACACACACACACACGAGTCTGATACACACACACACACACGAGTCTGATACACACACACACACACACACACACACGAGTCTGATACACACACACACACACGAGTCTGATACACACACACACACACAAGAGTCTGATACACACACTGACACACACACACACGAGTCTGATACACACACACACACGAGTCTGATACACACACACACACACACGAGTCTGACACACACACACACACAAGTCTGATACACATACACACACACACACACACGAGTCTGATACACATACACACACACACACACGAGTCTGATACACACACACACACGAGTCTGATACACACACACACGAGTCTGATGCACACACACACACACGAGTCTGATGCGCACACACACACGAGTCTGATACACACACACACACGAGTCTGATACACACACACACACGAGTCTGATACACACACACACACGAGTCTGATACACACACACACGAGTCTGATACACACACACACACACGAGTCTGACACACACACACGAGTCTGATACACACACACACACACGAGTCTGACACACACACACACACACGAGTCTGATACACATACACACACACACACGAGTCTGATACACATACACACACACACACACGAGTCTGATACACACACACACACACGAGTCTGATACACACACACGAGTCTGATGCACACACACACACACGAGTCTGATGCACACACACACACGAGTCTGATACACACACACACACGAGTCTGATACACACACACACACACGAGTCTGATACACACACACGAGTCTGATACACACACACACACGAGTCTGATACACACACACACACACGAGTCTGAGTCTGATACACACACACGAGTCTGACACACACACACACACGAGTCTGACACACACACACACACACACACACACACGAGTCTGACACACACACACACACACACGAGTCTGACACACACACACACACACGAGTCTGACACACAAACACACGAGTCTGATACACACACACACGAGTCTGATACACACACACACGAGTCTGATACACACACACACACGAGTCTGATACACACACACACGAGTCTGATACACACACACACGAGTCTGATACACACACACACAAGTCTGATACACAAACTCCTGTTTTTTAATGAAGTTGTATAATTTTTTGTACGTACTGATTGTTGTTGTTTTTGATGTTTAATTGTCTATTTGTGGTGTTTATAATGTGCAATGGTGGCAAATGAGTTTCCCCTTACAGGGTTTAATACAGTTTTCTAATCTAATCTAATTCTCAAGCACATTACAGGACATTAATAGTGTGTTGAACTTCAGTGTGAGTTCGCTGTGTAGAGCTCTAGTAAGATAACAGGCCAGCGTTTGCTTTGTGATATATTACTTATTGAGTTCTTCACCTCACCATGTACAGTCATGGGAAATAATGTCAGGGAATAGCAAAGTTGTGTAAGTCTTGGAAATTTCTGCATTTTTAGTAAGACTCAGCTCAGCTCTAAAATATTTTAGTAGAAATTAAACTTGTATTGTAGAGTTAAACTTACCTTGTACAATAAATAGATCAATAGTTTCTGTTCAGGATCATGTAATAATTAGGGCTGCCCTCGACTTAAGATTTTTCTAGTCGACTAATCACGCGTTTATATTAATAATAGTGCTGTCAAAACGATTAATCGCATCTAACATAAACGTTTGTGTTAATATATGTGTATATATGTGTGTTTGTGTATATATATATATATATATGTCACACTTCTATTATATAAACACAAACTTTTATGTTAGGTGCGATTCATCACGATTAATCGATTTGACAGCACTATTATTAATAATACATAAATCATAATAATTAGCCTTTAATTGCCTATATAAAACACCTTATCGGCACTCAAACGCACACATAAAGCCACAGCGCACCGGCAAACATAATGATTATGAGTGTGTGGTGAAAAAACAGAAGAATGTTTGAACATTTTAATAATTTATTGGTAATGGTTTCTGTGTTTTCGGCAGTGGCGCCTCCAGAAATTTTTCATAGGGGTGGCCAGATGGGGCCACTTAAAATCTTGGGGTGGCACACCAAAACTATAAACCATAATTTCAGAATTGTATTCTACTGTTGTAGTAAACCGTCCTGTAGAAAACTATCAGAAAGACTTAAGGAAACTCCTACTGATATAGGCTACTTTGGTTTATTGTGTTATATTTAATGTTACTAATGATATTAGTAGGGCCCTAATATATATCATATTATATATAATGATATATATTATATAGATATGATATATATAAGGGCCCTCGCCCCGCGGCACATTTCCAGATACTTACATAATTGTGATGAATTTAATCCTTTTTAAGTTATTATTTTGCAGTGTAAGATTACAGTTAACACCTTTAAATATGACATAAATGTATTATGAATTTTTAATAAACTTAATGAGTGTATAAATCAGCAGCAAAAAGCAATTCTTGAAAAAATCTGCACAGTAATTTTATAAAATGTAAATGTTAATAAAAACAAATTACTATTAGTTCTCTAAAATTCAATCAGGCAATCATACATTTCACAATTTTATATTTATATATGAATGTTCAGAATTCAGAAGTGCATATATAGCCTACACTACAAATAAATAATATGCAATTAAATTATGCTTATTTTAAATGAATTGAGCAGGCTAGGTATAACCAAATATATTGGCTTTTAATAATATTTCAGTGCGCAAACCCATGATAACATGAAAAACAGAGCGCACACAGCGTGTATGCGCATCGCGGGTGCAGAATGATGTGCTCAAAGCAACATGGAGTCACAGTGTGCAGCGCTGCATAAGTGCGCATAAAAGTTCACGTCACAAAGCGAAGAAATGTCGAGCGCACAAATCCTAGTGCGATTTGTTCCTTTGTTTCACAGTTTTGAATGCCAGTTATAGTGCGTTTGATGCCGATTCATAGTCCTTGTGATGTGTGTGATCTAGCAAGCACACGGTAGTGAGTCGTTTAAAAAGAGCAACAAACTCCAACAAAATAAAGTAATTTTATGCAAATCTAAAGCCTTTTATCTACATATAATGCATTATAATGTGAATATATCATATTGGAGATAGTTTTACTGTGCATCCAAGAGGCGCGCGCGCTGTTTGAATATGAATGGAGAATGATTGACAGCCGCAGAGGAGGGAAAACGAGTTTCCGTATACTTTAATGATGTAAATAGACTTCTGTCCCTCACATTAAGCTATGGAATGACTTCAGATGACTTTGTCACCCAAACTGACGTGAAAAAAATCGGGAGGCGCCGAAAAGCGCGCTGTTTGCATCCCTGCTTGTCAAAACGTGGCAAAGACACATCAAAAAGCTGCTGAAACCGTATACTGTAACCGTTTGGCACTTAAAAAGCACGTCACGACACATAATTCCCTTTCCCTTTTACTAAAGAATATTTTTGACTTATTTATGAAATGCATAACTGATGCTACTAAAATTTGTACTGGCCATTGGGGTGGCCAGTGGGGTGGCCAGGAGTCGGCCAGGGGTGGCCACGGCCACCCCTGGCCACCCCCTGGTGGCGCCATTGGTTTTCGGCTGCTGAGATTAAAGGATTACCTCTAATTTTGGTAATAAAACCTACCTTTAATAAAAGGTAATCGTTGTTTTACCATTTATTTATTTATTTTGTAAATGGCGTTTGACTTAATCTTTGCACGTTCACTTTGTAAACACTAGGTTGGTACTTCCGCCTATGAAACGCGTTTCGTGCGGATTACATAATCTGAGAATATTTATTTTCCATTTGAATCTGTTCATCCAAAAGTAGACATTTCAAGCTTTCTATAGATGTATTTCTGATGTTCATTTTCCTGACAAGCTCAAGTTCACTGAGACCGAGACGGCAGCAAGCGTATCCTGATTGTTTTCATTATTTTACAAAAGCACAACGTTTTATTGTTATTGTGAGTTTACAGGAATGAAGTAAACCCTTTACAGTTTTCATTACTCTTATCTGTATAAGCAAAAATGGAGTATTTTAAGTTAAACTGATGGATGTCATTCAGTAATTGGCTCTCTACACAAACACTAATAATAGCACACATGTATCTAGGTTAGTTGCTACTTCTTACATGTTTCAAGTGATAAGCTATATTTTTGGTTGATTAATAATAGGCGAATTTTTGGACTTCCTGGCGTTAACAATCTGTCCATCACTTCCTGTGTGATTTCATCACATCCTGTAACAAACTGACTAATGTTGACTAAAGGTTAGTCCACTATTAAGGGGCAGGTCTAGTAATAATAAAGTTAGACAGAGGTGTAATATTGAATATTTAAACAGGCCAATCCAGTATATTTCCCTTTCCCTGTATTAGCGTCTCATTAAATGACTAGCTCACAGCAGCACATGCTATCTCTCCCTCTCCTCCCACTGCTGTCATCTGTCTCTCAGTATCATTCCTCTAGTGGAGAGTCTGTCATGGGCTTTTATCCTCCGCTAGTGTCCGCATTGATCATATCTGCTTCGTTTTGACTGCATATTCTCCACTGTAGAAGAACTTCTGCTTCTGATTACTGTAGGATGAATCAGCATTTCCTTCTGACGTCGTACAATCCAGGAGTGAGAGAAACCTAACGAAAGAACCAGAACCACACACATCACAGCTTAACTTGCTAATAAAACATAGGCTCAATGAATAATGGGTAGTTATTATCTCCGGAAGAGATCATGGATGTTAGTTTGGGTGGGTTTCTTTCACATAACCGCTAACCGGACATTCAGGAACTCTGTCAAATTGTGTTCCGTTTGCTCAATTCCTAATATATTTACACTAGTCGACAAACTAGTTTTACCAGACGGTTAGGTGTAGGTTTGGCAAAAGAGAACTGGTAGCATTTTTGTAAACATTTTAAACTAGCCCTGGTTTTGTATATAAGCACATTAAGTATACGTTAATTTTCGATCCGATTGAAAGGAGTGGTTTATTCCTTTTCTAATCCGATCGAGAGAACATGTAAACACTTGATCAGATTGAAAACCAAATCTTTTTATGACGAAGAAATAGCGTAATGACGTAGAAATAGCGTAATGGCGTAGAAATAGCGTAATGGCGTAGAAATAGCGTAATAACGTAGAAATAGCGTAATGACGTAGAAATAGCGTAATGATGTAGTAATGGCGTAGAAATAGCGTAATGACGTAGAAATAGCGTAATGACGTAGAAATAGCGTAATGACGTAGAAATAGCGTAATGACGTAGAAATAGCGGAATGGCGTAGAAATAGCGTAATGACGTAGAAATAGCGTAATGACGTAGAAATAGCGTAATGACGTAGAAATAGCGTAATGGCGTAGAAATAGCGTAATGACGTAGAAATAGCGTAATGACGTAGAAATAGCGTAATGATGTAGTAATGGCGTAGAAATAGCGTAATGACGTAGAAATAGCGTAATGACGTAGAAATAGCGTAATGGCGTAGAAATAGCGTAATGGCGTAGCAATAGCGGAATGGCGTAGAAATAGCGTAATGACGTAGAAATAGCGTAATGACGTAGAAATAGCGTAATGACGTAGAAATAGCGTAATGACGTAGAAATAGCGTAATGGCGTAGAAATGGCGTAGAAATGGCGTAGTGACGTAGAAATGGCGTAGTGACGTAGAAGTAGCGTAATGGCGTAGAAATGGCGTAGTGACGTAGAAATAGCGTAATGGCGTAGAAATAGCGTAATGACGTAGAAATAGCGCAATGACGTAGAAATAGCGCAATGACGTAAAAATAGCGTAATGACGTAGAAATAGCATAATGACGTAGAAATAGCGTAATGACGTAGAAATAGCGTAATGATGTAGAAATAGCGTAATGGCGTAGAAATGGCGTAATGGCGTAGAAATGGCGTAGTGACGTAGAAATGGCGTAGTGACGTAGAAGTAGCGTAATGACGTGCGGATCGAGCTGTAGTTCCTGTTAAATAAAGTGTCGTATAAATGAGTGTCCCGTCCTCCTATAATCCTCCTTTCACTCCACAGATTCTCATCCACAGACGATTTCTACTGTATGATCAATATAAGCAGCGGCACAGCGGCTCACACGCTCATGTCTCCAAATTATGACCAGAAATGGATAAATATTAAGTCTGCTGTTTAAAACAAATAAAGGACCAATGTAAGAGAATAGTTATTATGTGCAAACAGCGGGAAACTGTATATTCGCGCATCTCAAAAGATATATTCAGATTTGAAGCTTGTGATATAAACGCGCAGAGTAACCCGATCACATGTTCAGCGTTCATGTAAACACTACGTTCAGACTCATCAATCGGGATCAGTTCAGTCCGATTGAAACAAAACTTGTGCATGTAAACGTAGCCAGTGTGGGTCTAAATCTGATGCATGTTTTTGAATAACTGGGCATATATTTTTCCTCCGCCAATGAAAATGGTGTGTGTGTGTGTGTGTGCGTGTGTGTGTGTGTGTGCAGCTGTAAGACGAAGCTGTATGCTGAAGATCTCCCCAACACCAGCATCATCATCCCCTTCCACAACGAGGGCTGGTCGTCTCTGCTCCGCACGGTCCACAGTGTCCTGAACCGCTCGCCGCCGCAGCTGCTGGCGGAGATCGTGCTCGTCGACGACTTCAGCGACAAGGGTACAGCAGTATAACAGCTCGTCATGCTCAACCCCAGCAAGCACACTGACGTCTAAAACACGTCTACAAGCCTTCACAGCCCAGACGTCTAGCCTAAAACTAGGCAAAGTTTGGGCTGTCAGTGAAAATGTAATCGACGTCTAACCACAGCTTAAGAATAGACACATAGACAGGGTGTCCGCGGGTCCTTAAAAAGTCTTAAAAAGTCTTAAATTAGATTTTGAAAATTTATGGCCTTAAAAAGTCTTAAGTCTTATTTTTACTTATGCAAGGTCTTAAATTTTCGATGGCAATTTGAGTTAGACATATCTAAATGTTTTCCAAATTAAAACTATCTAATTAGCGTACTTTTTTATTTATTATTCGTTCTTTGTGGATTTGCTCGTTCACGTGACATTTCGCGTCACATTCGCGCCAGCATTACGTCTGTCTCCTGCACGCGAAACAGCAGGAGAGGAGAAGAAAGCTGGTTAATTTCAGTTCAATTGTAAGTTCATTCTTTATGTGCGTAGTGGTGTGCGATGTGTATTGTCTATTATGATATTGTAATCATTGTTTTACTTTAACGTTAACTATGTACGAGGGCGCACTGCGAGCTGACATCGCATTTGTCTCTCATGCTTGCTTTCACTGCGTGATGTGTCAGTGCAGTTATAGGTATGTTCACTAATAGACGTATAAAGTTTTTGTATTTTATATATCATATGTTGTTATCATACAATATTACATCAGCAAGAGGGCTGTTTTCCCGTGCACAATAGCAAATATGATATTTATTTTATATAACAGTTAAATTAACAGTGTTACATTTTATAAACAATATTGTTTGTTTTCCCTTTATTTCGCTGACGAGAATTTCAAAATGAAACCGTAGCAGAGTCTCAATGCAAAAGACAGCGATGATTTCTTGACTGAAATCCGCGTTTTGAACGAATCATTTTAGCGATTCAATGAACATCACTTGCAGTTCCTGAATGAATCAGCCGTTTGAACAAATCGGTTGAATGAATGACTCCCTGAGACAGTGACTTGCCGCCACCTACTGGCAGTTTTAGTTTCACATTTAAACCCTGTAATTAAAATGTTACAATTAGAAATCAGTTCATATTTAAATATTGAATTAAGAATTGAAAGAATTGAATATATCATAGCTTTATTCATGCAATTGTAAATGGAGTATAAATATATTAATGCCAGTTCTGATGCTGCTTCTGTGTCTCCTCTGCACTGCAAAGATGGATTTTGATTTAATGATTTAATTTAACTGGTAACAGTGGTATTGTGTTATTATTCTAATATAATTTAATTTGAATGTTAGAATTTGACATAAAAGGTGATGCATACCTCTAAGTAAAAAAAAAAAAAAGTCCATATATGGGTGAAAATGCCCCTGGAACTCAATTTAAGGTTGCAAATATTGCCCTTTAATAAAAAATGTTAATATCTTTTACTGCTGTGAACTGACCACTGCATAGAATATGAAAAATATGAATATCTTCGTGAGTCTGCTGTCAACAACAGGCCAAAACCAGCCATGGTACCAGTACACAAACACAATCAGTAAAATATCATCTAATTATCATCAACAAAACGTTTAAAATATCGAGATATATTTTTGTCAATATTGCACACCCCTAATGTAAGGTATTAATTTTGATTTCTTCAGGTCTTAAAAAGGTCTTAAAAAGCCTTAAATTTGACTTTAAAAAGTGTGCAGATACCCTGATAGAACAGGCCAAAGAAATGAAACCAAACCTTGTAATCACTGTTGGCTTTGCTTACATGTTGGAATATCATACATCTCGCACGTTATTCCGGCAAAAACGACATGTAACCGAATTCAAGGTTATTTTGTCTAGAAGTGTTACTCACAGCCGGACTGTATCGGTTCTATTGTTCACCCAGGCGGGGAAATATTGCTTGCCGGGACTGGACATCAGAAACATTATGATAACTGGGCTGAGCTGTGTGTCATGATGAAATCACTGTAACGTCTCCTGCAACTCAGGCCTTGTCCACATGAACACGTTTTCACTGAGACGGCGTTTTTATTCATGAAAACGAATCAATTTGAAAGCGCTGTTTTCGTGTTGTAGTGTGGACTGTGGAAACTGAGGGATTTAAAAACGATGATGTAAGTTTAGTCATGTGACGCATGTTGTACCAATAGATATTCATGTTTATAGCGGTATAGTGTCCGTCCGTCATGTGCTGTTCACTTTCACACAGTTTCTGAAATATGTTCCTTCACACACTCTTCATATCACAGTCCTGCACAGATGACAGAGTTCACACACATCTGCTGTCCTGCTGCGAAACATGAGATCAGTTTTAGTGTTTCAGACCAAACATATAATGATGATCGAGAGCGACCTGACGATCAGTGAATGATGAGATATCGCTTAATAAAATGATCCTGTCAGAAGAATTGCGCGATAACTTTATTATTTATTGTTCCGTCTGTATCATCTCAGTGCTTCTGTGAGGGTTTACGCATGCGCAGTAATTTAGCGTTTTCCAAAAGTTTCTCATCCGCACTGCAACGCCTGGAAACGCTAGTGTGGACGGAGAGCGCTTTTAAGCTAAAGCGGCGTCTTCAAGCGTACCCGGATTAATGTAGACGTAGCCTGAGCCGGTGTGTTTTATATGCGTGGCAGATGTTAAGCCAGATGATCCTGTCCTGCTGCGCGTCACATGTTCATAAGCTCCAGCTTGACCGTAATCTCCTCACTATAGATTTGAGGATTGCTGCGTGTTTTAATCAAACATAAATATGTTTCATTTCAGTCAAGTATTAGTGTTTCGTCTCACTCGTCCACAGTGTTCCTGTCCGGATGATGATGCGTTCAGGTTCCCGTCACTCACGCCAGGACCGGCCCAGATTATAGATCGCTTTCCTCAAACACTGAAACACTGGCAGCAGTTCATCGAGCTTTAACATGTAAATATTAGATACATCATTTGTGATAACACATTTGACAAACAACATGTTTCAAATGACCTTTTCATCATCAGGCTTGTTTCTGCCATAGAATAAAACATTTTAAAAGATAATTACGTCCTTTTATCTCACAATTGTGAGTTTACATCGAGTTTCTGACTTTATAACACACAATTCTAAGATAAAAAGTCGCAATTACCTTTTACATTTTTTTTATTCTGTGGCGGAAACAAGCTTTCATAAAGATGTGACAACAAGCAGCATTACAAGTGAAATCAAAACTAGGTTTATTTGTCGCACTTTATAGGAAGTGTCTTTGAACTAACATTTAAATTTAAAATCTGTGTGTGGGACAAGAAGAAGTATATTAATGAAGCTCTTCGCCAACTAAATAACACTCAGTACTACTCAAAGCCCTCATCCAATCCAATGGACACTATGAGAAGAGAGCTTGAGCAATTTCTTAATGAGGCAAAATCACATAATTGGATTACCAAGAAAGAATATGAGTTTTTACTCTGTCAACACCCACGTTATTCTTCTTTTTATATGCTCCCCAAAGTCCACAAGGATTTGGAAAATCCACCTGGTAGACCGATAATCAGCGGGAATGATTCAATAGCAGAACCTGCTTCCAAGTTTGTGGATTATTTCATCAAGCCATTTGTTACAGATTTGCCTTCTTATATTCAAGATACCACACAAGTTTTGAGGAAAATTGAGCCAATAGGTAACATAGGCTCTTGTATTATGGCCACAATGGATGTGGAGTCTTTATATAGTAATATTGTACATGACGAGGGTCTAGAGGCTTTGAAACACTATCTCTCATCCAGACCTGAACATCTTATGCCTCCCAGTGACTTTATAGTACAACTGACTGAGTGGATTTTAAAGAATAACATCTTTCTCTTTCAAGACAAATTGTACAGACAGGAAAAGGACTGCAATGGGCGCTTGTTTTGCTCCCAATTATGCTAATCTGTTTTTAGGCTTGTGGGAGGAGCATTATATATTTTCTCAAGATAACCCCTTCAAAGATACAATCTTGTGGTGGGGTAGATATATTGATGATGTGATTCTGATGTTCTCAGGCTTAGAACAAGAACTTGTAGACTTTCATGTTTATGTAAACAATCTAAATGAGAACCTTAAATTTAGTCTGGACTACGACTCACACGCCATAAACTTTCTGGATCTACGGATCTCAAAGGATGATGAGGGATTCTTGCATACATCTATTTTCAGAAAAGCAACAGATCGTAATACCTTACTGCATGCAAATAGTTTTCATCCCCCATGGCTTATTGATAACATACCCTTTGGACAGATCCAGAGACTAAGGCGTATATGTGATTCAGATCAGGATTTCCAAAATCTGTCTATGGATATGCAGCGGCGTTTTCGACAAAGAGGTTATCAAACACAAACTCTCATTCAAGCTCATAATAGAGCCCAATCACTCGAAAGGAAGAGCCTGCTTCAGTCTAGACCCAAAATTTTGTCAACTCAGAAACCCTACTTTGTCACTAATTATAGTAAGGAGGCTATCCAGATCAAACACATTATAAAGAAAAACTGGAACATTATTGAATGTGACCCGACTCTACGGGAAGTATTCACAGAACCACCTGGGATCAGTTTTAAGAGGGCCCCCACAATTAAGGACAAGTTAGTAAGAAGTTACCTCCCTGCTCCTAAACGTGAAACTTGGCTTCGTCAACCTAAGGGAAATTTTCCTTGTGGTAACTGTAATTATTGTGAGAATATGGCTAAAACTGATACATTTATGGATGTTTCCAGTAATAAGACCTACACTGTTAACAGTTTTATAAATTGCAATACCACCCATGTTGTTTATCGATTAGAGTGCACTTGTGGCTGTTTTTATGTAGGCCTCACTAAAAGGAGATTGAGAGACAGGGTTGCTGAGCATAGGTATGCCATCCGGACTGGAAACATAAATTATTTAATGGCCAAACATTATATAGACGCTAAACATGGAAGGGATTCAACCTTACGAGTAGTGGGCATTGAGGCTGTTCGCCTTGATGCCAGAGGCGGGGATATAATCAAACGCCTTAAACAAAGGGAGACATATTGGATCTATTCTTTGAGGGCCACTAGTTATCCAGGTCTCAATGAAGATTTTGACCTTTCACCTTTTTTGTAATTGTTGTGTTTCAATGGGTACAGTATTTTGACTTATTTTTGAATGCAATACCATTTTCTGTCAATGTTGCTTTAGAACCATCTTGACTATGAAATTATAATTATGATGGGTAACTAGCCTATTTCACATTTATTGACATTTGTTACGTATTGTGTGAAGTACACTAGATTTTTTAGTGGTGTCACTCCTATCTTTCCACTGTGAGATCTCTTATTTTGCTTTGCGCTTGCATGTTTTTATTTCTGGTATTAGACATGACCTGAACCATTGCCTCTAGTGGCCAAAATTTGTGTTGCAAGTGCCAGAGTGGCACACCTGAAACCAATGCAACTATAAGTATTGCTTGATCTTGTCTGTTTGTTACCAACACCCTGATGAAGGCCAGTGGGCCGATACGCGTTGGTGTTTTTTAATGGTTTAGCCCTCGCTTTAATAATAATAAAGGCTTTTTTACTTTTGTAACCCACTGAGTGCCTGGACTTGGATTTTTCTTCCAAACTTTACGAACGTTCAACCCTTCCAAGAGCACCAGAGGATACAAGGGATACCAGCAGCGCTCCAGCTTCCTTTTGTTCAGATTTAAATTAATAATTTGATTCGATCCCCTTATTTTGTACACACAGTCAAACAAAAAAATATTCAGACACCAGATGTAATTTATGTTTTTCACTAGTGTGTTCAGGACACTATAGTTCATTAATGTAAGTGAGGAGAGCAAAATAAAGTAAACTGTGACATATTACACCCAAATATTCTTCACACAGAGACTACCAGTGACATTTATAACAATTTGGGAGCAGAAATGATTCCTCCACTTTGAGCTGATCATGTTTTGCTGAAGTGTGTTTTCTGTAATTGCTAATGCTCTTTTTACACACACACTGAACAACATGAAGCATTGCTTGGTCACTGGTTGAGCTAAACTGGTATTATCTAATTGTGTAGTTAAATTTAACAGCTGACAGATATTCAACATAATTCATGTGTGAGAGTCTAACAGAAGGACGGACAAAACCAGGCAAATATCCACTGATCTGAGAACTTTCTGCTCGTTTTATTACCATTTTCGAAACTATATCGAATTAACTGATAATCTGAGAAATGTTGAAGGTGTGTGAGTAAGTATAGTTTGACTACATACTTTTATACTTAATAATACCTGCATGTAATTATAGCTGTAATTAATTTCTGTTAATCCATCTATAATTACACCTTAAACCTTCCCGTAACAACAGACCTGTTTTACAGCTCATTAGCAGCACAAGTGATACACATTACATCAACACAATCAGTGCACTGAAACCAACAGTTATCATTTTAATGCAAGTACATGTCGGGTCAGGTTCAGGGAAGAGAAGAGGACTCAAGGATGCAGAGAAAAACAAGCTAAAACCACCCCGTCTGTGACAACAGACCGACAGCACCGGAAACACCAATACTTGGCAACAGCTAACGGGGAACACATCCACAGGGATCCGGCACAGGACCGGGGACACGGGAGAATAGATAGGCCAGGACATCAGGGGAGTCACCGGAGAGCAGGTGTGGGAAATAAACCAACAATCGAGAGACTGAGACCTTGTCCACACTAATACCTTTTCTTTAGAAAACACATCTTTTTCATCTCCTTTTTGGCCTTCCTCCACACTCAGGCTACGTCTACATTAACGCGGATGCATTTTAACACGGCGTTTTCGCTTAAAAAGCCTGTTTGTCCACACTAGCGTTTTCAAGAATTGCACTATAACCCTCACAGAAGCACTGAAATGATACAGACGAAACAATAAATGAAGTTATTGCACAATTCTTCTGACAGGATCATTTTATTAAGCAATATCTCATCATTCCCTGATCGTCAGGTCGCTCTCGATCATCATTATATGTTTGGTCTGAAACACTAAAACTGATCTCATGTTTCGCCGCAGGACAGCAGATGTGTGTGAACTCTGTCATCTGTGCAGGACTGTGATATGAAGAGTGTGTGAAGGAACATATTTCAGAAACTGTGTGAAAGTGAACAGCACATGACGGACGGACACTATACCGCTATAAACATGAATATCTATTGGTACAACATGCGTCACATGACTAAACTTAAGTCATCGTTTTTAAATCCCTCAGTTTCCACAGTCCACACTACAACACGAAAACAGCGTTTTCAAATCTATCCACTTTAGAGAGCGCGTTTTCAAAAAGCTTAGTTTTCATGAACAAAAACCCCGTCTCAGTGTGAACGGAAGGACATAACGGAGAGAAAAAGATGCGTTTCCAAACGAAATCAAGTTAGTGTGGACAAGGGCTGAGCGTTTTTATTCATGAAAACTAAGCTTTTTTGAAAACGCTCTCCAAAGTGGATAAATTTGAAAACGTTGCTTTCGTGTTGTAGGGTGGACTGTGAAACCGGAGGAATTTGAAAACGATGATGTAAGTTTAGTCATGTGACGCATGTTGTACCAATAATAGATACACTGCCGTTCAAATGTTTGGGATCGGAACGATTTTTTAGGTTTTTAAAAGAATCTCTTCTGCTCACCAAGACTGCATTTATTTGATAAAGTGAAATATTATTCCGATGTAAATCAGCTGTTCTCTGTGAATATATAGTAAAGTGTAATTTATTCCTGTGATCAAAGCTGAATGTTCAGCATCATTACTCCAGTCTTCAGTGTCACATGATCCTTCAGAAATCACTCTAATATTAGGATCTGATGCTCAAGACACATTTATGATTATTATCAATGTTGAAAACAGTTGTGTACAATTTATTTTTTCAGGATTCTTTGATGAATAGAACATTTATCTGAAATAGAAAGCTTTTGTAACATTAAACACTACCGTTCAAAAGTTGGGGGCAGTAAGATATATATATATTAATATATTTATATATATATTTTTTTTTTTTTATTCAGCAAGGATGCATTAAATTGATCAAAAGTGACAGTAAAGATAAGTAAAGATTCTATTTTAGATAAATGCTTTTCTTTTGAACTTTCTATTCATCAAAGAATTCTGAAAAACAATGTGCAGGATACTGTAGTGTTTTATTGAGGAAGACTAAACCTGTGCCGGTCCTGTGTTGGCCCAGAGCACCTGAAGGCCCCGCTGGAGGAGTACATGGTGCGCCTGCCGAAAGTGCGGATCCTGCGGACCAAGAAGCGCGAGGGTCTGATCCGGACGAGGCTCCTGGGAGCCGAGGCCGCCATCGGGGACGTCATCACCTTCCTGGACTCCCACTGCGAGGCCAACGTCAACTGGCTACCTCCCTTACTGGGTAACTAGCCTCCCTTACTGGGTTACTAACCTCCGTTACTAGGTAACTAACCTCCGTTACTGGGTAACTAACCTCCGTTACTGGGTAACTAACCTCCGTTACTGGGTAACACCTCCCTTACTGGGTTACTAACCTCCCTTACTGGGTAACTAACCTCCCTTACTGGGTAACTAACCTCCCTTACTGGGTAACTAGCCTCCCTTACTAGGTAACTAGCCTCCCTTACTGGGTAACTAACCTCCCTTACTAGGTAACTAACCTCCGTTACTGGGTAACTAACCTCCGTTACTGGGTAACACCTCCCTTACTGGGTAACTAACCTCCCTTACTGGGTAACACCTCCCTTACTGGGTAACTAACCTCCCTTACTGGGTAACTAACCTCCCTTACTGGGTAACTAACCTCCCTTACTGGGTAACTAGCCTCCGTTACTGGGTAACAAACCTCCGTTACTGGGTAACAAACCTCCGTTACTGGGTAACTAACCTCCGTTACTGGGTAACTAACCTCCTTTACTGGGTAACAAACCTCCGTTACTGGGTAACAAACCTGCGTTACTGGGTAACTAACCTCCGTTACTGGGTAACTAGCCTCCGTTACTGGGTAACTAACCTCCGTTACTGGGTAACTAACCTCCGTTACTTGGTAACTAACCTCCGTTACTGGGTAACTAACCTCCGTTACTGGGTAACAAACCTCCCTTACTGGGTAACTAACCTCCCTAACTGGGTAACTAACCTCCCTTACTGGGTAACTAACCTCCCTTACTGGGTAACTAACCTCCGTTACTGGGTAACAGACCTCCGTTACTGGGTAACAGACCTCCGTTACTGGGTAACAGACCTCCGTTACTGGGTAACAAACCTCCGTTACTGGGTAACAAACCTCCGTTACTGGGTAACAAACCTCCTTTACTGGGTAACAAACCTCCGTTACTGGGTAACAAACCTGCGTTACTGCGTAACTAACCTCCCTTACTGGGTAACTAACCTCTGTTACTGGGTAACTAACCTCCGTTACTGGGTAACTAACCTCCTTTACTGGGTAACAAACCTCCGTTACTGGGTAACAAACCTGCGTTACTGGGTAACTAGCCTCCGTTACTGGGTAACTAGCCTCCGTTACTGGGTAACTAACCTCCGTTACTGGGTAACTAACCTCCGTTACTTGGTAACTAACCTCCGTTACTGGGTAACTAACCTCCCTTACTGGGTAACTAACCTCCCTAACTGGGTAACTAACCTCCCTTACTGGGTAACTAACCTCCCTAACTGGGTAACTAACCTCCCTTACTGGGTAACTAACCTCCGTTACTGGGTAACTAACCTCCGTTACTGGGTAACTAACCTCCGTTACTGGGTAACTAACCTCCATTACTGGGTAACAAACCTCCGTTACTGGGTAACTAACCTCCGTTACTGGGTAACTAGCCTCCCTTACTGGGTAACTAACCTCCATTACTGGGTAACTAGCCTCCGCAACTGGGTAACTAACCTACACATAAAGTTAAAAAAGTTAAAAGTTAAAAAAACAATCTGGTTCCATCAGTTGAAATTAACTTTTGCAAATAACTTAGCGGTCCTGGACAGTGAGTGACCTTACATATTAAGATCAAATCTGATTTTCTCCATTCATTGTTAAAAAACAAGCTAACAAAACTTGCAAACTAGCGTTAGTGAAGCGGCCAGAGTTGTCGCGCTGCCTCCTCCTAAGCTCCGCCCACAAACAAACGACTCCATTAGGGCTGTAGTACTCGAGTCTGGTCTTGAACTCGAGTCCGGACTCGAGACCGTTTTTCTATGGTCTCAGACTCGCTGGTATTCGGACTCGGACTTGTCTCGGTCTCGGCCACTGGTCTTGCCGAATATGGCTTTTGGTCTCGACCGAGTCCAGGTGTGTTTATTATGTTCCCAGTAACGTATTATTGTAGTATGCACCCGCAGAAACCTCCACAGATTACCGCAGATTGTAGTGCCCGTCATTGACAAGTATGACCTGCGCGTGTGTGATTTCTTTTCTCCTATTTGCTACTGCAATACCGGCGCATTGCTGAAATAACAGATCTGTCTATTCACTGCCGATCATAATATGAAATTGCTATATGGACTAGTGACTGTGAATATTAAAGACTGCTATCAAATCTGATTGTTCAGCGAGTCTCTGCAAGTGAGTGCCGCAGGATCATGTACTACGCATACTCAAGTACACGTTTATCTTCAGCATTTCATCGTCAGATACACTCAGACCCGTCAAAATAAAAGTTTGGTTTAACGTGAAGAAATTACCACAGATATATTTTACTGGAGTGAAGCTATATTGTCATTTAGTTAGTACTAGTACATAGCAGTGGTAATAGTAGTGGGTTGGTGTTTGTATCAGTTCTAACACTGCTATTATGAGGTATCACCATATGTCATCATTCTTTTTTCTTTAGATTAAAGATGATATCAAGGGGAATGTCTATACTTAAAAATCCTGGGTGTTGTGACACTGTTTTTGCTTTTAGATCATCAAATAATAACCCACAATGATTGTCTTGATAATGTAATGCATAAGACTTTTCCTGTGCTGGACTCGGTCTTGACTCGGACTCGACTAGTCCTGGTCTTGGACTTGTCTTGGACTTGACAAAGGTGGTCTTGACTACAGCCCTAGACTCCATGTTTACGAACTGAAAAGGCGTCTGTAGCTTTTGTCCTAAATGAGGTCCTAACTGAATTTGCCATGGTTACTAAACACATAAGATAGGATTCTTAAGTTAGGATCTTTCTGAACCCTGAACCCTGGCAATGGCTTATTGTTGTGTTTGCCCCTTCAGATCGCATCGCTCAGAACCGGAAGACCATCGTGTGTCCTATGATCGATGTGATCGACCACGATAACTTCGGTTACGAGACGCAGGCGGGCGACGCCATGCGAGGGGCTTTCGACTGGGAGATGTACTACAAGCGCATCCCTATTCCCCCCCAGCTGGAGAAGTCTGACCCCAGCGACCCTTTCGAGTGAGTGCCCTTTCTCTTCTATGTGTAACATCTCAGTGGATCGATCGCCTCCATACTCTTTGAATAGGTGAAAGCTAAATGCAGTCGATTGTGATTGTGGACTTTAGATAGTCAATATTTCCTAAAAAAATATCGCATTTAATTAGGGATGCACCGATATGAACATTTTTGCCGATAACCGATATATTGGCCGATAAATCTAAATCCAATTTTTTTGTTAGAATTTCTGAGAGCCTGATGACAAATACAAAAATTCTCAGCATTAAAAGCCATGTCTCCAGCACACAATGTTCTCATGATAATGTTATGTAGCCGATATGACAGATTTGCGCTGCACATGTTTGCACTGAACTGTATTTTCCTTTTTTGAAGTGATTCCAATCATATTTCAAGCATTTCAATACCATCATGTTGAACAGTGCGCATCTGAAGCGTCTCAGCTGAAGGAAACAATACATTATTTATCAGCTTTAATATGTCGGCCAGATAACGATAACATTAACAATGAACATATATCGGCCGATACTAATATGGTGGCTGATATATCGTGCTTCCCTACATTTAACACACACACACAAGGTCTACGTAGTTCATCTTATATTTCATACAGTTGATGGTGACAAACATGAAGCAGGACACCAGCTCACTGCGTGATAAAGCCTGTAGAATACAGTTAAAACGGCCCTAAAATTCAAGATATCAGGGCAAAAATGCCCCAGTACGAGTTTTTGTCTCATATACTTAAGAAATATCACACAAGCATAGAGTGCAATATCACAAGAGTGCTGTTTTTGTCCCAAATGTGAAATTGATTTTATGCAAGAGTTCAATAAATAAGAAGTTAATATTGTGTTATATTTTAGATACATATTGTCTGTTTTTGCTCAATTGGAAATATTCCCTGTAAAGCCGGAGCAGGAGTGTTGTGCGTCTCCGAGCTACACACAGCGATGCTTCGCTTCGGATTCAATGACTCGTTCCTAAACGAATCAGCCGTTTGAACGGAATGAATGACTCATTTATTTAGACATTTACGTCCACCTACTGACAGGTTAAATTTCTTATTTAGAGTATAATTTATAAAAAATATTATAAAAAACCCATTAAAGGTATAGTTCATCCAAAAATGAAAATTTTATATAATTTTAATCATTCTAATTTTAATTTATAATTTTAAATATAATTTTTCTAAAGTTACCTTTTGTTATATCTATTTGATGTGTGATTAATTGGATCAAAAGTTTAAATCGCTTGACTACCCTAACACTTCCCTAAAAAGTCTGTTGTATAAAATTTCAAGGCCACAAAAATATCTTAAACGGCATAAGAAAAGTCTTTATATTCATTTCAGGAGGTCTTAAATTTGGGCTCAGGAAAACAGTAATCGTGATGCGGTTCAATGTGAAGATTAAACTTTAAAAGGCGATGATTTAATTGTGTTCTTCAGACTCGCTCTTCAGAGAAGTTCACAATGATGAAAGCCCACATTTATGACAAGCTATTGATTTATTGTTGATGAATTATGACACTGTTTACTTTATGATGTTTACCTGCAACAAGCGCAGCTTCATTATCAGAGTAAACGCTGTACTTCTGCTGGTCCAGCGCCACCTACTGGCAGAGAGGGAGTGTGTGTTCATTCAGCCGCTGGATCTAGAACATATATAATAGCATATTGCATATATAAGATATAATAATTTATAACTTTGACTCTTTTTGATTTTTAAAACCCCCAGTTTATGCATCTCGAGCAATCTGATCTCAGTCTGACTGCGTTTGGAAATTCAATTTACACAGAGAAAAACCGTATATAAAGCCAATCATCAGTTTACATACTTTATGCAAATTCAACGGCGTTCGCTCCACAAAACCTGGAATAATGTATGACTAATTGGAAAACACATGGAAAATTAGAGAACATTTAAAATGTTTTTGCTGTCCTGGAAAAATATTCTTATGCTTTCCTTTAGAAAATAAAAGCTTCATTGATTATAACAGGAGTTTAGGGAAGATATATATTTATGTATATAACCCATTCACAATTTGAATAACCGTTTTTGAATAACAATATTTGGGTTTCCCCCTTATCCACAAAACCTGGTTCCCAAGCATCCCAGAAAACCTGAAAAAATTCATGACTAATTGGAAAACACGTGGAAAATTAGAGAATATGATTATATGATCATGATTATGACAGGAGTTTAGTGCAGATCTGCAGTGATTGACAGCTTCAGTGATTATAAAGGCAGATCTCTTTGCTCGCGTCTGTATATCTGTAACCCATTCATAAGTTGAATAACAATATTTGGGTTTCCCCGTCATCTGTGTCGTGCAGCTGTAGTCCTCCACCAGAGCTGTGTCTTCTTCTCCTCTTCCCGTCAGGTCTCCGGTGATGGCGGGCGGGCTCTTCGCTGTGGACAGGAAGTGGTTCTGGGAGCTGGGAGGATATGACACGGGTCTGGAGATCTGGGGAGGAGAGCAGTACGAGATCTCGTTCAAGGTAATCGCTGTGGCCTGCTCTAATGGATGTCTTTTCAGTTAGGAAACATGGAGTCGTTTGTTTGTGGGCGGAGCTTAGGTGGAGGCAGAACGACGACTCTGGCCGCTTCACCAAAGCTAGTTAGGAAGTTTTGTTAGCTTTTTTTTTTTAACAATGAAATCCAGATTTGATCTTAATATGTTAATCTTAATAATAGTTTGACTAATTATATGATATTAGTTTTATTAATTATATGCTATTAGTTATATTCTATTATGTTATGTTTTATGACTATTATATCATCTTGTGTCTGACTGAGTGTGTGTGTGTGTGTGTCTCTGAGGTGTGGATGTGTGGTGGGCGTATGGAGGACATCCCCTGCTCTCGAGTGGGTCACATATACCGGAAGTACGTGCCTTATAAAGTTCCCGGAGGAGTGAGTCTCGCCAGGGTGAGTGTCCGATCAGCACTCATGCACTTGATGGATAGATGAACTTTTATGATGGATAGATCCACTTTTTTGATGGATAGATTCACTTTTATAATGGATAGATGAACTTTTATTATGGATAGATGAACTTTTATGATGGATAGATGCACTTTTATGATGGATAGATGAACTTTTATGATGGATAGATGCACTTTTTTGATGGATAGATTCACTTTTATAATGGATAGATGAACTTTTATTATGGATAGATGAACTTTTATGATGGATAGATCCACTTTTTTGATGGATAGATTCACTTTTATAATGGATAGATGAACTTTTATTATGGATAGATGCACTTTTATGATGGATAGATGAACTTTTATGATGGATAGATGAACTTTTATGATGGATAGATGCACTTTTATGATGGATAGATGAACTTTTATGATGGATAGATCCACTTTTTTGATGGATAGATTCACTTTTATAATGGATAGATGAACTTTTATTATGGATAGATGCACTTTTATGATGGATAGATGAACTTTTATGATGGATAGATGAACTTTTATGATGGATAGATGCACTTTTATGATGGATAGATTAACTTTTATGATGGATAGATGAATTTTTATAATGGATAGATGAACTTTTATGATGGATAGATGCACTTTTATAATGGATAGATGAACTTTTATGATGGATAGATGCACTTTTATGATGGATAGATGAACTTTTATGATGGATAGATGAACTTTTATGATGGATAGATGCACTTTTATGATGGATAGATGAACTTTTATGATGGATAGATGAACTTTTATGATGGATAGATGCACTTTTATGATGGATAGATTCACTTTTATGATGGATAGATGAACTTTTATGATGAATAGATGCACTTTTATCATGGATAGATGCACTTTTATGATGGATAGATGCACTTTTATGATGCATAGATGCACTTTTATGATGGATAGATGCACTTTTATCATGGATAGATGCACTTTTATCATGGATAGATGAACTTTTATGATGGATAGATGCACTTTTATAATGGATAGATGAACTTTTATGATGGATAGATGCACTTTTATGATGGATAGATGAACTTTTATGATGGATAGATTAACTTTTATGATGATAGATGCACTTTTATGATGGACAGATGCACTTTTATGATGGATAGATGAACTTTTATGATGGATAGATGCACTTTTATAATGGATAGATGAACTTTTATGATGGATAGATTAACTTTTATGATGATAGATGCACTTTTATGATGGACAGATGCACTTTTATGATGGATAGATGAACTTGTATGATGGATAGATGCACTTTTATAATGGATAGATGAACTTTTATGATGGATAGATGCACTTTTATGATGGATAGATGAACTTTTATGATGGATAGATGAACTTTTATGATGGATAGATGCACTTTTATGATGGATAGATGCACTTTTATGATGGATAGATGAACTTTTATGATGGATAGATGAACTTTTATGATCGATAGATGCACTTTTATGATGGATAGATTCACTTTTATGATGGATAGATGAACTTTTATGATGAATAGATGCACTTTTATCATGGATAGATGCACTTTTATGATGGATAGATGCACTTTTATGATGCATAGATGCACTTTTATGATGGATAGATGCACTTTTATCATGGATAGATGCACTTTTATCATGGATAGATGCACTTTTGATGGACAGATGCACTTTTATGATAGATACAGGCACTTTTGATGGACAGATGCACTTTTATGATGGATAGATGCACTTTTGATGGACAGATGCACTTTTATGATGGATAGATGCACTTTTATGATGGACAGATGCACTTTTATCATGGACAGATGCACTTTTATCATGGATAGATGCACTTTTATCATGGATAGATGCACTTTTATGATGGATAGATGCACTTTTATGATGGATAGATGCACTTTTATCATGGATAGATGCACTTTTATGATGGATAGGTGCACTTTTATGATGGATAGATGCATTTTTATCATGGATAGATGCACTTTTATGATGGATAGATGCACTTTTATCATGGATAGATGTACTTTTATGATGGATAGATGCACTTTTATGATGGATAGATGCACTTTTATGATGGATAGATGCACTTTTATCATGGATAGATGCACTTTTATGATGGATAGGTGCACTTTTATGATGGATAGATGCATTTTTATCATGGATAGATGCACTTTTATCATGGATAGATGCACTTTTATCATGGATAGATGCACTTCTATGATGGATAGATGCACTTTTGATGGACAGATGCACTTTTATGATAGATGCACTTTTGATGGACAGATGCACTTTTATGATGGATAGATGCACTTTTGATGGACAGATGCACTTTTATGATAGATAGATGCACTTTTATGATGGATAGATGCACTTTTATGATGGATAGATGCACTTTTATGATGGATAGATGCACTTTTATCATGGATAGATGCACTTTTATGATGGATAGGTGCACTTTTATGATGGATAGATGCATTTTTATCATGGATAGATGCACTTTTATCATGGATAGATGCACTTTTATCATGGATAGATGCACTTCTATGATGGATAGATGCACTTTTATGATAGATGCACTTTTGATGGACAGATGCACTTTTATGATGGATAGATGCACTTTTATGATGGACAGATGCACTTTTATCATGGACAGATGCACTTTTATCATGGATAGATGCACTTTTATCATGGATAGATGCACTTTTATGATGGATAGATGCACTTTTATGATGGATAGATGCACTTTTATCATGGATAGATGTACTTTTATGATGAATAGATGCACTTTTATGATGGATAGATGCACTTTTATGATGGATAGATGCACTTTTATCATGGATAGATGCACTTTTATGATGGATAGGTGCACTTTTATGATGGATAGATGCACTTTTATGATGGATAGATGCACTTTTATGATGGATAGATGCACTTTTATCATGGATAGATGCACTTTTATGATGGATAGGTGCACTTTTATGATGGATAGATGCATTTTTATCATGGATAGATGCACTTTTATCATGGATAGATGCACTTCTATGATGGATAGATGCACTTTTGATGGACAGATGCACTTTTATGATAGATGCACTTTTGATGGACAGATGCACTTTTATGATGGATAGATGCACTTTTGATGGACAGATGCACTTTTATGATAGATAGATGCACTTTTATGATGGATAGATGCACTTTTATGATGGATAGATGCACTTTTATGATGGATAGATGCACTTTTATCATGGATAGATGCACTTTTATGATGGATAGGTGCACTTTTATGATGGATAGATGCATTTTTATCATGGATAGATGCACTTTTATCATGGATAGATGCACTTTTATCATGGATAGATGCACTTCTATGATGGATAGATGCACTTTTGATGGACAGATGCACTTTTATCATGGATAGATGCACTTTTGATGGACAGATGCACTTTTATGATGGATAGATGCACTTTTGATGGACAGATGCACTTTTATGATAGATAGATGCACTTTTATGATGGATAGATGCACTTTTATGATGGATAGATGCACTTTTATGATGGATAGATGCACTTTTATGATGGATAGATGCACTTTTATGATGGATAGATGCACTTTTATGATGGACAGATGCACTTTTATGATGGGTAGATGCACTTTTATGATGGATAGATGCACTTTTATGATGGATAGATGCACTTTTATCATGGATAGATGCACTTTTATGATGGGTAGATGCACTTTTATGATGGATAGATGCACTTTTATCACGGATAGATGCACTTTTATCATGGACAGATGCACTTTTATGATGGATAGATGCACTTTTATGATGGATAGATGCACTTTTATGATGGATAGATGCACTTTTATCATGGATAGATGCACTTTTATCATGGATAGGTGCACTTTTATGATGGACAGATGCACTTTTATGATGGACAGATGCACTTTTAAGGACTTCAAAACAGAAACAGCCATTCACTCTCATTATTAAGCTTGGAAGAGCCAAGACATTTTTAATATAACTCTGATTGTGTTTGTCTGAAAGACGAATATCATACACAACTAGGATGACTTGAGGGCGAGTAAATCATGGGCTAATTTTCATTTTTGGATGAACTATCCCTCTAAGTTAAAGTTATTTCATAGGGCAGTATATTTTTACATCTATAACTATCTGTTGATTATTTCTGTAGTCGAAGCAGTATTTGTCTGGCACAAAAGTGTCATGTATGAGCGTCATCATGACTGATGTGTGTGTGTGAGTGTGTGTGTGTGTGTTGTAGAACCTGAAGCGTGTGGCGGAGGTGTGGATGGATGAGTATGAGCTTCATCATAACTGATGTGTGTGTGTGTGTGTGTGTGTGTGTGTGTTGTAGAACCTGAAGCGTGTGGCGGAGGTGTGGATGGACGAGTACGCTGAGTTCATGTACCAGCGCCGGCCGGAGTATCGGCATCTCTCGGCTGGAGACGTGTCGGCGCAGAAGGAGCTGAGGAACCGGCTCAACTGCAGGAGCTTCCGCTGGTTCATGACGGAGGTGGCCTGGGATCTTCCCAAACACTACCCGCCGGTGGAGCCGCCCGCCGCTGCCTGGGGAGAGGTGCGGACTTGCGCTGTTCCGTTCCCGGGTCTCTGGAGTCCACTCCGATTCCTGACTCCTTATATTGGAGTCGGCAGAGTCCACTCTTCGACTCCATTATGATCAGAATAGGGTCAGGAATAGCTAGGGTTCCTGTGATAGTCTGTGCTGACGGTGTTACCCGTGTTCAGAAGCAACACCGGTTACATCACTTGCACACCGCCGGCACCGCCCCCCACTGTCGATTAGATTTTTTTGATTTTTATAAATCATTAGTTCAGTAAAAGAACAGACACTATTAAACGGAACTGTGTCTGCTTAATAAACTGTGAGCCAAACGAGTCGCCGCACAGATCAGCAGCAGCAGTCAGATCTCATTCATCAGAGAGCGAGGAGCTGACTGACAAGACCATGGCGGAAGATTTCGTGTCAAAGTGAAATGTAAAAGCGCCTATTTAAGCGAATTGGTCATTGCACTGTTTTGTTGTTGTGTTGTTTTTCATTAAAGTCCCTGTAAAGTCAAAATTAAGTATGTGTTCTAAGGTTGTCACACCACAGAAAAATTTGTTATTAGCCACCCAGCCAAATTTGAATGATAAAAAAAGCCGGCAAGTACATTAAATAAGCTATCAAAATCTTGAAAAAATGAGCAGTATTCTCTGCTCTCAAACGCTGGGGGACGTGTCCGCTGTGGGGGCGTGTCCGCTGGCTGCGCTGAAACCACGCCCACTCGCGGGAAAGCTGCCGACGGTGATATTAGCTGATACTGCTTTCGGGACGGGGAGATGATTTTATAAAACTATCCTGTGTAAAATGATCACTACAGAGGCGGGTGTTGGCTGTGATCCTCAGCTCTCCATCAAGGTTGGCTCTTCACAAAATTAATCCACCTCGTCTTGATGTGATCGTTTTTAGGAAATTTAAATAAAGACACTGATCTGTTTTGTACATGATGACATCCAGGTAGTAGACATCCTAGGATGACATCCTACGCATTTCCGTGTCGAAGGCATAGCTAGGTAGCAAACTGTAGGCTGTAGTAACTAATAGTACTGACAGTAACTCGTGATTGAGCAGCAAGCGAATGTGCTCTATTGTTAGAGGAGGAGCCAGCCTCAGTGCGTCATCAAGTAGGGGCGTGTCCATGAGCTCAGGGGCTCCAGTGCGTCATCAAGTAGGGGCGTGTCCACGAGCTCAGGGGCTCCAGTGCGTCATCAAGTAGGGGCGTGTCCACGAGCTCAGGGGCTCCAGTGCGTCATCAAGTAGGGGCGTGTCCACGAGCTCAGGGGCTCCAGTGCGTCATCAAGTAGGTGCGTGTCCACGAGCTCAGGGGCTCTAGTGCGTCATCAAGTAGGGGCGTGTCCACGAGCTCGGGGGCTCCAGTGCGTCATCAAGTAGGGGCGTGTCCACGAGCTCAGGGGCTCCAGTGCGTCAAGTAGGGGGGTGTCCACGAGCTCAGTGGCTCCAGTGCTTCATCAAGTAGGGGCGTGTCCACGAGCTCAGGGGCTCCAGTGCGTCATCAAGTAGGGGCGTGTCCACGAGCTCAGGGGCTCCAGTGCGTCATCAAGTAGGGGCGTGTCCACGAGCTCGGGGGCTCCAGTGCGTCATCAAGTAGGGGCGTGTCCACGAGCTCGGGGGCTCCAGTGCGTCATCAAGTGGGGGCGTGTCCACGAGCTCAGGGGCTCCAGTGCGTCATCAAGTAGGGGCGTGTCCAGGAGCTCAGGGGCTCCAGTGCGTCATCAAGTAGGGGCGTGTCCAGGAGCTCAGGGGCTCCCGTGCGTCATCAAGTAGGGGCGTGTCCACGAGCTCAGGGGCTCCAGTGCGTCATCAAGTAGGGGCGTGTCCACGAGCTCAGTCAAGTAGGGGCGTGTCCACGAGCTCAGGGGCTCCACTGCATCATCAAGTAGGGGCGTTTCCAGGAGCTTTAGGGGCTCCAGTGCGTCATCAAGTAGAGGCGTCTCCACAAGCTCGGGGGCTCCAGTGCGTCATCAAGTAGGGGCGTGTCCAGGGGCTCCAGTGCGTCATCAAGTAGGGGCGTGTCCAGGAGCTCGGGGGCTCCAGTGCGTCATCAAGTAGGGGCGTGTCCACGAGCTCAGGGGCTCCAGTGCGTCATCAAGTAGGGGCGTGTCCTGGAGCTCAGGGGCTCTAGTGCATCATCAACTAGGGGCGTGTCCAGGAGCTCAGGGGCTCTAGTGCGTCATCAAGTAGGGGCGTGTCCAGGAGCTCAGGGGCTCCAGTGCGTCATCAAGTAGGGGCGTGTCCAGGAGCTCAGGGGCCTCAGTGCGTCATCAAGTAGGGGCGTGTCCACGAGCTCAGGGGCTCCAGTGCGTCATCAAGTAGGGGCGTGTCCACGAGCTCAGGGGCTCCAGTGCGTCATCAAGTAGGGGCGTGTCCACGAGCTCAGGGGCTCCAGTGCGTCATCAAGTAGGGGCGTGTCCAAGAGCTCATGGGCTCCAGTGAGTCATCAAGTAGGGGCGTGTCCAGGAGCTCAGGGGCTCCAGTGCGTCATCAAGTGGGGCGTGTCCAGGAGCTCAGGGGCTCCAGTGCGTCATCAAGTAGGGGCGTGTCCAGGAGCTCAGGGGCTCCAGTGCGTCATTAAGTAGGGGCGTGTCCACGAGCTCAGGGGCTCCAGTGCGTCATCAAGTAGGGGCGTGTCCAGGAGCTCAGGGGCCTCAGTGCGTGATCAAGTAGGGGCGTGTCCACAAGCTCAGGGGCTCCAGTGTGTCAAGTAGGGGCGTGTCCAGGAGCTCAGGGGCTCCAGTGCGTCATCAAGTAGGGGCGTGTCCAGGAGCTCAGGGGCTCCAGTGCGTCATCAAGTAGGGGCGTGTCCAGGAGCTCAGGGGCTCCAGTGCGTCATCAAGTAGGGGCGTGTCCACGAGCTCAGGGGCTCCAGTGCGTCATCAAGTAGGGGCGTGTCCACGAGCTCAGGGGCTCCAGTGCGTCATCAAGTAGGGGCGTGTCCACGAGCTCAGGGGCTCCAGTGCGTCATCAAGTAGGGGCGTGTTCAAGAGCTCAGGGGCTCCAGTGCGTCATCAAGTAGGGGCGTGTCCACGAGCTCAGGGGCTCCAGTGCGTCATCAAGTAGGGGCGTGTCCACGAGCTCAGGGGCTCCAGTGCGTCATCAAGTAGGGGCGTGTCCACGAGCTCAGGGGCTCCAGTGCGTCATCAAGTAGGGGCGTGTCCAAGAGCTCACGGGCTCCAGTGCGTCATCAAGTAGGGGCGTGTCCACGAGCTCATGGGCTCCAGTGCGTCATCAAGTAGGGGCGTGTCCACGAGCTCAGGGGCTCCAGTGCGTCATCAAGTAGGGGCGTGTCCACGAGCTCAGGGGCTCCAGTGCGTCATCAAGTAGGGGCGTGTTCAAGAGCTCAGGGGCTCCAGTGCGTCATCAAGTAGGGGCGTGTCCACGAGCTCAGGGGCTCCAGTGCGTCATCAAGTAGGGGCGTGTCCACGAGCTCAGGGGCTCCAGTGCGTCATCAAGTAGGGGCGTGTCCAAGAGCTCACGGGCTCCAGTGCGTCATCAAGTAGGGGCGTGTCCACGAGCTCATGGGCTCCAGTGCGTCATCAAGTAGGGGCGTGTCCACGAGCTCAGGGGCTCCAGTGCGTCATCAAGTAGGGGCGTGTTCAAAAGCTCAGGGGCTCCAGTGCGTCATCAAGTAGGGGCGTGTCCACGAGCTCAGGGGCTCCAGTGCGTCATCAAGTAGGGGCGTGTCCACGAGCTCAGGGGCTCCAGTGCGTCATCAAGTAGGGGCGTGTCCAGGAGCTCAGGGGCTCCAGTGCGTCATCAAGTAGGGGCGTGTCCAGGAGCTCAGGGGCTCCAGTGCGTCATCAAGTAGGGGCGTGTCCACGAGCTCAGGGGCTCCAGTGCGTCATCGAGCCCTGTTTTAGCCCCGCCCAGAAAATCCGGGAAATAGCAATGGTGAAAAACTGTTTAACGGTCTAACTCCACAATTCAGTACTTCACAGTTCACAGTCTTTGTAATATGTTTTAGCAATACATTTTTAACATTTATAATGGGTTTTAGAATTTTTTTTAGAATTGCCTTTACAGGGACTTTAAGAATAATAGGCTAATGAACTAATTCATGCAATCCGCCCCGAATTGGCGCTGATTTGAAAGCAAAACTAAAATGCGCACGGGCAGAACAGAGCAAACGTTTCAGTTCATTCCTGTGGAGATGCGCTCGCTCTGTTCTGCTCGCTCCGCGGACGTGCGCATATTAGTTTCGCTTTCAAATTAGCACCAATTCGGGACGGATTGCTTAAATGGTGAGTTGTTATATGAAAAACACGACAACAAAACAGTGTTGCTCCGCACCATTATGAATGCCCGTGCGGACGCGCGTGTTTTACTTTTGCCTTTAAATTAGCGATTTAAAAAACCCCCGCCGGTGATACCAGTGTTGTCACACATCGATGAAATAGTGGGAAAATATCCTCACCGTCACATCCCTCATCAAAATATCCTCACCGTCACATCCCTCATCCCTAGTCAGGACTATAAAAAACGTCTTTCCCGCTCCAGAACTGAATGGGACATTCTGATCGACAAATCTGTTTTTATAACAGTAAACACTCTTCACGTAGTCGCGATGTTATATTGTGTCATGTTTATCAAAATAAAACTGATAAAAAAACGTAGATCCCACTTTGAACTTTATTCTTGTAGAAACAGATGCTGTATTAAGCAGTACTAAAGTATTAAATAGAAAACTATCTGAGACGTCTGTGTATTTGACAATTATTGCATGTATTTCACTTCAGCTGTGGTAAAGTATGCACACACAGCACGAGCGTCACTAAAGGGTCGACTTCACGTCTCAGTCTTCAGCTCCTGCACACGACGACTCTCTCCGATCGGTTTCATCCCGCAGACGATGTCCACCGTAGACTGTACAAAAACTTTTGGATTCGACTCCCCATCACTAGTGCGGACAAACCACCAGGAGTCCGGTCACTCTTTAACTTTTACTTCAACAATAATCTGCCAATCTTCTTTAAAATGTGACCAAACTTAAGTCTGCGCTCCCAAGCTTCACATTTCAATGACAGTTTTTTGACATGGATATTGTTGTCCACAATGGACCAGTAACTGTTTTTAATTGGGAAACTCTTGAAGCTCCGCCCCCTGTGCCGGGAGCAGCAGCTCATTTGCATTTAAAGGGCCAGACACAAAACGGGTCGTTTTTGCTCACCCTCAAAAAATGACAACTTTAAGATGCTGTATAAAAATATCTGTGGGGTATTTTGAGCTAAAACTTCACACACACACTGAGACTTGGTTTACAGCTTGTGAAAAAATGACATTATACAACCCCTTTAAGTTTGGTCTCATTTTAAAGACCCTTGGCAGAGTATTGTCTAAATGTCTGAAGACACACCTCTTTCGTCAGCACCTGACCAGTAATACTATTTCTATTCTATTTGTATTGTTTTTCTGATTTAAAAAAAAACCTTGCGATGTGTTCTGTGCTAGACTAACTGAGACTTGTTACAGCACTTGTATACTGTTGCCCTCTTGCTGGTCTGATTACTTCTATTGTTTTCCTCACTTGTAAAGTTGCTTTGATTAAAGGTTCTGCTAAATGATTAAATGTAAATTATTGTTGAAGTAAAAAAAAGGTTAAAAAGTGAATGAGTGCATGTGTGTGTGTTCCAGCTGCGTAACGTGGGCTCCGGCCTCTGCATGGAGAGCAAGCACTTTTCCTCGGGATCCCCGATCCGCCTGGAGCAGTGCCTGAGGGAGCGCGGCGAGCCGAGCTGGAGTCACGGGCAGGTGAGAGTCGCCGCTCGTACACCAGTGTCACATGTTGAGGAATGCTTTTATGTGAAGAATGATGTGTGTGCGGCTGTTCTGCAGGTGTTCACGTTCGGGTGGAGGGAGGATATTCGCGTTGGAGACCCGCTACACACTAAGAAGGTGTGCTTCGACGCCGTGTCCCACAACAGCCCTGTCACTCTCTACGACTGCCATGGGATGAAGGGCAACCAGCTGTGGGCCTACAGGAAGGTACTGGCCTACACTGACTCACTGTGTTGCAGTATGAAACGAAAAAGTTTTCAACACGTCCCAATATTCCTCATTATAATAATTCATGCGCAGAATAAAGGGGCGGGGCCTGGTTGAGTTAGTTAGTAGTGTGTTAAACTGGCGGTTATGGGAAGGGGCGGGGCATTTCCCAAACACACTCGAAGCGCTCAACCAATCACAGCACACTGCTCCAGCTGACCAATCAGAGCACAGTGTGCTTTCAGAAGGAGGGGCTTCATAGAGACAGGAAGTAAACAGAGCGTTACTGACAGACTGGGAAGAGAGGAGCCGCAACAATGGAGAATATGAGGAAAATAATCAACATTTATTACTTTAACAGAGATGCATATTTTTGGGGGCTTTAATATTTGTATTGTGTGGTAATGGTTTTATAAAAGCAATAAGGTACTCCAGGCTGTGCTGTATCGTGAATAAGTCGTGTCGTGCCTAACAACCCCTTCAGCCGTGACTTATTCACGATACAGCACTAGCCTCGAGTACCTTATTGCTTTTATAAAACGGTTACCACACAATACAAATATTAAAGCCAAAAAAATATGTATCAATGCAACTTTCATGAAGTAAAATCACTTCCTTCCGCTGGAAAAAATAGTCCCTGACTGTAAACAGCAACAGAAGTTACATTGTTTTTCCATTAGATGGCGGCAAAGACTGTCTTTATGAGCGAGTCAGTCAGTAGAGAATACTTTTATATTCAAAAGACTGAAAGTTGTTGTGAACACGGAGAAGCAAGACGTAACTGATAAATGACTAGCGTGTCACGGGAAAACCCCTTAACTGTTAAAAGGACAAGATATCGCGGTGGACATTCAAACGGATATTTTATTATGAATATAGGACTGACCTGAAGGAAGATGCTATATTACTGTAAATGCAGGTACACACACTTACTCAATCTCTCACAATACTCTACTCTATAAGCTTCAATGAACAACATCAGTGGGAACAAACATATGTTTACGTTGCTAAGAGTGGTTGCTAGGGGTGTTGTGTAGTGATACATAGAACCGGTGGCTGAAGCGGTCTATTGACCAATCAGAATCAAGAACTGGAACTAACCATTTTATAAGGGGAAAATAATCCAACATTCAAGCAGGAAAACCTGTTCTAGTAGAGCAGAAACAACATCACGACTTGGAGAAAGGCACTCAGGGCTTTTTCATGCTCAAACTGCGCTCAAAGCGGCACATTTTTTAAATTTCAGTACTTTTGACAACACTAGTTAAGGAGGAACGTTCTGTGAGCAAATGATAATGTGTGTGTGTGTGTGTGCAGGATAAGAGCATCTACCACCCCATCAGTAACAGCTGTGTGGACTGTAGCGCTGGACAGAAGCGCATCTTCATGAACTCCTGCGACTCCTCGTCTCTCAGTCAGCAGTGGCTCTTCGGGAACACCAACGCCAGCGTGCTGGACTCCTTCAACCGCGGCCAGTGACGGAGCTGGAGCTGCTCGAGGCGCTCGTGGACACACCTCTCGTGCCTTTACTGAACTCGTGTGCGTCTGATCGTCTGCGGACGCTGAAACCGTTTTCATCTCAGTGCTAACCTCCACTCCTGCTGCTAATGCTACTGTTGACGAGAGAACGGCTGTGTTTGAGTGTTTGCACGGCTGCGCGTTACTGATGTTCCTTTCAGTTCCATGAACTGAAATAGACTGAGCCGTTGACCAACAAAAACCCGGTCTAAAGTCAATGGCGCAGTATTTTATTTGTTATTTAAAGAGTGCGTTAGTAATATTAGCCTATAGGCGGGTCACAACGCGCGTACACTCTGCCTATTATTACACACACTCTGCCTATTACACACATACACACACACACACACACACACACAGCTTTAACCTCGCGCATGAGCTGATCCATTTCCTCGCTAGAGAAGCGTTCAGTTTTTCCGCTTGCTAATTCCTCCATGTAAATAGCGAATACGCCAGGCGAGCGCAACTGGCTTTTAAAGGGAATGGGAGACGAGACTCTGATTGGTTTATTGCAAAACACACCCATTACTCATTAAGAGAATAGAGACAACACACACCCATTACTAGACTTGTAGTCAAGACCGCCTATACCGAGACCAAGACACTACCAAGACCAGAGGGTATCGAGACCAAGACAGGCCAAGACCAAGACCAAGTCGAGACCGGAGGGGAAAAAAACAGACTGTTGTTGAAGCTAAGTAATTACTTTCAAGATTTTGCATTCTGCAACTTTTAAATACATAATTATATTTTTAAAAACGAAATTATAAGCTTAAGTGCAGGATCCGAAAGTTGGTTGTTTTGTCGCTATGGTTACACACACACACACACCGTTGGCGGTGCGCTCAAACTCATCTGTCTGTGCAGTTACCCAAAATCTCCTGAATGAAGTTAAAACCCATTGATATGTGTTTTACTAAATATTAATACATCAAGAACTGTACATGATATGTGTTTTTTAAATCAAGTGATCAAAGTGCTCGTTGCCGCTGCGATCAGTGGCACGGATACAGTGTTTTCTCGTGTGGCTCGCGCACACCGCACTGTCACTCGGACGCGCGCTTCAATCCGCTGTGGATATCGTAGTGGATATTGTAGTATTGTATTGCTAAATCCCCCGACCACTATGTCGGTCTGAGACAGCGAGACCTAGACAAGACCGAGAGGTCCGAGACCAAGACAAGACCAAAGACCGTCAAGGCCGTGACAAGACCGAGACCACGTAAAAGTGGTCTCAAGACCGGTCTCGAGACATACATCACTACCCATTACTCATTAAGAGAACAGAGACTACACTTTAAGACCAGCGCCGGGAGCGCCGACCATTTGTCTCGTCGCTAAACTAGCAGAAATGTATTCAGACACACACTTGCACCGTGCGCTTTAGACCATGAGCTTAGATCTGTAAAATAGGGCCCAAAAGCTTAGATGTGCGTTATAGGGAAAGGTCTCACACCGACAGCGATGATGTCACTGCATTAGGAGTGGAGTTGTCGGGATGCACCATATATCGGCTTCGGCCCTCAGCTGTTCGTGTTTAGTGTGACCGTTATCGGCCAGATAAGAGGATTAGCTCGATATATTAAAGCCATTGAATGGGGGATTATTTCCTCCGTGGGTTTTGATCTGTGCCTTACGCGTGACGTATTACAAGAGTTTATTATCATTTATTTTTCTTTTCTTGATATTACTCAAGAGTCTGATGTAGTTTTACAATCAAGTCTATCAGTTGTAACCGATGTTCTTTCCCAGCATCTTTTTAAAGTTTTCGTTTTTTTATTAACCAACGCCTTCTTGCATAGTTCGACGATACACAATATTTTGATTTGTACATAGATATTTTTGCAGCATAACTGAGTTATACAGCATATAACAAAAATAATTCAAAGAAATTCATTAATAAAATTAAAAGAAATGAAAAAAATAATTATAAAAACCAATAAACATAGAACAACAGCATTAGATGGGATATAAATATTCAAAACTGACAGAGTAAACCAGCCATTCTATCTGAAGAACAATAGACAATTACAGAGGAGGAAAAGTAGAAACTGTAGACATTCTTACAAGAAAAAAGAAAGAAAAATATACTGTCAAACCAAAAATGATTCTTTTAACAAAACCTTATTATCAAATATTAATAAATACTGTAACAAATGTATTGCTTATTGTTAGTTTGTGTTAGTTAATACATTAATCAATGTTAACTAATGAACCTTATTGTAAAGTGTTACCGAAAAATCGATATGGAGATTTAGATTTATCGCCCAATATATCGGTTATCGGTATCGGTTAAATGTCCATATCGGTGCATCCTGCCGAGATGTGATCGGGTCTCTGTGTTCCTGACTCACACACTCTCTCAGCGCCGGACTCACACACACACTCGGCGCCGGACTCACACACACTCTCAGCGCCGGACTCACACACACTCTCAGCGCCGGACTCACACACACACTCGGCGCCGGACTCACACACACTCTCAGCGCCGGACTCACACACACTCTCAGCGCCGGACTCACACACACTCTCAGCGCCGGACTCACACACACTCTCAGCGCCGGACTCACACACACTCGGCGCCGGACTCACACACACTCTCAGCGCCGGACTCACACACACTCTCAGCGCCGGACTCACACACACTCTCAGCGCCGGACTCACACACACTCTCAGCGCCGGACTCACACACACTCTCAGCGCCGGACTCACACACACTCGGCGCCGGACTCACACACACACTCGGCGCCGGACTCACACACACTCTCAGCGCCGGACTCACACACACACTCAGCGCCGGACTCACACACACTCTCAGCGCCGGACTCACACACACACTCAGCGCCGGACTCACACACTCTCAGCGCCGGACTCACACACACACTCGGCGCCGGACTCACACACTCTCTCAGCGCCGGACTCACACACACTCTCAGCGCCGGACTCACACACACTCTCAGCGCCGGACTCACACACACTCTCAGCGCCGGACTCACACACACACTCGGCGCCGGACTCACACACACTCTCAGCGCCGGACTCACACACACACTCAGCGCCGGACTCACACACACTCTCAGCGCCGGACTCACACACACACTCGGCGCCGGACTCACACACACTCTCGGCGCCGGACTCACACACACACTCAGCGCCGGACTCACACACACACTCAGCGCCGGACTCACACACACTCTCAGCGCCGGACTCACACACACTCAGCGCCGGACTCACACACACTCAGCGCCGGACTCACACACACTCTCAGCGCTGGACTCGAGCGCGCCGCCCTGCAAACACTGCTGTAATCCTTCAGGAGAGGCCAAGATGAATGTTCCCTTTATTAATCTGCCCGTTTATCCGGGTCATTCCACAGACATGTGTGTGTGGTTTATTATCCATCTTCCGTTTGTTTGTATATACACTTTTTTTGTTTTTGTTTTAGTGGACATAATATTTTATTAGAAAAGCTTGAAGGTGTATCAACCCTGTTAACTAGAATGATGCAAATTCAATGACATGTACGGTCAAACCAAAAGTTATTCAGACACCAGATGTAATTTGTTATATGTTTTTCACTAGTGTGTTCAGGACACTATAGTTCATTAATGTAAGTGAGGAGAGCAAAATAAAGTAAACTGTGACATATTACACCCAAATGTTCTTCACACAGAGACTACCAGTGACATTTATAACAATTTGGGAGCAGAAATGATTCCTCCACTTTGAGCTGATCATGTTTTGCTGAAGTGTGTTTTCTGTAATTGCTAATGTTCTTTTTACACACACACTGAACAACATGAAGCATTGCTTGGTCACTGGTTGAGCTAAACTGGTATTATCTAATTGTGTAGTTAAATTTAACAGCTGACAGATATTCAACATAATTCATGTGTGAGAGTCTAACAGAAGGACGGACAAAACCAGGCAAATATCCACTGATCTGAGAACTTTCTGCTCATGTTTTATTACCATTTTCGAAACTATATCGAATAAACTGCGATAATGTGAGAAATGTTGAAGGTGTGTGAGTAATGTTGGTTTGACTGTATATCTGTTAGGGAAAGTCTAAGATATCCGGTCCTGTTCGTGTGATTATGTAAAGCCACAACACTGCAGTTGATCAACAGTGTGGAATGACCCGGCTATAAACCCACCGGTTCTGGGATCCGCCGGTTCTGGGATGTGTCCCACCGGTTCTGGGATGTGTCCCACGGGTTCTCCATGATCCCGCCGGTTCTGGGATGTTTCCCACGGGTTCTCCATGATCCCGCCGGTTCTGGGATGTGTCCCACGGGTTCTCCATGATCCCGCCGGTTCTGGGATGTGTCCCACGGGTTCTCCATGATCCCGCCGGTTCTGGGATGTGTCCCACGGGTTCTCCATGATCCCGCCGGTTCTGGGATGTTTCCCACGGGTTCTCCATGATCCCGCCGGTTCTGGGATGTTTCCCACGGGTTCTCCATGATCCCGCCGGTTCTGGGATGTTTCCCACAGGTTCTCCATGATCCCGCCGGTTCTGGGATGTGTCCCACGGGTTCTCCATGATCCCGCCGGTTCTCGATAAGCGCTTCCAGCCCAAAGACGGCCTCATGTCCCAGTGTTCGGTTCCTGACGCACACAGATAAACTTGAACCCAGTCCATGTGCCTTCAAACCCAGACTGTGTCGTTGAAGTATTTAACCTGTTTTTACCATTGAATTTTTGCAGATTATCTCTCAAGCACTTTTAAATGTCCCTCTAAAGTTGATCTGTCCAGCACTTTCAGAGCCTATTTTCAAGTATTAACGGTTTTGTAACTTCTGTAGATTTGAAAGGGTTTCCTACAATGAATGATTGCTCTGCTATTATTGTTTCTGGTGGAGCACTGTGTCAAAAAGCACATGCAAAAAGTATCGGACAGAAATCTAATGCTGTACTTTTGAGCTGAATTGTTTGAAGACCAGCTTTTGTTTGTTGAATCTGATGGTTTGGTGGGAAATCTTGGGAATGCTGGTGTTTTTATACGGATGCATTAAAATGGTTCTGATGGCACATCATACATTATTATTACTGGAGTCATCTGTTCAGTTGTGTTATTTATTTTCATTTGTATTCCTGTTTTTCTTCTCTTTTAGTACCAACACTATTGTAAAAGTATTGTGGTCTTATTCTGAATAGAGAATTATGAAGGCCACAATACAGAAACAGTTCAACTAACTTTTTTGTTTGGAATTTTAAGGATGTTATACAGTTTATTATTTTATTACAGGATTTGTGAAATTATGATTCTGCATCACAGGACTGTAGTAAACGTATTACACATGAATAGAGATAACATCATTTCAAATAACCTGCACTGTTTGACCGTGAATAAAGCACTCTTTGAGTGTTTTCTTCCGCAGGCACTTTGATGTCAATAACAAAAGATGGGAAACGCATTCTCCTCCCCTTTAAAAGTTGGTAACCCATTTATTTGGCTTTTTATCGATGTACAAGCACAACTGCGTTCAGGATAACTCAAACAACACAACGTATCGTTAACGCGTCAAGATATGCTATTCTAAACAAAAGTCGTTTAATTTCATACTAAGACATTCGGTTTTAGTGACTGAAGTTCCATGAAAGAGTCGAGAGTGTGTGTGTGTTTGAGTCATTTGAAGTGCACCAGCAGTGAGGCGTTATTTCATGACATCAATGGCAGCGATCAGGAAGTTAAGTTTGATCGACAGGCGCGCTAGCCAATCGGAATCAAAGACACGACCTCGGCGGCCCGCCTTAGTCGGAAACCAACCAATGGGCGTTCAAAGCCACAGCTTCCGTTTTCTCTCAAGACATGTTTCATTGTACGGGGTACATTGTTGAGATGAGCTCGACTGTTGCTCGGTAGTTCGGCGCGCGTCAGATCCGCAGTTTCCGCGCACACACGTTCGGTTCTGCTCGCGGGACCGAGTCCGGTGATCCAGTGAAGCCGCGGGATCTTTAGCGGCCCGGGTCCGCAGTGTTGCTGAGATTCTCCGTTCGTTGGTTCGCAGCGCGTCGAGCTCGCTAAGCTGCGTTGACGTCGCGTCGCTTCTGCCCGGTATGAACGGGTTCAGCACGGAGGAGGACAGCCACGACGGGCCGCCCGCGCCGCCGTTCTTCGGGCAGAGCTGCTGTCTGATCGAGGACGGGGAGCGGTGCGGGCGTCCGGCGGGCAACGCGTCCTTCAGCAAGCGCATCCAGAAGAGCATCTCGCAGAGGAAACTCAAGCTAGACATCGACAAGAGCGTAAGCCGCTTCTCCCAATTGTAATTTCTGTGTAATTATCGATGTAGTTATATAGATTAATTATGGTAGCACTTCATTTTAGCGTCCTGTTCTCCATGTACAGTACCGGTAAAAAGTTTGGAAGCTAGTAACTTACTACTTGTTATATTTTTAAAAGAGTCTCTTCTGCTCACGAAGGCTGCATTCATTTGATCAAAGATAGAGTAAAAGCAGTGTAATATTATTATAATGTAAATCAGCTGTTTTCTATGTGAATATATAGTAAAGTGTCATTTATTCCTGTGATCAAAGCTGAATGTTCAGCATCATTACTCCAGTCTTCAGTGTCACATGATCCTTCAGAAATCACTCTAATATGAGGATCTGATGCTTATTTCATGATGTGTTTGTCCTGTCAGTGTTTGCCGTTCTCTTCCAGGCGTGATGATGCTCTTGTAAATATAATATAGTTTTCTAAACTGCGTCTTCAGTCTGTAGATGCAAACACTGACAGTCATGTCATTAAATGTCATTTCTTTGGTAATATGTGCTTGAGTCCAGTTTCCTGCGTATTAAAGAAACCTAAACCTTGTTTTCCGTGTAGGTTCGGCATTTGTACATCTGTGACTTCCACAAGAACTTCATCCAGAGCGTTCGCAACAAACGCAAGAGGAAGACCAGCGACGACGGCGGAGAGTCACCTGATCATGATGTCGAAGTCCCCGAGGTAATATATCAGTGTTTCTGAACTCCATTGTATCTTGAGTTTCTTCCGGGAACGAACACGTCACAATATTCCTCATTATAATAATTAATACGCAGAATAAAGGGGCGGGGCCTGGTTGAGTTAGTTAGTAGTGTGTTAAACTGGCGGTTATGGAAAGGGGCGGGGCATTCCCCAAACACACTCGAAGCGTTCGACCAATCACAACACACCGCTCCAGCCGACCAATCAGAGCACAGTGTGCTTTCAGAAGGAGGGGCTTCATAGAGACAGGAAGTAAACAGAGCGTTACTGACAGACTGGGAAGAGAGGAGCCGCAACAATGGAGAATATGAGGAGAATAATCAACATTCAAGCAGGAAAACATGTTCTAGTAGAGCCTGAAACTACATTAAGACTTCATAAAAGGGCACAATATGGCCTCTTTAAAATCTTCTGTCTTTTCAGGGCTATTTAGGTTTGTAATGTAAATGCTGCATTAATGCACACTCTGTTTGCTCCAGCTGTAGAGTGTGATGTTTATTAAAGTAAAGACTGAGAAAAGCAGAGCGGGTTAGTAGTGTTGGGACGGTCAGACGTCTAGCGGCACACATTGCCAACGGCTCGTTCGTCTCAACTCAAGAGGTTCCCGGCTCAAAGTTTTGATTTTTACACAGAGATTGGTATGTTTATTAGTTAAATCTGTTGATTTTAGCAATCTTTGTTGCATTATGCCAACGGTGACAGTTCAAAAACGGGGGAAAAGCTGCTCTTGTGTAATTTTCCCCAAGTTTGCATGCCTATAGCTCAAGAAGTATTAAACATATCTTAATATCCTTTTAGATTCTGGTTCTTTACAAACTTTTATTTTTGGTATCTTCATTTTAAAGGCCCTATATGGTTCAATCCCAGAGATATGGAGATCTTAATGTGGGTCCATGTGTAAATTGGTAAATTATATGCACATTTTCAGTGGTCAAAAACCAAATGTGGGTCACTTTAGTGTTGTCAAAAGTACAAAATTTGGTACCAAGTCGATACTGTAATTTAAAAATGTGAGGCTTTGAGCTGTTGAGCGGAATCACAAACACCTCTGATTGGCCGTTGTGGTCACGCGCTCATTGGATATGTCTGTGATTGGCTACAATGATCAGCGCTTCAAAAACATGTTGTAAATATACAGTACCTCACAAAAGTGAGTACACTCCTAACATGTTTTGAATTTTTTTAGTACATCTTAAGGGACAATACTATAGAAAAGAAACTTGGATATATTATAGTGTAGTCAGTGTGCTGCTTGAATAGCAGTATATATTTACTGTCCTCTGAAAATAACTTAACATACAGCCATTATTGTCAAAATAGCTGGCAACAAAAGTGAGTACACCCTAAGTGATAATAGCAGTGCGTCGTTTAACCATGCAAAGCCACATGTCCTATTCATCATGTTCATGTTTTTGTCTGCTTGACAGGACCATACAAATGTATGTATCTTGTATTAGAGCAGTTCAAATTTGTGATTTTGAGTTTAATTCTCTCATACTGACCACTGGATGTTCAACATGACAAATAACTCTCTAAGGATTTGAGAATTAGAATTGTTGCTCTCCACAAAGATGGCCTAGGCTATAAGAAGATGTGTAACACCCTGAAACTGAGTTACAGGACAGGCCAGGGTCATGCGGAGCTTCTTCTGAAGCTGGCTCACAAGAAAGCCCCCAAACAGTTTGCTGAAGACAACCTGTCCAAGAGCATGAACTACTGGAGCCATGTCCTGTGGCCTGATGAGACTAAGATGAACTTGTTTGGATCAGATGGTGTCCAGCATGTGTGGAGAGCACCCTGGTACTCCTCACCAGGGACATCGTGTCTTTCCTACAGTCGAGCATGGCGTTGGTAGCATCATGGTCTGGGGCTGCTGGGGAGCTGAGGGAAAACATGGACTCCAACATGTACTGTGGCGCTCCCTTCAGAAACTGGGCCGAACGGCATGATAACGACCCCAAACACACCGCCAACACTGCTGTACTGAGGAAGCTGAGTGAATGAGGCATTTATATAGCGTGTTTCATCAATCAATCAACATCATTTATACAGCCCTTTACAACACTCAAGGTGAACCAAAGTATCCTGGGAAAACCCAGACAACTTCTGGCAAATTTAGATTTGCTCTGAAAGTTAGTCTGGCAAAGAGCTCATTCAAGCCCATTTCCAATCCGTCGAAATCGCCAATGCATCGAGGCACCAATCAGAAGCGTTGGGGCGGGCTTTACACGATGACGACAGCGCTGGGATTTTGTAGCCTACATTACAAAGATGGATGCCGCCGTCGAACATCACTCGTTCGAATCAGCCATCGCGTCTGTTTTAAGCGATTTGAACGTTTCCTTTTTGTTAAAAACCGAGCAAAGAACAACACTCGGAGATGTTCCTCCGCCGCTCTGCATACGTCATCTCCTTCAGCGCTCTGATTGGGTTTAGGCCTATCCGAGACGTCCGTTGGTGACGCCCCTCTGGAAATGATTTGTCTATGACGCTTTGCCAGACCATAACTCAGTTACAACTGAGAATGGTCTGGTTTTAACCAGGCTAGAACCAAAGTGCTTTCCAGAGAAACAAATAATAATAAAGTAAAAAAATAATATAATGACAACAATATAATGCAAAATATAATAAAATATATAAAGCCCCAAAACAAAATGTATGCCACAAAGGAAACACAAAATGCCACAACAACTGCTATGAATCAAAAGCCAGTCTAAATAAATCAGTCTTGAGCTTAGCCTTAAAGAGGCCCGAGTCAGTGATTATACGTATGTCAGCAGGACGCTTGTTCAAAGGCTTGGCCCAGATACAGGAAAAGCCCGCTCACCCCAGAGTCTGTACCTTGTCCTTGGGACTTTCAGCAAAAGTTGATTTGTTGATCTAAGAGCCCTGTTTGATTGACGCAAAGTTAACATCTGTACGGTGGTGCAAGGCCATTGAGGGATTTAAAAACAAACAATAAAATCTTAAAGTTTCATGTACTACTGTACACCCAAAGCGCTTTACAATCATATCAGGTGTGAGCATCTACTGGGATGATGCGACGGCAGCCACAGTACAACGGCGCCAGTGCACTCACACACACACACACACACACCAGCTACAGGTGGAGAGGAGAGACAGTGATAGAGCCAATTCAGTGGATGGGGATTATTAGGAGGGCCTGATTGGCGAGGGCCATTGAAGGGAATGTGGTCAGGACACCGGGGTTACACCCCTACTCTTTACGAGAAGTGCCATGGGATTTTTAATGACCACAGAGAGTCAGGGCCTTGGTTTAACGTCTCATCCGAAGGACGGTGCTCTTTGACAGTATAGTGTCCCCATCACTACACTGGTGATGGAGTGGCCAAGTGTGTCTCCAGACCTGAACCCTATTGAGCACCTGTGGTGATCCTCAAGCGGACGGTGGAGAAGCGCCATGTGTCCAGCATCCATCAGCGATGTGGTCATGGAGGAGTGGGAGAGGGTCCCAGCAACAGTCTGTGCAGCTCTGGTGAACTACAGGCCCAGGGGATTAAGGCAGTGCTAGATAACACTGGTGCTCACACACAATATTGACACTTTGGACACAGTTTTGACATGTTCACTTAGGGCAGGGGTGCCCAATCCTGCTCCTGGCGATCTCAAACCCTAATCAAACACACCTGAAGCAACCAATTAAGGTCTTTAGGATCACTTGAAAATTATATTCAGGTGTGTTTGATTAGGGTTGGAGATGAACTGTGCAGGACAGTCGATCGCCAGGAGCAGGATTGGGCACCCCTCACTTAGGGTGTACTCACTTTTTTTGGCAGCTATTTTGACAATAATGGCTGTATGTTGAGTTGTTTTCAGAGGACAGTAAATATATACTGCTATACAAGCAGCGCACTGACTACACTATAATATATCCAAGTTTAATTTCTATAGTATTGTCTCTTTAGTAGATATTCTAAAATGTGAGGGGTGTACTCTCTTTTGTGAGATACCGTACATCAATGACGCTCTTCAGCGAGCGCTTGCGCAGATACACACGGCAGCGTTTGAAGGCAGACGGACCGGTCCACTGGCACTGATGGACGCTTGCTTGCGCTTTCAAAATACTTGCAAAACACTTCCATGTGCTCTCAAACGGTCCCGTGCGCTGACCATTGTGCAGCCAATCACAGACATATCCGATGAGCGTGAACAATGGCCAATCAGAGGTGTTTACGCTCAAAGCGGCACATTTTTTAAGTTTCAGTATCGACTGAAAGTCGGTACTTTTGACAACACTAGGTCACTTTGCACAGCTGATACTTTTTGCATTTGAAGAGGAATATCTGAACAACAAATAATGTTCAAACTAGTATTGTGTTTTTCTATCAGCTCAGTTGCATAGAATATACCTGTCTGAGTGCCATAAATATTCTTTTTTTTTAAAGCTCCATGTTCAAATTGTTGAATTTTCAGTGATCGAAAAACCCAAATGTAGGTAACTGTTTAAACCGCTGATAGTTATTGTTTAAAGTAGAATGTCTGAAGAACAAATAACACTGAATCTAGAAATGTATCTCGTGTCCCTCTATCCTCTATGGAATTGAATGCAGCAACACCTCTCTGAGTGCCAAAAACAACACAGTTATTGAAGTTTACATGTCTTAAAGTTTAATTCAAGAAGTGTTAAAATGTTAAAGAATTTAAGAATCTTTTTCTTATAAAACTTTTATTTTGTGATCTTCATTTTAAGATATGACCCTATATGGTGCAATGTCATATATATATATATATATATATATATATATATATATATATATATATATATATAGGGATGTCAATGCGTTAACGTAGTTATGATACTGTGTATTTGAACTCCACTTCAGAAGCTGTTAAAACAAAAAAAATCCTTTCTTTAAATTCCCCTGAAACTGATTCAAATATAGATTCTTATAAAGACACTTTTGAGGTCCAGTTAATGTGCCTGAACTTGAACATTTCCGTGTATTTTTGTCACTCAGAGAGGTGTGTTGGACAGAATTGTTTTGATAGAGGTTAATACATTAGAAACGTTTATTCTTTAAACGCTTTCCTCTTTAAACACAACAAGTCAGTATGCAAAGTGACTCGCATTTGGATTTTGGCCAATGAAAATGTGTACAATTTACTCATGGAGCCGCATTAAGATCTCCATATCTCTGGGATTAAACCATCGAGGGCCTTTAAAATGACGATACTAAAATTAATGTTTGTTAAAAAACAAAATGTAAAAGGATATTAAGATAACTGTATTACTTGAGTTACAGGCACGCAAACTCGGGGAAAATAACAAGTGCTTTTCACCATTTTTGAACTGTCACCGTTGGCATATAATGAAACAAAGATTGCTAAAGTCAAAAGATTTCACTTATAAAACTACTAATCTCTGTGTAAAAATATAATAATGAATCTGTCATCTTTCTAAAGTCATTTTTGACCCTCCTCTACAAAACGGTGGATTACTCCGTAATTAGACACTCATGAATAGGGCTGTTTAGGGGTAATTTTGAGTGGCTCGATCGCCATTTATTTATTGCTATATAAATAAGTTTTACACGCTGTTGTCAGCAGGCACGAAAACGAGTACATGTTCAGTAATGAAACCGAAACTAAACAGTGTTAAAACGAAGTGGAGGAAACAGAAGAGAATATCAAAAGAGCCTAATGAGCTTATTGTCAGGTTTATGTTCTGTTATGTGGATCCTTATTTTTATATGCATAACAGTTAGTTCCAATCCTCAAATCCCACTTTACGAGAGGCTTTCTGCTGATATGTCACCAGAATCGTTGCGCGTTCTTGGCAGGCTGTCACTCAGTGCAGTTACACTGTTACGCCACTAGGTGGAGGCAAGGTACTGTCTTTGAGTGAGTTATTAAACCGTTCAATAAAAATGTTTAAAAAAATGCGGATTCATTTAAAGGTGCTCTAAGCGATGCTGGGTGACGTCACTTCTTGTTGACGTTCAAAGTATTGTCAAACAAACGGAGGCTAGCTAGACCTTCCCTCCTCATCCCGTCTCCTCCCCCTGTAGTTTTACTGATACTTCTTTCAAGGTGTAATGTCGCCAAGTGAGATAAATGCTTTCATGTAATGCAAATAAAAGAAAAACATTACCAGAAAAACACGATAAAACGTTTCGCCACCTGAGGTTATTACTTTAGCTCCCATACCAGGACGCAGTAATAGCAAGATAACGTTAGCTTCAAATTTAGTCAAAGTTGTCAATAGGCTATGAATGAACATTCAATTTCATAATAAATAGTTGGTGAAAACAATCATTCACACAAACTGTCGCCCTACTGTGAGTTTGCTTGATTATTTACAATAGAGATCGATAGCTAGCTGCTAGAAACCTATATGTTGTATTCGCCAAAGTTAGCGCTGACTGCATTGTTCTAGCTAATTATATCCTTGTGTTTGTTAGGCGAACATGAAAGTCCATTTAGAAAAACCAAACTGGATTGACCCTGTCCAGCAAAAACAGAGCTAACGTTCCCTGAATGTCGGATTGGAAGCCCTTCTGCCGGCGGAGTTCTCTCCACCTTTCAAAGGCTTTTCCAGTGTAAATTCGGGCATGCGTTCCTTCTCCTTTTCCCTCTTCTTTGCATTTTTGCAATCTGTTCATCAGAACGTCGTCTCTTTGGTCGTGTGTCGGCCATATCAAACTTAAAGAGTTATAATTCTAACTTCCCTCTTCATGCTTCTCTCCTCCACACCCCCCATGTACGCTCACTAACCCCGCCCCCAGGCTGGAACACTGTTTGTGTTTCGTGGAGCGGGTTGGCCCAGTTTGTGTTTGTTGCTGTGTGTGGAGCCTGGGCTGTCTACAGAGACCGCATGTTTTTACAGTGTGTTCAGGGGACAGGCAGCTAGCGGATAGTGAGGAGATGTTTGCTGTATGTGACACAAAATGTTTTGGCCTAAAAAACGCATGACATCGCTTAGAGCACCTTTAAAGATAGATGTAATGAAACAAGGTGTTAATTATTTTAATATTTAGTTTTTATCTGCCTGCATAGACGATGTAGGCTGATAGTCTAGAAACTAATATTTATTTACAAATCCAGGTCTGCTTTATATTTTAACCCTTTGTAAAAACACAGTCACATTAAGGCTAATTCACACAGACGCATTCGTCGGGTTTTGTCCCGTTGGCCGACTCGACGTGTTGAATCGGCGTTTGTAGGTGCTGTGATGCGTACTGAAAATCCCATTTGTTTTCTCTATCGGGGGAATTATTTTTAGCGATACCGAAGACGGCTCTTCTGTGAGCTACGAGGGGTTAGTTCGGTGGACTATGGTTTTGTTGACCCTGTCAGCCCACATGATTTCATCTTGTGATAATTGTTTAACAGCAACATCGCTAGTGAAAAGTCTTGTCTTGTCGTCCAATTTTCAAATAGGGATTTGCTTCTAATCAAGGTTTGTAATGATGTGATTCACATCTTAGCTGGTTGGTTTGGTTCATGGCTTCTAACAAAGACTTTATTAAAATCCCTATGGGAAGAATATTTCTGTACCCAACGGCACGGGAAGCGTGGGCGACCCCTGGTGCAGCAGAGGCTGCTGTGACTGTAACTGTACTGATGTGTGTGTGTGTGTGTGTGTGTTCTGGGTCAGGTGGATCTGTTCCAGCTGCAGGTCAACACACTGAGACGCTACAAGAGGCACTACAAAATCCAGACCAGACCTGGACTCAACAAAGCCCAGCTAGCAGAGGTACTGCCGAAAACTGAATATAATGAATTTCAAAAACTAACAAAAATCTTTTTTTTATATCACAAAAATTGCTGGAGCTTTATTTATTTAATTACGTTTACAAACTCAGGTGTTGGAATTATTCGCTGTGTTTTTAAATGCTCACGATAACAATACCGTACATGTTCGTGATATACTGTATTACCATATATAGCCTACAGTTGCAATCGAAACTGTTCAACCCCCATTGCAAATCAGGTTTTTTGGCAACATTTACAGACTTTCAGCTGTTTGCAATGAACAAATCAAACAAAAGTAACTGGAATAGCTCAACACAACGAATGTTTCAAGTGGTTTCCCCAAATGTAACTGAAAATGCAACTTTTAATGACTTCTGCAGTTTCAAAATCAGTTTTGGCAATCATCTTAGCACTTGGTAGAACACACATTTGCTGCAAGCGAGATGTATAACCAGACAACAGCTTCTGTTTCTGAGGGATCTGAGCCCGTTCCTCATGAGCAATGGCCAGTTCAGGGATATTCTTGTGTTTGCTGCTGCAACCGCCGCCTCCACATCCCTCCAGAGAGTTTGTGTGGGGTTCGAGTCAGGAGACTGTGCTGCCACTGTATCTCCCAGCACTTCTCCTGACACCAAGCCTGGGTGGAGTCTGAGGAACGCTTGGGATCGTTGTCCTGTGAAAGGTCCAGGCTTCAGCCTCCTCACTGACGGCATGATGTTCTCTCCTAGGATCTCCTGATCCTTCAGTGATCATCTCTCCTTCCTCACGCTGCAGGTCTGGAGGATATAGAGCCGCCGCAGAGCATCACGAGCTCCACACGCTGAACTGGAGACCGAGTTCTCATCAGCTTATGCTTCATCCTTCCTCAGACACACCGCTGATCCAGAGGGACGGAAAGTTCATTTCATCGCTCCACAGAACAGGATCCCTAAACTTCTGTGGCTTATTTATGATTTTGAGCAAATTGGAGCCGACCTTTCTTGTGCTTTTGGGTCAGTAGTCTTTGAGTTCTGGCATGCGTTTAGTATGAGCTTTACTGTGCAGCTGAACCTCAGTGTCTGTGGCCACCAGGTCTTCCGCAGGTCTTCTGCAGTCACTCCAGGGTTTCTCTTAACCGGCCTTCTCAGAAATCTGGTCCCAGCCGTTGTTCGCTTCCCCTTTCTGCCCCATCCAGGGAGTGTAACCACTATTCCTGTAACTTTAAACTTGTGAACTATGCTTCCAACAGTGTCTCTGGGAATGTTTAGTGCCTTCGCTATCTTTTTATATCATGTTCCTTGTTTGTGAAGGCCGATGATATTTTCTCTTAAAGGCACACTATGCAGGAATTTTGTTTTTGTCAACAGCGACCCCTAGAGTCGCTGTGGAGTACTTGTATTTAACGTTACTGTCGATGCTGCAGCCAATGAGCCGTCGGCTCGACTCAACCTCCACGGACAGTTTTTAATATTTTATCAGACAATAACTACTCAAGATTTTGCTTTAATATAATTTTCGAGACGATTAGGGCCGGATTCGGGACAACAGCTTAGATTTCGGGACTGTCCCGAATTTTCCGCTACGTCTGGTCACCCTATGTGGCGGCGCGCGTGCAGTCTCCACTCGGACGCGCTCTTCAATCTATTGCCGCTGCGGACTCTCTATTCATTCCGGTGAAATCACAAAATAAAATGCACACAAACTTAGATCGCCAGGTCAACACCACTGTTGCATCCAGTGCTGCTTTTTAGCTCGCGCCAACGAGTGAAAAGACCCATCTATGGAAAAGCTCGACCGAGTGGGACTCTTGTCCGGTTCCTCACGCGGTCAGATTCTCTTTTCCTTTTCCAAGTCTCTTCCTACTGCGTTTTCTTTGCTTTTTCCATCGTCGAGTATCACGTCTGAAATGCGCGCAAGTGGCTTCGTGCTTCATATGTTGTTGTTGTTGTGTGTGACGTCGTTGCCGTAAAGCATGTCGTGATTCTCGCGAGATTTGTCGGGGGCGCTCCTCTCAAACTTGCATTGCTGGTTTTTCCAGCGGCGTCCCCCCCAAGCTTTACTACCAGGACGATTCGCCCTACTATGAGTTTGTTTACCACCAAAATGACTTTGAAGCTGTTATTATATTAAGGTACAATTCTTGCATAGTGTGCCTTTAACATTTTGGACCTTTCTTTTGACTTGGCCATATTTCTAACTTAGTCAAATGTGACCCTCAACAAACCTAGCCAGTTCAGATAGTTCATGTTTTCTAGTTCAAGCACACCTGGTGCAACTAATGAAGCCATTGATTAGTGGGAAAACACCGGTTTTGTAGATTTATGCTGTTGTGAGGGAATATATTCAGGGGGTTGACTAATTTTGAAATTACAGAAATCATTAAAAGTTGCATTTTCAGTTACATTTGGGGAAATCACTTGAAACATTTGTTGTGTTGAGTGATTTCAATCACTTTTGTCTGATTTGTTCATTGCAAACAGCTGAAAGTCTGTACATTTTGCCAATAAACCTGATTTGCAATGAGTGTTGAATAATTTCGATTGCAACTGTATATACACTGCTGTTCAAAAGTTTTGGATCGGTAAGATTAATGTTTTTAAAAGAAGTCTCTTCTCCTCACTAAGGCTGCATTTATTTGATTGTCATATTTAACAATAATTTTTTGTATTTTTAATGTAAATCAGCTGTTTTCTATGTGAATATATAGTAAAGTGTAATTTATTCCTGTGATCAAAGCTGAATGTTCAGCATCATTACTCCAGTCTTCAGTGTCACATGATCCTTCAGAAATCACTCTAATATGATGATCTGATGCTCAAGAAACATTTCTCACTATTATCAGTGTTGAAAACAGTTGTGTACAAAAATGTTTTTTTGCAGGATTTTTTTAATGAATAGAAAGTCCCAAAGAACAGCATTTAACTGTTTTGTATTTTTAATCAAACAAATGCAGCCTTGGTGAGCTTTCAAAATCATAAAAAATCTTACTGATCCAAAACTTTTGAACAGCAGTGTATTTATATACACGCACGTTTAATCCACTGCAATAATATTTTTTTACAGTGGAACTACTTTGTCAAAACACTTGCTAACTAGTGAAGTGAGCATAATAATGCAATTTCAGGAACACGCCTCGTATCTGTCAGCCAATGAGAATCCAGCATTCAGCAGTGTAAGCAGAATTCACTCAGTGCTTGTGTTAGTAATGTTTTTTTGTTTGTTCTCCAGACTGTGAGCCGTCACTTCCGGAATATTCCAGTCAACGAGAAGGAAACGCTCACATACTTTATTTATATGGTGAAGAGCAGTAAAAGCCGGCTGGACCAGAAGTCAGAAGGAAGCAAACAAGTGGAATAAGATCTCAGATACACACGCGTGTCTCGACTCATGTTCGCTGGCTTTACATCCCTGTCTGAATGCTTTCTGTGCAGACGCTGTGTTTTCTGTACATATGTCCAACATCAGGTGACATATGGGAGTCACTCCAAATAAGTGCAGATGATGATGATGATGATGGAGGATAACTGCTTCAACTTCTGTGCCAAACACCAATAAAACCACCGCTGTTTGAGTGACGAACATCACAGAGAGGACCTGAATGAAACCATGAGAGACACTGAATGACTGCTAATGCCAAAACTCCCAGAAGAGCCGGTTTCCTTCACACTGCCGTAGAGGGTTTTCTGTTTCTGTTCTTTTGCTTTCAGCTCCGTGTCTCTGCTTTTATATGACTGCTGTATATCTGCTCTATATTGCATTTTTTGTAGATTGTAATGTTAGTTTTCTTCCTTTCTTTGTTTGAAATAATCAGAGTAAATTCAGTTCTTGTGGCACTATTAATATTTTCGTTTTTTTGAATGCATTCCACCTGTGGCGTCTCACATGATCGTGTGTGTATTAGTGCCGTCAAATCGATTAATCGCGATTTATCACATTTAACATAAGTGTGTTTATGTGTATATAATTTTATATATATTTTATACGTGCGTGTATGTGTATATATATATATGTGTATATATATATATATATATATAATCCCAAAAGTTTGTTAGATGTGATTTATTGATTTGATGGCACTAATATAAATCTATATATACACGGTATATCCACAGATAAGTTATAAGTCCAATCATTGGGGAATATGAGTGATTCACCTTTCAAATAAATGTGAACATAAATGAGTTCCTTATGGGTCAGTGACATAAGTAAAAATATCACAAATTAACACCTTTTCACCTGACTGATTGCACCTGCAGTGAACAATTTCTGAGAAACTCTGAAGGTGATCAGACTGAATGCCACAACACATTTAAAGCCAATCAGCATTAGGGGGCGTGTCCACTCATGATGGGGGAGGAGAGTGAGCCAATCAGCAGTAGGGGGCGTGTCCACTCATGATGGGGGAGGAGAGTGAGACAATCAGCAGCAGGGGTGTGTCCTCGTTATGGGGAGGAGAGATAGTGAGCCAATCAGAAGCAGGGGCGTGTCCTCATTATGGGGAGGAGAGATAGTGAGCCAATCAGCAGCAGGGGCGTGTCCTCATTATGGGGAGGAGAGATAGTGAGCCAATCAGCAGCAGGGGCGTGTCCTCATTATGGGGAGGAGAGATAGTGAGCCAATCAGCAGCAGGGGCGTGTCCTCATTATGGGGAGGAGAGATAGTGAGCCAATCAGCAGTGGGGGCGTGTCCTCATGATGGGGAGAGATAGTGAGCCATTTATCAGTAGGGGCGTGTCCACTAATGATGGGGAGGAGAGAGTGAGCCAATCAGCAGTAGGGGCGTGTCCTCATAATGGGGGAGGAGAGTGAGCCAATCAGCAATAGGCGGCGTGTCCACTCATGATGGGGAGGAGAGTGAGACAATCAGCAGCAGGGGGCGTGTCCACTCATGATGGGGAGGAGAGTGAGACAATCAGCAGCAGGGGGCGTGTCCACTCATGATGGGGAGGAGAGTGAGCCAATCAGCAGCAGGGGGCGTGTTCACTCATGATGGGGAGGAGAGTGAGCCAATCAGCAATAGGGGGCGTGTCCACTCATGATGGGGAGGAGAGTGAGCCAATCAGCAGCAGGGGGCGTGTCCACTCATGATGGGGGAGGAGAGTGAGCCAACCAGCAGCAGGGGGCGTGTCCACTCATGATGGGGGAGGAGAATGAGACAACCAGCAGCAGGGGGCGTGTCCACTCATGATGGGGGAGGAGAGTGAGACAACCAGCAGCAGGGGGCGTGTCCACTCATGATGGGGGAGGAGAGTGAGCCAATCAGCATTAGGGGGCGTGTCCACTCATGATGGGGGAGGAGAGTGAGACAACCAGCAGCAGGGGGCGTGTCCACTCATGATGGGGGAGGAGAGTGAGACAACCAGCAGCAGGGCGCGTGTCCACTCATGATGGGGGAGGAGAGTGAGACAACCAGCAGCAGGGGGCGTGTCCACTCATGATGGGGGAGGAGAGTGAGCCAATCAGCAGCAGGGGGCGTGTCCACTCATGATGGGGGAGGAGAGTGAGACAACCAGCAGCAGGGGGCGTGTCCACTCATGATGGGGAGGAGAGTGAGCCAACCAGCAGCAGGGGGCGTGTCCACTCATGATGGGGAGGAGAGTGAGACAATCAGCAGTAGGGGGCGTGTCCTCATTATGTGGAGGAGAGATAGTGAGCCAATTATCAGTAGGGGCGTGTCCACTAATTGATGGGGAGGAGAGAGTGAGCCAATCAGCAGTAGGGGCGTGTCCTCATAATGGGGGAGGAGAAAGTGAGCCAATCAGCAATAGGGGGCGTGTCCACTCATGATGGGGCAGGAGAGGGTGAGCCAATCAGGGCGGCGTTCAGCCCCAACAAAACGTTGCACAACATAAACAGAAACGGTGATGCGTTGAACACACTGTTCTGATGACGCAAGAGCTGCAACTACAGCAGCTGACAAGGCCATTCTTTGTGAAGAATTTTAGGAGCCTGATGAAGTCGGTATAAATATGTGTTTAATACTACAAAAATATGCCCGATGTTACAGTTACTGCACTTGCCGCCCAGAACACAAGAGGACATCCCAATCGAGTGCGGGATTGCTGAAACTGAAATGGAAGCACACATCTTACCTAATTCATATGGAATGCCAAAGCTGACTTAATTAAAAATAAATAAATACATAAATAAATATACAAAGAAATGTAAAAAAAGTACAAATAAATGAGTATTTATACTTTTATTTCCTTATTTATGTATAATTGTATTTTTTCATTTATACATTTATTCACTTATTTATTTCCACTTTTATTTATTTCCACATTCATTTATGTATATATGTTTTTATTTCTACATTTATTTATTTTCACATTTATTTATTTCTACATTTATTTATTTCTACCTTGAAGATACTTGTCAGTATGCTAATGAGGGGGCGTGTTTTACCTCAGACATCAGCAATCGAGCTCAGAGTGGCAGTGCTGAAGCTTTGAGGCCACAGTGACACCTTGTGGTGTGACCAAACGAAACGCAAGACGTGTGCGGACAATATCACATTATAAGTCATGTATATCACCCTAACTCAAAGCTTCAGCACTGCCACTCTGAGCTCGATTGCTGATGTCTGAGGTAAAACACGCCCCCCTCATTAGCATACTGACAAAGAAAGGTATAAATAAATAAATGTAGAAATAAAAACATATATACATAAATGAATGAGGAAATAAATAAATGTATTAAAAAAAATGTGTGAAAAAATACAACTATACATAAATAAGGAAATAAAAGTATAAATACTCTTTTATTTGTACTTTTTTACATTTCTTTGTATATTTATTAACAGTGGGTCCAAAAAGTATTTAGTCAGCCACTGATTGTGCAAGTTCTCCTACTTAGAATGATGAGAGAGGTCTGTAATTTTCATCATAGGGACACTTCAACACAAATCCATGAAATCACATTGTAGGATTTTTAAAGAATTTATTTGTAAATGATGGGGGAAAATAAGTATTTGGTCAATAACAAAAGTTCAACTCAATACTTTGTAACATAACCTTTGTTGGCAATGACAGAGGTCAAACGTTTCCTGTAAGTCTTCAGCAGGTTTGCACACACTGTTGCTGATGTTTTGGCCCATTCCTCCTCTAGAGCAGTGATGTTTTGGGGCTGTCGCTGGGCAACACGGACTTTCAACTCTCTCCACAAATTGTCTATGGGGTTGAGGTTGGAGACTGGCTAGGCCACTCCAGGACCTTGAAGTGCTTTTTACGGAGCTACTCCTTCGTTGCCCGGGCGGTGTGTTTGGGATCATTGTCATGCTGGAAGACCCAGCCCCGTTTCATCTTCAAGGCTCTCACTGATGGAAGGAGGTTTTGGCTTAAAATCTCACGATACATGGCCCCGTTCATTCTTCCCTTAACACGGATCAGTTTTCCTGTCCCCTTTGCAGAAAAACAGCCCCAGAGCATGATGCTTCCACCCCATGCTTCACAGTAGGTATGGTGTTCTTGGGATGCAACTCTGCATTCTTCTTCCTCCAAACACGACGAGTTGAATTTTTACCAAAAAGTTCTATTTTGGTTTCATCTGACCACATGATATTCTCCCAATCCTCTTCTGGACCATCCATATGCTCTCTGGCAGACTTCAGACGGGCCTGGACATGTACTGGCTGAAGCAGAGGGACACGACTGCAGGATTTGAGTCGCTCTCGGTGTAGTGTGTTACTGATGGTCGCCTTTGTTACTTTAGTCCCAGCTCTCTGCAGGTCATTCATCAGGTCCCTCCGTGTATTTCTGGGATGTTTGCTCCCCGTTCTCATGATCATTTTGACCCCACGGGAGGAGATCTTGCGTGGAGCCCCAGATCGAGGGAGATAATCAGTGGTCTTGTATGTCTTCCATTTTCTTACACTTGCTCCCACAGTTGATTTTTTCACACCAAGCTGTTTGCCTATTGTAGATTCACTCTTCCCAGCCTGGTGCAGGTCTACAATTTTCTTCCTGGTGTCCTTCGACAGCTCTTTGGTCTTGGCCATGGTTGAGTTTGGAGTGTGACTGTTTGAGGCCGTGGACAGGTGTCTTTTATACAGATAACGGGTTCAAACAGGCGCCATTAATACAGGTAACGAGTGGAGGACAGAAGAGCTTCTTAAAGAAGAAGTTACAGGTCTGTGGGAGCCAGAAATCTTGCTGGTTTGTGGGTGACCAAATACTTATTTTCCACCATAATTTACAAATAAATTCTTTAAAAATCCTGCAATGTGATTTCCTGGATTTTTTTTTCTCATTTTGTCTCTCATAGTTGAAGTGTCCCTATGATGAAAATTACAGACCTCTCTCATTATTCTAAGTAGGAGAACTTGCACAATCAGTGGCTGACTAAATACTTTTTGGCGCCACTGTATTAATGTATTTTTGCTTTTTTACATTTCTTCGTATATTTATTTATGTATTTATTTATTTTTTAATTAAGTCAGCTTTGGCATTCCATAAATTCAAACTAAAACACATCTATTTAGCCTCACATACTGAATTTATTTGTAGTTCATACTGTTATAATACCCTGTATTTTCTTTCTCATTTTTAGGAAAAGCACTTAATTACCAGTGTTTATTTCTATACCAAATGTCCTACACTTGCAATGAAGCTAAAAATATAAACAACGACATCATCATGTTGATATCCTATATTTTTACAATAAAACTTACGACAAACATGTCTTCTAATATCCTCAGTTGTTGCGTATACCGAGATGCATCAAACACATTTGTAAATTACTTTCCTTGAACCCATTGTGCGAGTTCACTTTAATACCGCGTGCTTTATATACATGTTGCTGCTGATTGGACTGCAGTTCTGACACACCCACCAAACAAGAGAAAACGCATCTCAAACCCCGTTGCACACCGGCGCACGCCGTTTCCAGGAAACATGACGCTCAACCCGGAAACCGTAGCAAAACGTTCCACACCGTTTTGAACTTGAACGTGCCCCAGAAGTAGGGGGCATGTCCTCTTGTGATGGGGAGGAGAGAGTGAGCCAATCAGCTGTAGGGGGCGTGTCCTCATGATGGGGAGGAGAGAGTGAGCCAATCAGCTGTAGGGGGGCGTGTCCACTCATGATTGGGGAGGAGAGAGAGTGATGATAGGCTGATTTATTCTGCCCAGCTTCTCCAGAGCGCCTCACAAGCTCTGATGACACAACTGTTCCACGATTGGCGGAATCCACCACAGGACAACAATCAACGCGTGTTTTATGTTTATTCTCACACCTTCAGTTCCACTAAAGCACACAAATAAAAGAAAATAAGCACACAAAAAAAAGAAAAATCTCTTTTCATGTAGTCGCAATGTTATGTTGTGTCATGTTTATCAAAATAAAAAATAGAAGCAGATAATTAGCTCTATAACTGTTGTGGAAAATAAACAATAAACAATTCTGGAGCATTGCAAGAAAAAGCCTTCCCCTTCAATGGTTTTAGGTTTACAGATAGGATAATAGAGAGACAACCAGCAGAGCGAGAGATCAGGAAGGTATGGATGGTGTAGTGTATCTGGACAGTCTCACATGACGTAACCATACTAGTAACGCGTTATTGCCCGTACTGCCCGTTACTAGTAACGCGTTATTGCCCGTACTGCCCGTTACTAGTAACGCGTTACTGCCCGTACTGCCCGTTACTAGTAACGCGTTACTGCCCGTACTGCCCGTTACTAGTAACGCGTTACTGCCCGTTACTAGTAACGCGTTATTGCCCGTACTGCCCGTTACTAGTAACGCGTTACTGCCCGTACTGCCCGTTACTAGTAACGCGTTATTGCCCGTACTGCCCGTTACTAGTAACGCGTTATTGCCCGTACTGCCCGTTACTAGTAACGCGTTATTGCCCGTACTGCCCGTTACTAGTAACGCGTTATTGCCCGTACTGCCCGTTACTAGTAACGCGTTATTGCCCGTACTGCCCGTTACTAGTAACGCGTTATTGCCCGTACTGCCCGTTACTAGTAACGCGTTATTGCCCGTACTGCCCGTTACTAGTAACGCGTTATTGCCCGTACTGCCCGTTACTAGTAACGCGTTATTGCCCGTACTGCCCGTTACTAGTAACGCGTTATTGCCCGTACTGCCCGTTACTAGTAACGCGTTACTGCCCGTACTGCCCGTTACTAGTAACGCGTTATTGCCCGTACTGCCCGTTACTAGTAACGCGTTACTGCCCGTACTGCCCGTTACTAGTAACGCGTTACTGCCCGTACTGCCCGTTACTAGTAACGCGTTACTGCCCGTACTGCCCGTTACTAGTAACGCGTTACTGCCCGTACTGCCCGTTACTAGTAACGCGTTACTGCCCGTACTGCCCGTTACTAGTAACGCGTTATTGCCCGTACTGCCCGTTACTAGTAACGCGTTACTGCCCGTACTGCCCGTTACTAGTAACGCGTTATTGCCCGTACTGCCCGTTACTAGTAACGCGTTACTGCCCGTACTGCCCGTTACTAGTAACGCGTTATTGCCCGTACTGCCCGTTACTAGTAACGCGTTACTGCCCGTACTGCCCGTTACTAGTAACGTGTTATTGCCCGTACTGCCCGTTACTAGTAACGCGTTACTGCCCGTACTGCCGTTACTAGTAACGTGTTATTGCCCGTAATGGCCGTTACTAGTAACGCGTTACTGCCCGTACTGCCCGTTACTAGTAACGCGTTACTGCCCGTACTGCCCGTTACTAGTAACGCGTTATTGCCCGTACTGCCCGTTACTAGTAACGCGTTATTGCCCGTACTGCCCGTTACTAGTAACGCGTTACTGCCCGTACTGCCCGTTACTAGTAACGTGTTATTGCCCGTACTGCCCATTACTAGTAACGCGTTACTGCCCGTACTGCCCGTTACTAGTAACGCGTCATTGCCCGTACTGCCCATTACTAGTAACGTGTTATTGCCCGTACTGGCCGTTACTAGTAACGCGTTATTGCCCGTACTTCCCGTTACTAGTAACGCGTTACTGCCCGTACTGCCCGTTACTAGTAACGTGTTATTGCCCGTACTGCCCGTTACTAGTAACGCGTTACTGCCCGTACTGCCCGTTACTAGTAACGTGTTATTGCCCGTACTGCCCGTTACTAGTAACGCGTTACTGCCCGTAACTGCCCGTACTGCCCGTTACTAGTAACGCGTTACTGCCCGTACTGCCCGTTACTAGTAACGCGTTACTGCCCGTTACTAGTAACGCGTTATTGCCCGTACTGCCCGTTACTAGTAACGCGTTATTGCCCGTACTGCCCGTTACTAGTAACGCGTTATTGCCCGTACTGCCCGTTACTAGTAACGCGTTACTGCCCGTACTGCCCGTTACTAGTAACGTGTTATTGCCCGTACTGCCCATTACTAGTAACGCGTTACTGCCCGTAACTGCCCTTACTGCCCGTTACTAGTAACGCGTTATTGCCCGTACTGCCCGTTACTAGTAACGTGTTATTGCCCGTACTGCCCGTTACTAGTAACGCGTTACTGCCCGTAACTGCCCGTACTGCCCGTTACTAGTAACGCGTTACTGCCCGTACTGCCCGTTACTAGTAACGCGTTAATGCCCGTACTGCCCGTTACTAGTAACGCGTTATTGCCCGTACTGCCCGTTACTAGTAACGCGTTATTGCCCGTACTGCCCGTTACTAGTAACGCGTTACTGCCCGTACTGCCCGTTACTAGTAACGCGTTACTGCCCGTACTGCCCGTTACTAGTAACGCGTTACTGCCCGTACTGCCCGTTACTAGTAACGCGTTACTGCCCGTACTGCCCGTTACTAGTAACGCGTTACTGCCCGTACTGCCCGTTACTAGTAACGCGTTACTGCCCGGACTGCCCGTTACTAGTAACGCGTTACTGTAACGCAGTTACTTTTGACAGTAACTCATACTGTAACGCATTACTTTTTAAATAAATAAACTCCGTTACCGTTACCATATGGTGCGTTGTCCGTTACTTTTTTAAAATTAATTAATTTTGGCTGAAGTGTAGCCTACAGCCTAACCTGTTTACAGCAGCGACGCATTGTAGGATTGGTGGTAGGGTTGCCACCCGTCCCTTAAAATACGGAATTGTCCCGTATTTACAAGCAAAATGATGCGTCCCGTATCAAATCAATAAGGGACACGATTTGTCCCGTATTTTACATAAGGCCCACACATAGCCTAGTTGGATAAAAACATAAGGATTTGCCATACTAATAGCAAATAGCCTATAAAGAAATCAATTTCACAATAATGTTACATTATGATTAGAATCAAATGAATTTTGTCTATTTTCTAAGCTTAGAAAATGCACATTTATACGGGCTGAATTTTATAGGCCTAAAATATTGTTTAGTAATTCTGTGAATTACACTGCGCAAACCAAAGTAAAACAACCCACCGGATGAAGAAGGGTTGGCTCTCAGTCTCCACAGAACACAATATAAATGTTATTTTATTTTATTTTTAGTGTTTGCATTTATGAGGAAAAAACAATGTTACGGACGTGACAAAAGCGGCACTAAAAGATGCTTTAAAACTTTCACAGAGACCTCAAACAGAAAGCACAAAACCTTTTTTTAAAGTGAATTCCGTTTTGTATTAATTGTATCTTAATTTTAATCAATGTTTCATCAACCAATTGCCTGGATTTAATAAATAATAAGTAAATATAGCAGACAATAGATAATCACGACACGGAGGCGCCAGCAACATGACAGCCAGCGTATGTTTTAGAACTATTGGGGTTTACATGAACCACGTGACAGCTGTCGCGGCGACATCAAAGAGTGTTGCAACTCTTTCTCTCTATGGTTCTGGTTCGCGTGAACGTGAAAGCAGCGTGGACTCGGGTGCGCACTTGTTCAGGAAGTGACCTGCGCATGCCTTTTAGCTTATTGTGATGTATTCACTTCAGTTAAATAAAACACTTGTAAGGGATGATAGTGTTGATGATTTACCTTGGATACGAGCGAGAGTGAGCCTGCAGTGTATTTGTGCATTGCGCGTGAAATCAGGGCACCAAATTTGGTCTCGAGTCTCAGTTAAGCCGACCCTGTCCTCTTTCTTCCTTATTATTTGAACGGCTCTGCAGGTAGGACATATTTTTGTCTAGAAAAACCTGGTCTTTAACAAGTTGGTTGTCCAATGCGCTTAACAAAACAGGTTGTCAGTGGATATTTAACGTCACGCCCAACATGTAAACTCAACTACTCACTAGCTATCTCAGCCTAACTTTTATTTATAATCACAAATGCAATACACAAAAACTTTGAACTTTTCCAAGGGTTCCCCTTGTCAAAAACAATCAAACTTCACTACTAACTTTAGATTAAACGACTTTATTAAAGGAAATTCCATATTTTGCTTAGTCGAATATCAAATTATTTACAAGTCATTGATCACCTGAACATGAATATTTGCTCATTTAAACACCTCCGGGCAATGCTTTTTCTTATGCTCCTGTAGACTAGATAATCCAGTGAAACCCTTTCCACATGAAGAGCACTTGTACGGTTTCTCTCCGGTATGAACTCTCTGGTGTCTCTTTAAGCCACTGGATGTAGTGAAGGTCTTCCCACAGTCAAAGCACATATAAGGTTTCACCCTAGTATGAATACGCTCATGCTGTTCTAAAATATGTAGATTTATAAAACTCTTTCCACACAAAAAAAACAATAGTGAGGCTTCACACCAGCATGAACTTTGAGGAGTTTTCTTAAGTTTGATACCCCAACGAACGTTTTATCACACTGATCACAGCTGAACGATCTCACAGAGTTAGAGCGCAGATGATCTTCGAGACTGCTTTTGGTTGTGAAACTCTTTCCACACTAAGTGCATGTGAACAGTTTTTCTCCAGTGTGAATAATCATGTGTTGTTTTAGGCCTCCTTTCCGAATGAAACTCTTGCCACACTGAGCAGGTGATAGATCCTTTGACTCCAGTTTTTCCAGCTTGTTTCATAAGCCAAGGCATGTCGTTCCGTGGGTGAGACATGACTACTATTGGGAGAATTTTCTTAGAACCATAACACTAACAGATTGTGTTCAATTCGGTTCTCCAAGAAGATTCATTCACTGATTCATTCGGTGACTCTTTCTGTAGATTACAGCATTACGCCAGTAGGTGCAACCAGTGAGCTTCTGGGTATTATGAGTGAATTCAATTCTTAGAATTAATTCAACAGGTTCGTTCCAAACGCACATGGATCACATTTACAGAATAATTTAAAATACATATTAGGATGGTAATAATTACTTGTCTGATCATAGTTACTTGTGTTTTTAAACAACAAGGAATATGTGAACACATTTAAAACACTAAATTACAAAGTTTATTCATTTTAAAATGCTTACATAAAATAGACATAAAATAGAATAAAAGAGATTTTTATTTTCAATATGTCTAACAAGATACCTTGACATTTCCTATCAATAGTGTAAATGATTCACTGCATTGATTATTATAATACACTTTTTTTCTTAAGAATCAATAAAATCATTATGGAATTTACTCCAGTGAGATCTGGTTGATTGATGGTGCAGAATCCTGTTATGATATAAATAACCCTTTGAAACAAAGGTTTCATTGATGCTAAAGGTTCTTCATCATATAGCCCAACAAAGAACAACTTAAGAGCCTTTAAAGAGTGTAATTATGAATCTGAGGTAAAAACACAGTTGGTTTTCCCGGTCAGAGTTTGACTTCTTGTACTGTCAGCATCCGATTAGGCCTGTATTTCACACTTCAGGTTAATTGATCCACCAAGACATCCAATTGTGGCTAAAACTATTCTCTTTTATCTCCCTTGTCCCACATATGTTGATTGTTTTACTAAATCGTTTGTTCACTTGTACTATCTTATATTAGAGATTCTACTGACTTCATCAATAACATTTCAGTGTTACATGATTTACCTGAAACTTTATTATTAACTTTGGATATGACGAGTCTATCCTAACATCTCACATGAGAAAGGGCTTATAATAATGTGATTTTACCACAGTAACTGTAGCTCGATCCTGTCAGTAAAAGCCCTCTGACCACATCACTTACCATATTTTAACCATATAAACATAGTTTTACTGTGGTGTTTGTGTAATGCACAGTAACACAACACTTACCATGGTTTTACCAAAGTAACCTTAGTTTGTGTCGGTAATGCACAGTAACACAACACTTTTACCACAAATAAATGTTCAAAGAATGTTATATTGTGAGTAGAAATAAGGTTAAGTTTGTAACATTTAACATTATTATCACAACAAGAGAACTGGACATTTTCATGTTTTCTTTTTAGTCTTGTGGAACCCATATCTAAAAATATAACCAATTTAAACTGTCTTAGATTCAGCAGGGGAACATAATAGTTAAAACAAAAATGACAAGAAACTAATATGATAAGACTTAACTAACTAACAGTGAACGATCTCAAGTTTCTCTTGTGAACAAACATTATTAACGTTAATATAACGTTCGTTCAAAGTTATCTGGTCTTTAATAACGTTCTCAAAAACGTAAAAACATTATTTATAAATCGTTCATGAAGCGTTTATTTTGAGACATTTTAGTAAAGCGCTAATTTGTTAAAATGTTTTCAAATGCTACTCCTTGTTTCATACGTTCAGAAAACATTCAAAAGTAACGTTCCCGTTTGAAGAATTATACAATGGATGTTCCATTAACGTTCATATAACCAAGACTTTGTTTTTGAACATTCACATTCAGAATAACTTCATGCAGGAACTTTTGCAAACCGTTCTTAGAACATAGCCTATTTGTGCTGTGGTTTGTTTATCAGAGCTGGTGATGTTTGTGAGTGCCATGGACTTGAAGTGGCCTTGGTCTGAAATGCCCCAGCATGCACTGCTTATTGAGCAAATCCACGTTTTAAAGCTTTGGTCTGTGATTTGCTGACCAGCTGCTGAGTTGAGCTTTTATGCTGGGAGCCAGGGGCCGTTTCACCGCTGATGACACTGTGAAGAGGAACAATACGCTCACGTGCACTAATGCATGCGCTCAGAGAATGGGAGGTGAAGCGCAGATGAGAAGCTGCTCTCGCTGTCATCAGAGTCTCATTAATACCCCTACCGCTATCAGGCTTGGCCAACGATATATTTTTGATCCATAATTCATTCTTAATAAAAGGTGCCAGTATATATAAGCTCCAGACATTTTTTTACTACTGAGACTGTATATCACAGAATATCATTTGCTAGATCACTTATATTTCTAATAGGCTGTATATTTTTACTTTTTGGATATATTATGATTTGTTATTTGCTGAATGTATGTTTTTAATAAAGTCTAGTGTGAGCGAGCGCACCTTTTTTTTCATTTCATTTATTTGTTTATTTTATTTTACAGGGACAGTGCTCTTCATTACCTTTCATCAGTTTTGCAGGAAAAGGTCTTTGCATGAGCATGTGTTTCTAGTCTCATGCGTTCGCACGAATATATTCCAAGATTATTATTTAAAATTCACTTTTAAATGGTGTGTGAACATCATTAATCATAAGCAGTGTCTGAGAACAAGTCGTTTGCAGATGTGGCTTTTGTGGCCCCGCCCACAACTGCTGACGGACTCCACCCTATTAGCATAGGCCCCACCCACAACTGCTGACAGACTCCACCCTATTAGCATAGGCCCCGCCCACAACTGCTGATGGACTCCACCCTATTAGCATAGGCCCCACCCACAACTGCTGACAGACTCCACCCTATTAGCATAGGCCCCGCCCACAACTGCTGACAGACTCCACCCTATTAGCATAGGCCCCATCCACAACTGCTGATGGACTCCACCCTATTAGCATAGGCCCCGCCCACAACTGCTGACAGACTCCACCCTATTAGCATAGGCCCCATCCACAACTGCTGATGGACTCCACCCTATTAGCAAGGGCCTCACCCACACCTGCTGACAGACTCCACCTTATTAGCATAGGCCCCACCCACAACTGCTGACAGACTCCACCCTATTAGCATAGGCCCCGCCCACAACTGCTGACAGACTCCACCCTATTAGCATAGGCCCCATCCACAACTGCTGACGGACTCCACCCTATTAGCATAGGCCCCACCCACACCTGCTGACAGACTCCACCTTATTAGCATAGGCCCCACCCACAACTGCTGACAGACTCCACCCTATTAGCATAGGCCCCGCCCACAACTGCTGACAGACTCCACCCTATTAGCATAGGCCCCATCCACAACTGCTGACGGACTCCACCCTATTAGCATAGGCCCCACCCACACCTGCTGACAGACTCCACCTTATTAGCATAGGCCCCACCCACAACTGCTGATAGACTCCACCCTATTAGCATAGGCCCCGCCCACAACTGCTGACAGACTCCACCCTATTAGCACAGGCCACACCCACAACTGCTGACGTACTCCACCCTATTAGTACAGGCCATACCCACAACTGCTGACGTACTCCACCCTATTAGCATAGGCCCCACCCACAACTGCTGACAGACTCCACCCTATTAGCACAGGCCACACCCACAACTGCTGACGTACTCCACCCTATTAGTACAGGCCATACCCACAACTGCTGACGTACTCCACCCTATTAGCATAGGCCCCATCCACAACTGCTGACGGACTCCACCCTATTAGCATAGGCCCCACCCACACCTGCTGACAGACTCGACCTTATTAGCATAGGCCCCACCCACAACTGCTGACAGACTCCACCCTATTAGCATAGGCCCCATCCACAACTGCTGACAGACTCCACCCTATTAGCACAGGCCCCGCCCACAACTGCTGATGGACTCCACCCTATTAGCACGAGCCCCGCCCACAACTGCTGACGTACTCCACCATATTAGCTTAGGCCCGCCCACAACTGCTGAGGAACTCCACCCTATTAGTATAGGCCACACCCACAACTGCTTACAGACTCCACCCTATTAGCACAGGCCCCGCCCATGACTGCTGACAGACTCCACCCTATTAGCACAGGCCACGCCCACAACTGCTGACAGACTCCACCCTATTAGCACAGGCCCCACCCACAACTGCTGACGGACTCCACCCTATTAGCAGAGGCCACACCCACAACTTTTGTTGTTTGATTCATATTATCAGCTTATAACAGTAGGTTCAGTATATTACTCTGCTGTCACTCTAATACACAGATCTAATACACACACACGTGATTTCTATCCCTGCTGTTTACGTTCACCGACAAAACCACTGTGTTCATGTGAACCTTGTGTGAATTTGACAGTTTAAGCTCAATAAGATGTGAAAGAGCACTTAGTTTAACACTCACGGGACGCTCCGTCTGACAGCAGCTTTCTGTGCGCGTGATTCGGTGTGTGCGCTCAAACCATATATCAGAAGTTCAGACTGATATGGCTTTAAAACGCATGCAGATAATACACTTTCATTATGATGAAGAACTGCAATGTCACGTGAGCGTGAGATTATAATCAAAACCAAACAAATGTTTTAGTTTTCGGCAGAGTATCCGAGGCACTGGTCTTTTCTCCTCTATTGTGTCGTATATCCGAATGAAACGCTTCTGGAGCAAGAACACATGTGGGCGGGGCTTGATTGTGTCTGTGGGGAATTGATTGGATTGTTGTGGTTTGCTATTGGCTGATCTCATGTGAGTGACAGGTTATAGCCCCGCCCTCGTCATCAGAGAAGGCTGCATCCAACATTACATACTTCCCTCCTATACACATATTATGTAAATAAAAAGATTAGTATGTCTATTCATAAAACAGTACTTTTCTTGTTACTATCCAATGAGAAGTTGTGAATGACAGTGAAGAGACACAACTGATGCAACATGGCGGATGCAGTACGCATGGATTATTCATACTACACATTCATATAGAACATAAAAAAAGAACAGTTAATTTTGATTTCATGGGTACTTTAAGGTCAAATAAAATCGTGGTGATCATAATTAGGGGGTATTATCAGCATTATTGGGGTTTTTTAACCTAAAGGAACGTGATTGCCAAGATGGATACACACCGTATAACATGAACAATGGACAAATACTTTCTGTCGTCTTATTGTGTAAAAATGTTTTCTGAAAGAATTATATAAAAAAAATAATGAAACATAAGAGGAACGAGTTTTTATTTTATTTTATTTTAAATATGACACATAAAAAAAAGCTTCAAATGTCAATTTAATTCTTCTCTCCTTTTAAATGCAGGACAGTCACGTGGTTCGCGGCCTAGCGTTGCCACGCCCCGCTACGCGTGCGTACGTGCGCGGTCACGTACAACGCGTGGTTCTTTCACATTGCCGTAAGTAGGGAAGACTAGTCCGTCGTTTTAAAGGTTCTAGGGGTTCTTTTACATGTTTTAATTGAGATTAGCCACTCTGCGTCTTAGACTGAAGCCTGTTTGGTCTAGGGGTGGAGTGGAGAGTGCGAGAGGCTCCCGCTGGAAGCACACATATCGTTCGCAGATCATTGCGGTGGATTTGAGGGGTGTTTGTTAGAGGAGAAATGGCCACTGAGGTGGAGACTCTCCTGCCGAACAACTCGCTGCTCAAGCCGGAGGAGCTCGAGCACCAGGCCGGCGGAGACGGAGGGTTTGTGGGGAAGGAGCAGAGCCTGAAACGGGCGAAGGACGAGAGCAACAGCCAGGCGAAGGAGAACCTGGAGCAGGAGAGCGAAGACGACGCGTGTAAGACGGAGTTCACCGAGGCTCCGCCGCCCAAGGTGAACCCGTGGACGAAGAAGATGAGCGGCGTCAACGGACAAGCGCTGCACGGTCTGTACCAGTGTGTGTGTGTGTGTGTGGTTTAACACAACAAACCGTTGGCAACGAGCGAGTTCATCATCATGAGGCACATCTATGAGGGAACATGTTGAGTAATAACGTTAACAGAACGGTCTGGCTCGAAACGTTAGCATTTTTATACAACCTCATGTGTCCGTTAATAACGTTTCAGTTGGACGTTTATCTAACGGTTTTTTTAAATGTTGCCACTTGTTTCAGAACGCGAAAATGTAACATTCCCACAATATAACGTTCCCTCAAAACACTCAGAAATAACGTGTTCATTAGTGGATGGGAAGGTGTTTTTGTCCGCTGGGATGTCAAATGATGTTTATCGCGTTTCTCACACACATGACAGCAGATTGTAGGCACTGCTAGGCCTCGAATCTCTTTCAGGACTCATACAATCAACCCGTACATGAGTGCATTGATATGATGCCAAACAAACCATATTTATTTAAATTATAGTCGCAGATTAGACGCAAAATGTCTTGTTGTTGTTCACCTTCATCGCTTTTCCGAACAAATGGCTATCGGGTTAGCATTAGCATTAGCGGCCTATGGGGATCGAGCTCGTCTGACAGGCCGGGGCTGGTGCCGCTTTACTGTACATCAGCTGCAAATAGAATCACGATTATTTATCGTGTTACGTGATGTTGTCAGACTAGATGAGATGCCTTTGTTTACAGTGTTATATTGCTATCGCTGAACGTGTGATTATCCGCTTTATGTTATGGCACGACACGTGTGAGATCCACGTGTTTGTCACGAACTCGTTCGGATTCGCGTAAAAGCGTTTTTAATTGCATATCTGGTTGAAAGGTGTATTTTTTGAACGGCGCTCGTGACAGTTCGTCTCTCTCGTGGTGTTTAATGCACGTCCTGCTGTTAGCCGTTAGCTTCCGATCACTCTTTTATTAATATTCATATGCTCGATTGACACATGGATGGGATCACACGCATGGCGTCGTCGCACTGCTTCATTTCATCTGCAGAAATGCTGTAACGAAGGGCTCGTGGAGCTGCTATCAATCCCAGAGTTCCCCTGGATGAAGGCAACGTGGTTTGTGCCATGTGATCAGATGCGGACAGAAGCGAGTCACTGCTCCGGCTCGCTGTGTGTGTGTGTGTGTGTGTGTGTGTGTGGGCTTCCCGAGCTAATGCGGACGGGTAATTACTGAAGGCCGACTGATCAATGTTGCTTTAGACTGAGAATGCTTTGAGTGACGTCATGACAGCTGACCACTACTGTTTTCCGTTTAGAGAAGATCAAGCCACTGAGAGCCAGTGCTTCACATGCTGAGAATTCAGTCAATTGAGTTATGCATGAATTGAATGAATGAATATATATATATATATATATATATATATATATATATATATATATATATATATATATATATATATATATATATATATGAATAACTTGGACTTGGTGCTGAAACCCAAAGCACAGGACAATAGAGACACCAGAATAACAAAATTTATGATTCTGAAGCTGAAAATACTGAATTATTGTAGACGAATATGCTTGCACTCTGTCACTGACTAGATATATTTAAAATAATGTATCCCACCGTTTACACTAAAATTCCCCCGTTGCATTATTATGCATTATATTCAGCATTATATATAGTAGTTTAATGTAATACTGACACTAAAACTCTGAAAACTTGAATTTTTTTCCTCTCACGGTAATTTTTATTAGAGCCCGACCAATATATCGGCGGGCCGATATTAGGCATTTTCCTAACTATCGGTATCGGCATTTATAATGGCCGATAAATGAATATTTTTAAAAAATGCGGTGCGGTGATTCATGTAAGGGTGGCGCTGCCAATAAAGCACATAAAATCTGTCACAAAGAACTGACAAAGGAAATGATTGTGAATACATCAAATATATTTAATTGTTTATTAATAACGAGTCTTTTCAGTCAGTGTCGCTGCAAAGTTGACAACGCTGACTCGCGATCTTCAGTGAACACGCCAGAGAAAAATGCACATTTCATACGGATTACAGCAGAGAGCAGTCTGTCTTTCCCTTTGAATTGTTCTGTTTAAAAGTAGACATTTCAATATAGATATGTCTCAGAGTCAGGTCTATACGCTGAGTTTCGGTTCATTTATGAGACGATTTGCCGTTCACGCGCCGGCGCCTCCGTGTCGAGATTATCTACGGTCCGCTATATTTACTTCTTATTTATTAAATCCAGGCAATTGATTGATGAAACATTTATTAAAATTAAGATACAATTAATACAAAACGAAGTTCGCTTTAATGAAAGGCTTTGTGCTGTCTGTTAATGGTGAAAGTTTTAAAGCACTTTAGTGCCGCTTTCAGAGTTTGTCACGTCCGTAACATTGTTTTTTTCCTCATAAATGCGAACACGAAAAATAAAATAAAATGAATATTTTATGTTCTGTTGAGAGCCAACCCTTCTTCATCCGGTGGGCAGTAGCATATTACTTTTGATTGGCGCAGTGTAATTCACAGAATTGATGTCTCTGCTACCAGCTTCTGTCACGGATTGTGTGAGCTTGTGAACGAAAGCGCGCAGCTGAGAAGTCCTGATTATATTGTCTGCTATATTTACTTCTTATTTATTAAATCCTGGCAATTGGTTGATGAAACATTGATTAAAATGCGCTGCGCGAGCGACAAATCTCCGACAGTAAACGGATGCCCCATTCTGCTTTGTAACGGGCGCTGTTCCGCATCTCGGGTAAACGGCGGGTGCGACGCGAGCAACAACAGCCGCGTCCGGTCTACTTATTTAAAAATAATATAAAAGTACTGTAGGCCTACATATGTAATTAAAACGTTTTCATTATGATATTATTAATTTATCTTAGTAAAAAGATCTGAGTTCTTCCTCCACTGGTAGAGATTGGAGGAATTAAGACTAAAAATAGAAGATAATAAGGTTTTGTCAGTGACACTTTTGATATATTTATTAATACAAGTTATGTTTTATATAATGCGACTAAATTAAAAGACAAAGTCGTTAGTGAAGATTATGCAACAGTATTTAGAATATTATATATCATGCAATGCAAACTAGTTTGGTTACAGCTCAAATGTATCATTCTCATTATCATTCACCCTGCCTCCATTACATTGGTCACACTCACACATGTGTTTGATCACCACATTTGAGTGATCATTGCAAAACGTTTATATATTTATTCTAGAGCTGTGTTGAAAAAATCGATTCACCAATTCTGAATCGATTTTCATATAAATTTCTAAAGATCGATCCGTAACTCAGAGGATCGATTTAATAATAGACTTACATTTTCCCTGTGGACTTTAACTTGCCGCGACTGGGAGATCCTAGTCTCGCGTAGCCAGACGTTCAGACTGACGGCTGAAGGTCTGGAATTCATAGCAGCTTTCTTTGGCCAAGGCCCGCCCATAAGGCCGTTTGACCGACATGTAAAACAACCAATTACAGTTCGTTTCGTTCAGCGTCACGTTTCGGTGCGTGGAAATGTCCCCACAACAACAGACCTGCGTGCAACAAGTCAGTCAGCATAGAAAATCAAAGAAGGAGAAGAAAACTTCAAGAGTCTTTCCCGTGAACCTCGCATACTTTTGAGAATTCTACGTTTAGCTGATCTTGATAAATGCTCATTGTCACTCATGTAAACACAACAGTTTTTCTTCCGCAATCACACGTCTGCGCTTTGTTTCCCGGCGGAGCGAAAATAAACGCGACACTCGCGCCCCCCGGAAATCCGATAAAATTCAACCAATCAGATGACGACTTCGACATTCCTGAAGTGTTTCCAGTTAAGTGTACCATATGCATCAGACGTTTAGCCAACGTTCCGTGGGCGTGACGTCTGAGGCTGAGACTGGGAGATCCCTATATGCGCATCGAAAGGCTTTCACTCAGCGCGCACATTGTTACGACAACGGACTTTGAGTGAGTCACTAAACCGTTCATTCAACGAACACGTTCAGAAAAGCTGATTCATTAAAAGAGATAATGAAACAAGGTGTTAATTATTGTTAACTTTGAGTTCCACTTTTCAAGGCTCAGCTGAGCAGCAATGCGTCGCATGGGTAACGCTGAAGCTGATGCTTCATTTATTAAAGACCAATATGGCATTGATTCAATGCGCGACGCGCTGAGTTTATTTCCCCGCGGCTTCCTCGCGCTGTGGGAAGCTGACCAGCGCTGCTCCTGACGTGCATTTCCGTGACGTGAACCTTAAAAGGACTATACGACAAATATTTCGCTTTCCTTTGACACGGCAACCTTTCCACGGATATGACTTCAAAGACAGACGCAGGTAATCGCACGCGCTCTGCCGATCTCTCTCATTCACTGTCTGTGGGAAGCCGTAGGCTACAAATCACCATGATAAACAGTCTTGTTATCATGATGAACTTGTTCAACATTCAATACACATGCATGAAGTTCAAAAGACGAAGGGTATAGCCTTATGAAAACCGTGAATATTGCTGCGGTTACTTGCAATCCTCTGCGGTTGACTTGTCAGTGTGTGGTACTATAAGATTGCGGATATGGCGTCAGCCCTACTACTGCTGCTGATATACCTCTGCGTCCTCTGTCGTCTACACCAGTGCAAGTTTGTGAAAGCAGTTGTATCAACACTCTGCAAGGGGGATTGTTCTTTACAACCATCCATACTCAGTTGAATGTCTATAATAATAGTATCAATTAGGGATGTCAACGATTAATCGACAATCGATTAATTGTCGATAATACATTTAATGGATAAAACTTATCGATCATGGATTAAGCAGGATCATGCGCGTGCGTGCTGCTCAACCGCGAAACATGTAAGCGAGCGCGCCGGTGTGGTGAAGTGTTGAGTCCCACTGAATGACACACACACTGGAGTTGTTTGGGACTATTTTACACCTTCATCATGACTATAAGTTTGCGTGTGAATTCGCAGCCTTTTGTTTTGTGCAAATGTAAGTTGTAATAGTTTATTTTGTGTATGCCTATCTATATCTGATTTATCTCATATTGGATGCATTTGGTTAAGAATTGACGTGATCTTTAGCGCGCTCAGCTCAAACGACAATGCACGACTAGTAATGATTATTGTGACTGTCATATTACACAAGATTATAAAGAGAACACTATTGTAATAAAACATTGTGAATTATTTGGGTTTAGATGCCATGTCTCGTTGTTCCAGGAAGAGCTCGTCAGAGACTTTGAGCGCGTCCACCACAACATATGAGTCATCCTGAATGGCACGTAACTCAGTTTAAGTTCACTTGTGCATTCACGTCATTTTGTGCAGATATAATTTTGTAATATTCTGCTTATTTTGTATATATCTGATTAATATCAAATAGGATGCGTTTCTTTGAGTTAAATAAACGCTAACAAAGTGCTCAACGGTTATTCATTCAGCGCGCGCCGCTAAACCAGAATGCACAACTAATAATAACGATGGTTAATTTGGGACTGTCATATTGCAGAACATGAGAACACTAATTTATTAAATGGTTGTGAATTCATTGGGTTTAGTTGCCGTTTTCAGTGCGTTGTTCCAGCACGTAAACAGTCACACATTCTGACAAGCACGCATATGAGGCGGCGTTGGTGACACATTGTATTTGTCGTTATAAATATATTAATTTAATTTATCAATCACATCAAAACATTTTACAATCCTACTAACCCTTTATTTAGATTAAAAACCATTATTATTAATTTGGTGGGTAACATAGCTTTTTGAGCATCATTTGCAGACCCTGTGCTGTTTGCCATTAATGCTAACGATTAATCGATTAATTGATCGTTAATTTAAACGACGATCGATCATGGGAATTTGTGAAAATTGACATCCCTAGTATCAATATGTTGCATACAGTCCTTCAGGTAACAGCTGAAAAAAAATGTTTTTTTTCAAAAACACTGATCTAAATCTCGAAGATCAGATCAGATCGAATCGAATCGAATGATGATAATCGATTCAAGATCTTGAGAATCGGAATCGAATCGATTCTTGAAATTTGAATCGAAACCCAGCCCTAATTTATTCTGTTTGTATACTGTGTATTCTAGTACCCATCAAAAGTTTGTAGACACCAATAGGAAAGTGTGTCCAAACTTTTGACTGGTACTGTACTATAATACACATACATAATATTGCTACTGTATTATAATATATAATATCGGCCGATATATCGGTATCTGGCTTTTTTTATCGTATCGGCCCCCAAAAATCCATATCGGTCGGGCTCTAATTTATATTTTGGGTGAACTATCTATGATGCATATTGTTGCATTTTTGTATTGCGATATTGTTACACCCCTAATATATATATATATATATGGGGCTTTTTGCTTTTATATATCGGTCACCACACAATTCATTAAAAGCAAAATATATATTAATATGCAACTTTTTTTAAGCTAAATTACTGAATGCCATTCTCCCGCTAGAAAATAGTCCCTAAGACTGTAAACGGCATCAGAATGTTGCATTAAAGCAGAGACAGGATCTTAATCACGCGCGGGTGTGTGTTTGCTAGGGTTGGAGATCGCTTGAATCTTAACGATTCCAAATTCGATTCTGCTCATCGATTCCTATTCGTATCGATTCCTCATTTCGATTCCAATAAGGTTTAAAAAAAGAACCTTTGATCTGAATATCTGAATATCATGAACACAAATCAGCAGTTACACAGGGAACCTTTGCCTGTAGAAAGACAACTAGCCTAACTAATATACTAATATACCCCTTTAATGGGTTAAAGTCAGTTAAATTGCTCAGAGGAATCGACATTTTTATTTTATAACAAGTATTCGATTACAGAATTGTAATAAATTTTCGATTCCCAACCCTACTCTCAGCAAAGTATTCTTAGCTGGAAACTGTGGGTGCTCGAACATGATGCCAGCAGGGGTCACTCACACTTCAGGACTAGAGTGCGGATCGGGCCGAATGTTTTTGTCCGAGCCCGGCCCGCGTCCGACAGGCATAAAGATATTTATGTCCGAGCCCGACCGGAGGCCGACAGTTAAAATCAAATTTTTTTTCTCATACTAATGACACGTGTGCGTTTGTGTGGAAAGCCTGCTTCTATTAAGCAACTGTAGGAAGACATTCGGAAATGTCAGCAGGATGAGTGCATCAGCGCACGGAGAAACAAGCGCACTTAACGCAGGCGCGCATGCACGTGTTTCGTTGTCACAGCGACATAAACAAATTTCCGCACACAGGAAGACAGATGTTATGGTAATATTTTACATGTATTTTAATCACAAAAACGAACGTTTGCATCACGTGAAAGCATCAGGCACATTGGCTACCAACATAATAAGCTGTTTTACATTTTAAATGTTCAATGCCATATCGCGCTGATGTGACCGAGCCCGACCCGAACCCGAACATAATTTCTAAATATCTGTCCGAACCCGGCCCGGCCCGTCGGGTACCGACGGATCCCGTCAGGCTCGGGTCGGGTATCCATCCTCTATTCAGGACATCAGAATGCCTATTGTCCAAAACTCACAGCTAAAGACCTTGTGGTGTTCAGTGACGTGTACATTATGAAACTGATGGACTTCCAGACTTTAGGTAATGAATGGGAGACTGTAGCAATAGACCGTTCTCTGAGAGGACTGAGTTCAGAGCACGTGTGTGTGTGTGTGTGTGTGTGTCTGCTGACACTCTTACAGCTGGAACAGACTCAAATCACACAAAGCAAGTTACCAGTAATCCTGTTCACACAAACAGCTTATGACCCAAATGAACATTCTTGGCCAAATATCATTCTAGTATTTGTTTTTGAATGTCTATCAGTTCTCTGAATGTCATAATCCTAGACAGAACTTCATAAAGTGATATATTGAAGCTCGTTTCAGGTCTCTAACCTTGTTTCATAGAGAGCTAGCTAGGCTACTTTTTAAAAATGTTATACATTACTTAAATCTCTTTAACAATGTAAACCGAATCAGAGAATGCAGTTCTTTATGGAAACATGTTTATAGATCATGGTTATTACGGTATTGTTAAAATGTGCTGGAAATGTTCAAAAAGTTCTAAACATAAGTTTTATGTCGAAAGCCAACAAACAGCTTTGCCTGGCACATTCATTGTTAGCTCCAGATGCTGTAATGCAGTGGTTTGACCGCAGTGCCGGTCTTGTGTCTGGACTACACACTCCTGTGTGACTCGACAGAAAGCTTGCATCATTTGGATGAAATATGTTATTGTACGTTTTCATCAGAGAATGTATTCTGGGAAAATCATCTGCTGAAAGCGTGAGTTGACTCGGATCAAATGGCATACGTTCTAAACGCTGTTCACTAAAACATTTCACAGATTGGTGTTTTTAATGTAGCGTTTGCATCACAGGAGCGTCAGTGACCTGAGCACAGGTTCTCTTGTGTGTGTTTGCACCAGGCGTACTTATAAACCTGTTAGGTGTGTGTTGCTCTCCTCGCTCGTCCTGGAGCATGTGTGAAACTAGCAGAGGTCTCTTTATGATGGTACCTCGCTTAAAGACTTTAACATACGATAAAAAATCCAAAACCTTTTCAGGCGTAATCTTGCTCATTTGAAAAATCTTGTATAATATTACTTGATGTTTGTTTTTTATTGTATTTACATGATATTTGCCATGAAAATAGCTTTGAATGCTGACATGGCACTGAAACAATCTGAATCTGCTTCTCTGAAACTCTACTCGCGTCGTTTGTTTTAGAATAATAAGGTTTACGTAAATACTTCAAATGTAGTTTATTTGACCTGTTTTTTAATTGTCATGCTCTTGTTTTGGTCCTCTAGAGCATTCTGGTCCCACAAAGGTGGTGAAGGCCGGGAACACGCGAGCGAGGCGCGGAGGAAAGGTGAGTGGCGTTCTCTTCAGGAGCAGGACTGGTTTACACACACTGGTTTACAGGTTTGCAACATTACATTTATTGAAGACAATGCCTTGTAAAGACTGAAGGTCCGCTCAGGCCGAGAGCGATGACTGTACCAGCATCCACACCTGCGGTTTACCGCCTGACGCTTTAAATGCGAAGCTCTTTAAAGTTGGAAGGATTCTGATTGGCTGTCAATGTGTTTATCGTTTATCAGCTGGAAAAAATCATTCTGAAAGTGATTCCAGCGATATGTGGCGTTAGTTGTGGTGTGGAATCTGCTATTCTCTTACCTTGAGAGTGATTTTAACAGCTATATCGCTATCATCCTTGGCTTGAATGGGCCTGTGTCTAGCGACCGGGGCGCAGGTGATCGTGGTCTGTGGATCAGCTTACCCCACGGCTCGACACACGTGATTCGCGGATTAACTGCTGAATTTAACCATCGTAGAGTGAAAGTTTATCATTTGAAGATTAAACGCGTAAGAAGAGGCTTAATCGGGACTCGCACGTTCAGACAGCGCTCAAACACCGGATTGATTCCTATTGTTTGCGTTGTTTGCCCTTGCACACTCAATACCCGTCTAAACACCTGTCTCGGCAAGTATCCTCAGTTGTCATGAGTGAACAGTTGAGAAAGAAACTGGATGTTTGTCAGTTTCTTCGTTCTTAAAGTGACGGCAGCCTAATATTCCTGCTGTCTGTCATTAATGCTAATCAAACAACAAAATGCAGCTTTAGCAAAGATTAACTATTTCATGTATACAGTGAACAAATAGTGTTATTTGACATTTACACCTAATTATTCATTTCTGTGCCTGAATACTACTTTTAGACTTTGTAACTTTATTTAGTATTCATCTCTGCTTGTAATTTGTGTATCATTTCTTATTTTACGGTTCACTTGTTTTAATAATGTTTGAACTTTATCAGTTAGGCTAGTAGTTTTAGATGTGGTATTGAAGTACTTCAAGTGAGCTTTAAGTAATAAATGAAAAGTTACACTCCCCCATATATATAGTAGGCTTGGGCGGTATCCAAAATTTTGATACCGTCAAACCTCCTCCCTATTTTACCGGGGTATACGGTATTATCGTGACTAATTAAAAATGATGACACAAGGCTCAGACAGCATCACCAAACTGTTGGCTTGTGCCTACACCGTTCAGAAACTGATCGGGCAAAACAAAAATCAAGGCCAACCGGTGCACATTGTGTCTGATCCCGGCTGACGGCATTAAATGTAATTATGAGCCGGAGCCCTATTTAGACTATTTTTAATACGTGGGCCGTTATAATATGGTGGCACCAAATAATTTTTTAACCCAGGTGCTGAGGGGGTGGTAGATATAAATACTATTTATCAATGAGCAAAAATGGGACACTTAATAATATTTCATTATTTTAACTGACAATTAAAGTATTCATTTTAGTAATTAATTTAAATTAAAATTAACAAGCAACAAGTGCATTTGTAAATCCGGTGACACGCGTCCATTGATTTTTATTGATACAACTTTTCTGTCAGTGTTTGCTGCAAAGATTAAGTTGACGATCGCCATCTCCTAGTGAACGCGCATATATGGGAGAAATGCAAATCATGGAGTACATAATCAGAAGGTATAGGCTAGCCTTTTTCTTTTCGTTTTGAATTGTTTCGTTTAAAGAAATTGACGATTGGTATCTCCGTAGTGAACGCGCCTATAGAGAGAAATGCACATCATGGATTAATCAGAGAGTATGCTGCCTATATTTCTTTTCCTTTTGAATTGTTTCGTTTAAAGAAATTGACGAATCGCCATCTCCATAGTGAACGATAGAAAGGCCTTTTACGAAATGAAACTTAAGTGGTCATGTCTGACTCCCGATGCATCCCATCTTACTCGTCCTGTTCACTTTTGATTATCAACGTAAAAAAATAACATTATAATATTTTAACAAATGTAAACTTATGCGCTTATTTAATGAACTCGGGGCAAAATGCATCCTCGCAGCAGTGAGTGGGTGGTTGTTTCGGAGATGAGACATTAGGTTAGAGGTGTTTCCATCTCTCGCGTCACCTTTTTTATTGCAACATTTACAAATTGCCTCGTCAGTATTTACCGCCTCTCCCTTCTCTCTCTCTCTCTCTCTCTCTCTCTCTCTCTCTCTCTCTCTCTCTCTCTCTCTCTCTCTCTCTCTCTCTCTCTCTCTCTCTCTCTCTCTCTCTCTCTCTCTCTCTCTCTCTCTCTCTCTCTCTCTCTCTCTCTCCTCCACACTGTCACTTGATGACAACTACATAAGCATTTTTAGGCATTGAATAAATTATATTTATATAATTAAATAAAATATATTGAAACTGATACTGTTGCTATTTTAAGACCCCGCGGTATACGACATTACCGTAATACCGCCCAACCCTAATATATAGATATATAAAATACTGATCTGAAAAACCCGTAAATGATCTGAGCCTTGAGTTTTGCGATCCGCTGCACCACTCCCTGTTTCACAGCGCATGTAAAAGCGGTGTGTGTTTCAGTCACAGCGCATGTTAAAGCGGTGTGTGTTTCAGGTGCCCACAGCGATACGAGAATCAGCAGCTCGTGCTCTTTATTACCACAGAACATGATGCGAAACACAGCACAATGGACTCTTCTGGAAACTGTTTATTCAGTTAATCTTAAAATTAGATTATTATTATTATTATCTGACTGAATCCAGATTATTTATATTCATGCACATTTAGATGTAAATGTGTTCGTTCTCATCACATAAATGAGATTTCATGCCAATAGATGTGATTGCTCTCAGTGTGTCGGACTCTAACACGATAAGCATGTCACGAGTGTTGTTCTCGTGTCTGTGTCAGCGTGAGGCGTGTGCTGGTTACGCTACGGCTGGGCGGTATGTGGAGTTTGTACGATATATAGGGCTGAAACAACTAATCGATTTAATCGATTAAAATCGATTATTAAAATGGTTGTCAACGAATGTCATTATCGATTAGTTGGTCTGCTTACGTCACGGCGAGCGTTTACTGGTGATTGGTTGAAACGGGCCAATCATGATGCTCTCTGTCTTACATGCGCTGCTTCATGAGACACACGCAAGGTCTCTCTCCCTTCGCCGATCTGTTGTGCGCGCAGAGACCGAGATCTTGTTTACAGTCTATGTTTGGAGCACAGTCTCTTCTGTCTCGCATGCGCGCTCTTGCTCGCGCGCTCTAGATTCCGGGAGTTTAAACTAATTTGCGGGCATCAGGGAGCCGCTATCAAAATGCGAGTGACTTCCGGGACTTCCGCGAGACTTGGGATGTCTGTATTTGTCTCGAGCATCAGGTTGCGCAATCAGTTCGCTCGCAACATAAGTGATGGATTGAAATAGCGCTACTGCAGAAATAGGTTAAATTAAAACGGTGTTTACAAAGTGAAGCATTAAATTAAAGGCAGTTAATAACAGCAGCAGTAAAAGATTGTTTTTAGTCACTGTACTCAGTGGTTTTCAGCGAATGCTTGTGCACTAATGCATCATTTTTCCTGTCCTTTTAATCAAGCCTGTTAGCTTGCTGCGTACCTCCATCCCGTTCTCTTTATAGCATTTGTCTACTATTCTACTATTAAGTTTTAATTGTTTTTCAAACGCGATCTACTGCAGCTCTACGTTCACACGCTTGTTTTCAGTCTTTCTATATTTATTTTATCAATTATCCTTATAATTCAATTAATTTTAAATAAAAATTAAATTAATTATATATTTGAGATGTTTTTAGTTTATATCTTCACATCTGAACAACATGTCTGTGTAAATTTGTTTTAACAAAAATTGTGTTAAAACATATGTTGAATATAATTTTTAATTAATTTTACATTAATCATGGTTGTCAACTTGCCATCAGCTATTATCATTAAAAACAAAGCAAATATTGATATTAGTAAAACTCTATGGGTCTCATTCATGAAACGCGAGCAGAACGAATTTTTGTGTAAATCGTGTGTAAAGTGGTTCTGGCGTAAATTTTCGGATTCATTAAAATGTTCGTATTTTCCATGTTAGTACACAAGAAATCTACACCTGCTCCCAGCCACGCGTAAATAGTGCACTTAACACCCGAACGTTTTGCTCATTAATAAGGCTGCATTTAAATTCACCTTAATCGGGTACATATTTACACAGCATTTTGAAAAAATATTATATTTAGTAATTACATACGGTTTTTCTTATTATGAGAGCCAGTAATAGCATCTGCGATGGTGGTCTTTCTCCAGTTTGAATACTATTTTTCCGAAGTGAACTAATTTGCTTTTTGCTCTCAAGCTTAATGTCGAACCGTTTTCTTCTCGCTTCTGGGAATGTTCGATTAACAGATGAAACTCCATTCACTGCATCTGTAATATATGCTGCCAAGCTTCCTTTTTTTTTAGGACCCGATACGCCACTATGTACGCTTGAAAATAAAATGTGGCGTTTTGAATGAACTTCTGCTAATAAAACTTTTTTTTAATAAAAAAATTTTTTTCAGTCGCATTCATGTCATAATATGATGCCCATATGTAGTTGTCAGTCGGATTTAATGGGCGGGATTTATGGTAATTGAGAATGAACGTGTACACGCATCCCATTTACGACTGATTGGAATTCAATAACACACACACACATTTCACTATCACATCTGACGTTTACGAAGTATTTGTGAATCAGGAGAAGAGTTTTTCAGGAAAGGTCTCTTTACGCGCAAATCACTCGCACATTTACTCGTATATTTACGAATGTTTCATGAATGAGACCCAATGTGTGGCTTTTGCACTTTTTAAAGTACACTTTCACACATAAATACCCTTGTAGCGAGCAGGACGAGGCAGAGGGACGTGAGAGGACGGTGCGAGGCCGGTGGCGTGAGTGATAATGAACGACACCTGTGAGACGCACCGGCCTCGCATCTCTCACGTGCCTCGGCCTCGTCCTGCTCGCCACAATCCTGATTTAGGGTTTTATTTAGTTATAATAAACCAAAAAATCAAATTGGAACTTTTATCCGATTAATCGAAAAAATAATCGTCCGATTAATCGATTATCAAAATAATCGTTAGTTGCAGCCCTAACGATATATCGATATACTTTTTTGAAACGATATGTAATGGAGTCAATACCCTTTAAATCGATACAGTAGTGTGATACGAGCACACCTGAAAAGTAGCGGAGGTCGCAGTGTGAGCTAATGCAGTAGAAAAGGGCATCGTACAATTTGTCCTAAACATGACACTAGCTTATATTAAGGGCTTCAAAATAGAGATACTGGTGCTGATGAATACGTTTGAGATGTGGAGCTTTCCTCAGTGCTTAACTTGCAGTTCACAGGTGTATTCTCCATCTGTAATGTTAAAGTCAAACACATGTCCATGTCAGTGTCAGGACTCAGGAGAGGACGAGCTTCTGCAGGAGAATCTCCGCTAACGCTCAAGCGTCCGCGAACGAGCGCTGAACAGACGAGCACAATAGCAGCGCAATAATTCTGACTAAAATATACATATCGCTAAAATATTTGTTGTTGGAGACAAATAACCCTTATTTTAAACCTACAAGTATATTTTAATGAAAGTGAACATTATAATGGACTGGAGTAATCAAATGCAGGCTAATGTAAATAGTTTGTGCTTTTGTTTTTATTTTCATTTTTATTTTATCCTTTTAGTCAATGTAAAAACAAAAGCATTATTTTTGTTTTTAGATTGTAATGTTAGAATGTAATGTCATTTTAACTACCTTTTTGCACATAATATATTGCATAGCCTACATTACATTCACTATATTTGTTTCCATATCCTTCAATATCAACATTGTTTGTAGGATATCATTGGAACATTTTAAAAAAAATAAATAAATACAGATTTCTTTATCCAAATAGAAAAATGTAGAAAGTACCGAGATATATATCGCCATTTAACAAAAATAAATAAATATATACACTCACCTAAAGGATTATTAGGAACACCATACTAATATTGTGCTTGACCCCCTTTCGCCTTCAGAACTGCCTTAATTCACGTAGAATTGATTCAACAAGGTGCTGAAAGCATTCTTTAGAAATGTTGGCCCATATTGATAGGATAGCATCTTGCAGTTGATGGAGATTTGTGGGATGCACATCCAGGGCACGAAGCTCCCGTTCCACCACATCCCAAAGATGCTCTATTGGGTTGAGATCTGGTGACTGGGGGGGCCATTTTAGTACAGTGAACTCATTGTCATGTTCAAGAAACCAATTTGAAATGATTCGAGCTTTGTGACATGGTGCATTATCCTGCTGGAAGTAGCCATCAGAGGATGGGTACATGGTGGCCATAAAGGGCTGGACATGGTCAGAAACAATGCTCAGGTAGGCCGTGGCATTTAAACAATGCCCAATTGGCACTAAGGGGCCTAAAGTGTGCCAAGAAAACATCCCCCACCCCATTACACCACCACCACCAGCCTGCACAGTGGTAACAAGGCATGATGGATCCATGTTCTCATTCTGTTTACGCCAAATTCTGACTCTACCATCTGAGTGTCTCAACAGAAATCGAGACTCATCAGACCAGGCAACATTTTTCCAGTCTTCAACTGTCCAATTTTGGTGAGCTCTTGCAAATTGTAGCCTCTTTTTCCTATTTGTAGTTGAGATGAGTGGTACCCGGTGGGGTCTTCTGCTGTTGTAGCCCATCCGCCTCAAGGTTGTGCGTGTTGTGGCTTCACAAATGCTTTGCTGCATACCTCGGTTGTAACGAGTGGTTATTTCAGTCAAAGTTGCTCTTCTATCAGCTTGAATCAGTCGGCCCATTCTCCTCTGACCTCTAGCATCAACAAGGCATTTTCGCCCACAGGACTGCCGCATACTGGATGTTTTTCCCTTTTCACACCATTCTTTGTAAACCCTAGAAATGGTTGTGCGTGAAAATCCCAGTAACTGAGCAGATTGTGAAATACTCAGACCGGCCCGTCTGGCACCAACAACCATGCCAAGCTCAAAATTGCTTAAATCACCTTTCTTTCCCATTCTGACATTCAGTTTGGAGTTCAGGAGATTGTCTTGACCAGGACCACACCCCTAAATGCATTGATGCAACTGCCATGTGATTGGTTGATTAGATAATTGCATTAATGAGAAATTGAACAGGTGTTCCTAATAATCCTTTAGGTGAGTGTATATATTGGCCATATTGCCCAGGCCTAGTTTGTGTGTGTGTACGCGTGTGTGTGAGCTGCTGTCAAACGGGCTTAACGCTCAAATGTCTTTAAAGGTGGGGGATTTCGGAGACACGAACAACTGGCCGACGCCTGGAGAGATTGCAACGAAAGAAGTTCAGGTAAGAGCGCTACACATCTGACTGGAACCCAAGCGATGTGTTTCTCCATCTATAGCTGATCAGAGATCAGTCCTGAACTGACACACCACTGACAGGGCTCGTACAAGGGGATTGAATTTGACTTTTGGAAATGTAAGTCCTGGAAACCCCTTGAAACAGCCATATTTATGAAGAAGTGCTGTTAGAAAGAGTTATTGAAAGACAATATATGGGAAATTTATTTAAAATTTTATTGATAAAACAATCTTTGCACACAGAATTAAAGCTGCAGTCCGTCTGATATAGAGGCTATGAGTGTGATATTGCTCATATAAATATCCAAGTATATGATACAGCTTTCATTCTTCAGGCCAATCATATATTCATGTGTGCATAAGGAAAGCGATATCTTTGTCATAGTATCATTTAAAGTTTTCAGTCATTGCATCTGCTGCACTTTGTACCTTTTTTTTTTAGTTCATTTTTATCTATTTACCTTTTTTTAGAATTTAAAAGATAATCAAGAAAGATATTGTTTGATAAATTAGATCTCTGATTGTAGTCCTTGAAAAAAACTAAAAAGTAGTGCTTAAAGTCCTTCGATTTTACAGTATCTGTACGAACCCTGAAGTTAGCGCTCGTTTTACAACACGTGCAAAATATTGTCTTTAGGGGGAAGGGTTAGATTCATCATTACAATCGGCTTTATAAAGACGGTTTCCTTTTGACAAGTTAGTGAAAATACCACAATATGATTGTGTTTGTCTCTTGATGAACATGTCAGGTTGTGAAGAAGTCAGCGGTGAAGCGAGAGTCCAAGGGAAAGAGGGAAAATGAAGAGAGCAAAGAAAACCTCAAAGCCAAGTCTGACGACTCTGGAGAAGAGAAAAACACGGACGAGGAGTCGCAGAAAAACGGACACAAAAAGAGAGGTGTTTAACGCACAGATCCTTTACTAGAGTGTGAGAGGGAGAAGTGAACGCTCATGTTGTGTCTCGTATCGAGTTTAAAGCATTAGTTCACAGAATTACCACTTCCTGATCATCTACTCTCCTCCCGCACGTCATCAAGATGTTCATGTCTGTCTTTCTTCAGTGGGAAAGAAATGAAGGTTTTTGAGGAACACACTCCAGGGTTTCTCCATATAGTGTCTTCAATGGTCCAACGGGTCGAAGGTCCAGATGTGAGTTTCAGTGCAGCTTCAAAGTCTCGACACGATCCAGCCGAGGAATAAGAGTCTGATCTAGACAAACCAGCGGACATTTATAACACAATACACATTTATATACTTTTAACCACTAATGCTGGTCTTGCTCTAGCTGTGATGCGACACACATTACGTGATCAGGGTGAAAGGTCAAGCGGGACGTTTACAAAGCGAACGAGTAAAAAAAATTTACTTAAGTAAAAGGTAAACCAACGATGTCGGTGGTTTTTGAAGTTGGAGGAGAAAATGAAAATGAGGAACGCGCTTGACCTTTCACCCTGATGAAATGTGAGCATTGCGTAATGTGTGTCGCATCACAGCTAGAGCAAGACCAGCATTAGTGGTTAAAAGTATATAAATGTGTATTGTGTTATAAATGTCCGCTGGTTTGTCTAGATCAGACTCTTATTCCTCGGCTGGATCGTGTCGAGACTTTGAAGCTGCACTGAAACTCACATCTGGACCTTCGACCCGTTGGACCCCATTGAAGACACTATATGGAGAAACCCTGGAGTGTGTTCCTCAAAAACCTTCATTTCTTTCCCACTGAAGAAAGACAGACATGAACATCTTGGATGGCGTGCGGGAGAGTAAATTGACAGGAAATTTTATTTTTGAAGTGAACTAATACTTTTAGGTGTGTTATGAAATGAATGTGTGTAAAAGCTAATAATGGTGGTGATGTTGCAGGAAATAAGCACAAGTGGGTTCCTCTGATGATCGAGGTGAAGTCTGAGGGTCCACGCGAGCGCTCGGCCTCCCGGAACAACACGCGCCAGTTTGATCACCGCATCCCTCCGGGCGGCAGGAACGACCTGAGAGGTATTCACTCGCTTCTGCTTTAGTGCGCCGTTTCCCTTCATGCACTGCTCTACACCCTGGCCATCTGATGCAGTGCGACACCGCCTTTACACGTTATAAAACACACCTTCATCTTTCTGATCATCTCTATTAGCGGAAACATGCGTGCGTATTACTGCGTATAATACAAGAACAACAAATGAAGATTGAAAAAATATATTTGCAATTCAATCATATTTCGCACTTGTTTGATCTTGTCTGCTTACATTAAAGTCAGCATGAAATAAAACCGCATCTATTCGCGAAAAGCAAATTATAGATCTTATTGTGAACAACTCATCTGTGCATGCGTGTCATTTTCTTAGTTTAATCCGCGTTAGTCGTCTCTCCAGTGACGTGTTCTGGATTCTCCAATCGTGCAGTCCGTTTAAGCTCCGCCCCTGCAAGCCGGCGCTCATCTGCATACACTTTTCAGAGCCACGCCCACATCTCAACGCCCAGAATGCCCTACCAACCACCCTGAGTACCTTAGCAACCACATAGCAATACCCTAGCAACCACCCTAAGTACCTTAACAACTGCATAACAATACAACCACTCAGAATTAGACTCATTTAATCTTTTATCTATCTATCCATCTAATATTTCTAATATCTATCATCTGGCTTTTAAAACTACTAAACTTAAACCGTTTCAAACTGAAAACCTTCAAACTTCAAGCTTTTAAAGCTACTTCAAACTTGCTGGCTAGGCTTTTTCAAGCCAACTTGGTTTGTCTACAAAAAACTTTTTTTATCTTGTATGATATGCATACCCACTATCTATATGCACACTAGTGTATACTGTACTTCCAGCTTTGGAGATACTGTACTGCACCCTAACTGGGGCCTTTGAAAGAGAAACGGTCTTCAAAGAATAGGACATAGGGGATGATCACTACATAATCGAACTACCTGCACCCAGACCTGAACTTCTGGCGTCACTGGTGTCAGGCTCACCAACAGCTCTTTTGATGTGTGTGTGTGTGTGTGTGTGTGTGTGTGCAGATTGGCACAGTGGGAAGTACGATCAGGAGTTGAGGGATGACCATGACGAGGTGTCGAGTGTGAAGAGCGAGGGAGCGCCGTACAGAGCCGGGGCCCGGGGCCGAGGCCGGGGTCGGGGCCGAGGAAGAGGACGAGGAAGAGGCAGAGGTAATGAACTCCACAAGTGACCTTCGTCTGCGATTGATTGAGCAAACACTGAGTCCAGGCTCAAAGTCACGCGCTCAGAAGATTACAGCACTCGCAGGACAGCCGTGCTTCAGTCGCTCTGCCAGCATGAGGACGGTGCGCTCCTTTGAGCTTTAATGATTCGGCTTATCCATTCCTAGTTTCGATTCCAATAAGGTAAAAAAAAACTTGGATATCATTCACTTCATTCACTTCTAGTCTTCTTGCAAAACATGTAATTGTATCTGAATATCATGAGCAGAAATCATCAGCTAAAGAACACTTACACAAGCAGCGTTTGCCTGAGGTTTAAAAACACCATAGAAGAACAACTAGCCGAACTAATCAAGCATTATTAAAGACAAGTAAACACTCAGTGATTTGAAAAGAACAAATAAAAAATGAGCAATCGCAACAAATAGACACAACTGAACGAAGATACGATTGAAATAAACTGTGTTTTAAGATTTTCAGGTTCAGAAACTGATCAAATGTAAAATAACACTGCACTTTATAAATAAAATATAGTTACAAAAGTTATTCAGTGAAGAACGAGTGAATTTCTCTGTCTTATGTCATTTGATTAGTGTTATTATAGAGACGGCAGGAATATTAGTGCTGTCACTTTAAGAGCTGTGGGTCCAGTACACTGACACACACATGAGGACAAAGTCAAGTCATCTTCATTTATATAGCACTTTTAACAATGGATTGTTTCAAAGCAGCTTTACAGAGATAAACATATAATTTAAGGTAACAGAGTCTCTTGCTTGACTGGTTTATAGTCGTATTGAAATGCTCACAAAGGAATCGATAAGTGGAATCGAAATTTTAATCTTATAACAAAATATTCGATTCCAGAATTGGAATCTATTTCCGATTCCCAACCATAATCATGATTTTAGGGGTCGAACAGTATGGGGTTTTGATGGGCGATGCTGATATCTTTAAGAGCAGGGATATATTACATTATTTCATTTAAAGATAAAATAACCTGCAATCAATTGCTGAAATTACATTTATATTAATCTTACTACATATATTTACTAAAATAGAAATGAGTAAATGGGAAAATAAATGTAAAAAAATTAGAAATGAAGTTGTTACAGTGCTATTTTAAAGGCTCTTAATGTTGTTTTGGCAAGGCAAGTTTATTTATGTAGCACATTTCATACACAATGGTAATTCAAAGTGCTTTACATAGAAGAAATGAAAATAATCAAAACAAATAAGAATAATTAAAACAGTTTAGAATAAAAAATAAAATAAAGTACAGTAAAGTCTCGTACGACAGGTTCACATTCATCAAACATCAAAAATCCTTTAATGTCCTCATAATCTGCACTGCAGCTTCAGCTCTTTCCTCTCAGTGTCTGAAACGCTTCGATAAAGATTCAGTCTATAAGCCCCACCTCTCTGGGAGCTCCTCTGCTGTGATTGGTCAGAGGGCCCAGACTGCTCTGATTGGTCAAAGCAAACGCTCATCATATCTTAATCTCGGCTCTTGATCACAGTGATGCAAACAGTGACGATGGCGTGGGTTTCACCGTATCAATCTCAGAAAACAGCGTCTTCTCGACATGAGCAACACGAAACTCTTCCAGTCTCAGATACACTAGTGTTTGAGGGCGGAGCTAAGAGATGCTGTTCAGCCAATCAAGAGCATAAACTGGAATTATGCAAATTAGTCATAAACCTACGCAGGTTCAGCAGGAAGTGAGACTGAATTACTGACGACTCGTTTCAGGCAGTTCAGAGCCGCTTCTTTCTTTGAGACAATGACTCCATTTATCTGCAGTTTGATCTTTGAAACTTTACAGACCTTTTACATTCACTAACGGCTCTCTTACACACTACATGGGGGGTCATTTCTCAAACAGCATAACGAGGGCACTTTAATCGCCTGTGTCTGCTTGTTTCCGCAGGTCATTATGACTACTACTACGGCTATAAAGGCTTTGATGGAAAGGATGGAGCCTGTGGTCAAAAGTTCAACAGCACAGTGACTTACTATTATGACAACATGAGCAGTAACGACCTGTACACTGTGGACCACGACCTGCTCAAGGACTACATCAAGAGACAGATGTGAGTAACACCGGCCCTGGCGCACACATGTGCATCTGTGTTCATGCATGTGACCAAAGCAGTGTCAGAGAGCCAACAGCATTCAGAACATATACAGTGCCAGGTTCATTCGACAGCTCGCTGGAGAAATGCAGAGGAGAGAGAGTTTTCTGTGTGTGTGAATACATGTAATTACTAGTGCTGTGTTAATCACATCCAAAGTTTTACATAATAAATGTGTGTACGGTGTATAGGAATTATTTTGAATGTTAATACACACATGCATCTGTTTAAGAAATATTTGCATGTATATACTGTATATATATTTATGCATAATTTATATTATATATAAATATTTTAGATATAAATAACACATTTTTCTTAAATCTATACATGTGTGTGTATTTATATATACAAAATAATTAAACACCGTACACACACATATTATGTAAACACACTTATTTTGGATGTGATTAACCGTTGCCCAGCACTAGTAATTAGGGATGCAAACGAATCATCTGTAATCGAGCTGCACGACTCTGGATAAATTGAGAATCACGGTTATTTTGTTTAAGATAGAAATACGATTCAGAATAGATAACTAAACAAAATAACATGTGATTTACTAGAGGTTCTGACAAAATGTTAATTGCTGCAGTCTATTTAAAAACTATTTATTTTGAATTATTGCTTTTTAAAAAGTTGGATGAGCGAATGATTCAATATGTTCAATTTAAAAACCGTAACTCAGACTGTAAAACTATTGTATGCGGAATTCCCCAGGGTTCTGTAATTGGCCCTAAACTTTTTATATTATTTATTAATGATATATTTGAGGCTTCCAAAGACATGAATGTTTTGTTGTTTTCTGATGACACAGCTGTGTTTAAGACTGGGACAGATTTAAATGACTTAATGGCCATTATTGAAAGGGAAATGACAGAATTAAAGAAATGGTTTGATTATAATAAATTGTTTCTAAATTGGGATAAGACAAATTATGTTTTTTTTTTTGGAAAAAAGGGAAAACAGGGATGCACAAAATTAGTTATTGAGAATGAAAATATTTAATGTGTCTCAGAAATCAAATTTTTGGGAGTTATCCTAGACAGCAAACTTAGCTGGAAGCCTCATATTGAGCATATCAAAGGTACAATTAGTCAAAATATTGGTATTCTTTATAACGTTAGACACATATTGGATGAAGCTTCATTAAAGCTTCTATGCATAACCTTAATTGTTCCATATTTAACATACTGTATCGCAGTGTGGGGTAATGCTTGCACCAGTTATACAGAAAGGCTGTTCTTACTTCAGAAGAAAGCGATAAGAATTGTGACTTATAAAGGTTTACGAGACCACACAAACAAACTGTTTATAAAATTGCAGACCTTGAAATTAAAAGAGTTGGTCAAATTTAAAATACTACAAATTATGTGGAGACTGAAAAGTAATTTGGTGCCAATACATATTCAAAACAAATGCATGCTAATCACAGACAGGAACAACAGAAGAAAAGGTCATTTTTGTGTACCATATTCACGCACCTCACAAAAACAAAAAGGGTTTCTTGTAATTGGGATCAATTTATGGAACTCTTTGGACATTGTGCAAAAAACATGTAACACGATTGTTCAATTCAATAAAACGTATAAAAAAATGTTCTTAGAAAATACGAAGGCAGTGAAGCATAAGAACCAATGTTTGACAAATTTGAAATTGTTAATTATTTAGATGTGAAATAATATTGTACCTCGATAAAGGAGAAGAAGAAAACCCGGCGAGCCATCTGTTTTGTGTCAGCTAAGATTATTGAAAAAAGGGGCATGAAATTATAAGACTAGGTCTTCCTCATGCTCCTATCCAGCATTGAATGTTATTATTTTGTTGTTGAAGTGATTAATATTGTGTCTGTAATAACATCATGACTGAATAAAGAACTTTACTTGAACTGAACTGATGATTCAACGACTCGTTCCATTTGTGGACGAATCAGCGTTTTCGAACGACTCTGGCCGAATGTTTGTGGCTCGCACTCGTCTTTATGACCTGATCCTGCATCAGTTGAGCTGTGAGAAACCACATGAACGCACACACATCGAGAGGAATTATGATTTAGCGATTAGTTCATGTAGTGATGGTGCTTGTTAAGTGATCGACGCTTTAAGCTTCGAAACCAGTCACTTGATTTCAGTAAACGAGGCTTCATCGCGGTTTCGAAGCGTTTCAATGGTTCGCCGCTAGGGGGCGATGGTCTCGTGACCAGTGAACCCGTGTCTAGATATGATTTTACCTGATACCGGATACAATTTTAGAAATGTTTATAGATATATAATGACACATTTGTATAATAAAAAAGAGTTCGTTAAGTCTCTCATCGCTCTGATTAAACAAACCCTACAATTTAATAAAATAACACGCATTATAGAGGTACTTCATATTTAGTGGCATTAGATTACTTTTTTTAAAGTGTGTTTAATAGATTACACCTTTTATAAAATATCTATAGTTGTTTTGTAAAAGTTGTTTTTAATGCATGTTTTGACACTGTTCTGACCAGCATGTTCAGCGCTTCGGGCGCAGTGTGTTCAGCTTCGCACGGCTCTGTGTGTGTGTGTGCTTCTCACTGGTGTTGAGGTGCGGTGTTTGTTTCCGCAGTGAATACTACTTCAGCAGTGACAACCTGGAGAGGGACTTCTTTCTGCGCAGGAAGATGGATGAGGAGGGTTTCCTTCCGGTGTCTCTGATCGCCAGCTTCCACCGCGTGCAGGCGCTCACCACCGACGTCAGCCTCATACTGGAGGTGTGTCTCTCACACACACACACACACACACACACACACACACACACCTGATCGCCAGCTTCCACCGCGTGCAGGCGCTCACCACCGACGTCAGCCTCATACTGGAGGTGTGTCTCTCACACACACACACACACACACACACACCTGATCGCCAGCTTCCACCGCGTGCAGGCGCTCACCACCGACGTCAGCCTCATACTGGAGGTGTGTCTCTCACACACACACACACACACACACACACACCTGATCGCCAGCTTCCACCGCGTGCAGGCGCTCACCACCGACGTCAGCCTCATACTGGAGGTGTGTCTCTCACACACACACACACACACACACACACACCTGATCGCCAGCTTCCACCGCGTGCAGGCGCTCACCACCGACGTCAGCCTCATACTGGAGGTGTGTCTGACACACACACACACACACACCTGATCGCCAGCTTCCACCGCGTGCAGGCGCTCACCACCGACGTCAGCCTCATACTGGAGGTGTGTCTCTCACACACACACACACACCTGATCGCCAGCTTCCACCGCGTGCAGGCGCTCACCACCGACGTCAGCCTCATACTGGAGGTGTGTCTCTCACACACACACACACACACACACACACACCTGATCGCCAGCTTCCACCGCGTGCAGGCGCTCACCACCGACGTCAGCCTCATACTGGAGGTGTGTCTCTCACACACACACACACACACACACACCTGATCGCCAGCTTCCACCGCGTGCAGGCGCTCACCACCGACGTCAGCCTCATACTGGAGGTGTGTCTCTCACACACACACACACACACACACACACCTGATCGCCAGCTTCCACCGCGTGCAGGCGCTCACCACCGACGTCAGCCTCATACTGGAGGTGTGTCTCTCACACACACACACACACACACACACACACCTGATCGCCAGCTTCCACCGCGTGCAGGCGCTCACCACCGACGTCAGCCTCATACTGGAGGTGTGTCTCTCACACACACACACACACACACCTGATCGCCAGCTTCCACCGCGTGCAGGCGCTCACCACCGACGTCAGCCTCATACTGGAGGTGTGTCTCTCACTCACACACACACACACACACACACACACCTGATCGCCAGCTTCCACCGCGTGCAGGCGCTCACCACCGACGTCAGCCTCATACTGGAGGTGTGTCTCTCACACACACACACACACACACACACCTGATCGCCAGCTTCCACCGCGTGCAGGCGCTCACCACCGACGTCAGCCTCATACTGGAGGTGTGTCTCTCACTCACACACACACACCTGATCGCCAGCTTCCACCGCGTGCAGGCGCTCACCACCGACGTCAGCCTCATACTGGAGGTGTGTCTCACACACACACACACACCTGATTGCCAGCTTCCACCGCGTGCAGGCGCTCACCACCGACGTCAGCCTCATACTGGAGGTGTGTCTCTCTCACACACACACACACACACACACACACACACACCTGATCGCCAGCTTCCACCGCGTGCAGGCGCTCACCACCGACGTCAGCCTCATACTGGAGGTGTGTCTCACACACACACACACACACACACACACCTGATCGCCAGCTTCCACCGCGTGCAGGCGCTCACCACCGACGTCAGCCTCATACTGGAGGTGTGTCTCTCACTCACACACACACACACACACACCTGATCGCCAGCTTCCACCGCGTGCAGGCGCTCACCACCGACGTCAGCCTCATACTGGAGGTGTGTCTCACACACACACACACACACCTGATCGCCAGCTTCCACCGCGTGCAGGCGCTCACCACCGACGTCAGCCTCATACTGGAGGTGTGTCTCACACACACACACACACACACACACACACACACACACCTGATCGCCAGCTTCCACCGCGTGCAGGCGCTCACCACCGACGTCAGCCTCATACTGGAGGTGTGTCTCACACACACACACACACACACACCTGATCGCCAGCTTCCACCGCGTGCAGGCGCTCACCACCGACGTCAGCCTCATACTGGAGGTGTGTCTCTCACACACACACACACACACACACACACCTGATCGCCAGCTTCCACCGCGTGCAGGCGCTCACCACCGACGTCAGCCTCATACTGGAGGTGTGTCTCTCACACACACACACACACACACACACCTGATCGCCAGCTTCCACCGCGTGCAGGCGCTCACCACCGACGTCAGCCTCATACTGGAGGTGTGTCTCACACACACACACACACACACACCTGATCGCCAGCTTCCACCGCGTGCAGGCGCTCACCACCGACGTTAGCCTCATACTGGATGTGTGTCTGTCACACACACACACTGCTTTATGATCGACCGCGTCTGTAACTGATGAGGTGTGCTCTCTCTCAGGCCCTGAAGGACAGTAAAATAGTGGATATCACGGATATGAAAATCCGCTGCAAGGAGGAGCCGGAGAAATGGCCCCTGCCGGGCCTCGCCTTGCCCGACCAGTCGCAGACAGACTTCTCCCAGTTCATCAACTGCCCCGAGTTTGTTCCCAGGAACGTTGTGGACAAACACACAGGTGAGCGTTGACTCGACGTGAAGGGCCGTTCTGGGGTGTGTTTCCCCAAAGCATTGTTAGCCAACTATGGTCGCGAGTTCCATCGTTATCATCAGTTCAACGAGTCTGTGTTTCCCGAAACCATCGGTCCAACGAACATTCGCAAACAGCATCTCAGAGTTGTGTGTGTGTGAGCGACAGCATCTCAGAGTTGTGTGTGTGAGCGACAGCATCTCAGAGTTGTGTGTGTGTGAGCGACAGCATCTCAGAGTTGTGTGTGTGAGCGACAGCATCTCAGAGTTGTGTGTGTGTGAGCGACAGCATCTCAGAGTTGTGTGTGTGTGAGCGACAGCATCTCAGACTTGTGTGTGTGTGAGCGACAGCATCTCAGAGTTGTGTGTGTGTGAGCGACAGCATCTCAGAGTTGTGTGTGTGAGGGACAGCATCTCAGAGTTGTGTGTGTGTGAGCGACAGCATCGCAGAGTTGTGTGTGTGAGCGACAGCATCTCAGAGTTGTGTGTGTGAGTGACAGCATCTCAGAGTTGTGTGTGTGAGCGGCAGCATCTCAGAGTTGTGTGTGTGTGAGCGCCAGCATCTCAGAGTTGTGTGTGTGTGAGCGCCAGCATCTCAGAGTTGTGTGTGTGTGAGCGACAGCATCTCAGAGTTGTGTGTGTGAGCGACAGCATCTCAGAGTTGTGTGTGTGTGAGCGACAGCATCTCAGAGTTGTGTGTGTGAGCGACAGCATCTCAGAGTTGTGTGTGTGAGGGACAGCATCTCAGAGTTGTGTGTGTGTGAGCGACAGCATCTCAGAGTTGTGTGTGTGAGCGACAGCATCTCAGAGTTGTGTGTGTGAGCGACAGCGTCTCAGAGTTGTGTGTGTGTGAGCGCCAGCATCTCAGAGTTGTGTGTGTGAGCGCCAGCATCTCAGAGTTGTGTGTGTGAGCGCCAGCATCTCAGAGTTGTGTGTGTGTGAGCGACAGCATCTCAGAGTTGTGTGTGTGAGCGACAGCGTCTCAGAGTTGTGTGTGTGAGCGACAGCATCTCAGAGTTGTGTGTGTGAGCGACAGCATCTCAGAGTTGTGTGTGTGAGCGCCAGCATCTCAGAGTTGTGTGTGTGTGAGCGCCAGCATCTCAGAGTTGTGTGTGTGAGCGCCAGCATCTCAGAGTTGTGTGTGTGTGAGCGACAGCATCTCAGAGTTGTGTGTGTGAGCGACAGCGTCTCAGAGTTGTGTGTGTGAGCGACAGCATCTCAGAGTTGTGTGTGTGAGCGACAGCATCTCAGAGTTGTGTGTGTGTGAGCGACAGCATCTCAGAGTTGTGTGTGAGCGACAGCATCTCAGAGTTGTGTGTGTGAGCGCCAGCATCTCAGAGTTGTGTGTGTGAGCGCCAGCATCTCAGAGTTGTGTGTGAGCGGCAGCATCTCAGAGTTGTGTGTGTGAGCGCCAGCATCTCAGAGTTGTGTGTGTGAGCGCCAGCATCTCAGAGTTGTGTGTGTGAGCGCCAGCATCTCAGAGTTGTGTGTGTGAGCGCCAGCATCTCAGAGTTGTGTGTGTGAGCGCCAGATCTCGAGCTGTGGTTAGAAGCAGAGTTTCTAGTGTTCATGACATGTGGACTCAATAAATCCTGATCTTGAGCAAAATAAGCAAGCTGACATTCAGTGCAACCTGTGTCTTTCATTTAGAACACATGCAAATGTCATTTACGTCTTTGAGTTTGTCCAGAGATGTAAAGTGTAGTTTGTGAAGAGTGCGCATGTGTGAACGAGCTCTAGTGTGTGAGAACGAGTCTATGAGTGAATCTGGAAATAAAGCGAAATAACTGAGAGAAATGAGAGATATTCCTCAGACGCCATGATCGTGATTTATAGCGAAACATCTCGCATTAATTCGATCTCTAACAGATTCATTAACAGTAGTTATTACTCCAACACCTGCGTGACATCATTAACCAGCGTGGTTGAACGACCAATTTGTGACAATAATGGTTTGGGGAAACAGTCGTGACGAGCTAGTGGATTCTTCAACGATGCCGTACTGTGATAGTGAAGCACGAGTTACAGCGCTGTACGGGAAACACACCCTGACTGAGCGCTTGACCCCGACAGGCTCCCCGAGATCCTCCACACCGCAGCACCACAAGACTGATGACGTGAGCAACCTGAAGCTGATGCCCAAGGGCCTGTCCGCCAGCCTGCCGGATCTGGACTCGGAGTCATGGATCGAGGTCAAGAAGAGGCCGAGGCCTTCACCCGCCCGACCCAAGGTAGGAAGAGCAGATTTTAAAGGAGGAGTGCACTTCAGAATCAACATTTCCTGATCATTTCCTCTCCTCCCGCACGTCATCCAAGATGTTCATGTCTTGCTTTCTGCAGTGGAAAAGAAATGAAGGTTTTTGAGGAACACACTCCAGGGTTTCTCCATATAGAAACATATGTTTCTTCTCCTTTCACCCTGATTGCGTAATGTGTGTCGCATCACAGCTCGAGCAAGACAAGCATTAGTGGTTTAAGTATATAAATGTGTATTGTGTTATAAATGTCCGCTGGTTTGTCTAGATCAGACTCTTATTCCTCGGCTGGATCGTGTCGAGACTTTGAAGCTGCACTGAAACTCACATCTGGACCTTCGACCCGTTGGACCCCATTGAAGACACTATATGGAGAAACCCTGGAGTGTGTTCCTCAAAAACCTTCATTTCTTTCCCACTGAAGAAAGACAGACATGAACATCTTGGATGGCGTGCGGGAGAGTAGATGATCAGGAGACTTTTCCTCTGAAGTGAACTACTCCTTTAAGAATCGAGTCTGATTCCTGGTTCTGGAATCGATTCCTCACTTGTTCGCGATTCTTTTTTTGATTGGAAAATTATTTATGAGATATGGGATGAGTGAGATTGGCCTGTTTTGTTATTGCCGGAGTATCTGAAGCTCGTGTACAGCCTCCGCCCTCTTCTGAACAAATTTGACAAATGATCTGTGGGGTATTTTGAGCTGAAATTTCACAGACACATTCTGGGGACACCATAGTTACATTACATCCTGTGAAAGGGGCACAACTGTTGGAATCAACACTTCTGGCCGTCCTAAACAGGCCTGGGTCATTTGTCCCACCACAATCAAAAGGAGAAATGAGAAATTTGATTACTTTTCAGCAACAACTCTTCCGTATGTTGAGTTGATGCAAAACCATGACATAACATAGATGCAGTTGAGTTTAATAGAGGGAATGAATTGCCGTCAGTTTCCCGCGGGAACACACTCCCTCAGCCGGACTGAGCGGCAGAAGAGCGGCAGAGTGACTGGATTGCACAGGGGAAACTGAGAAAACGCCAGTACAGGGTTCCCGCGGATCCTTAAAAAGTCTTAAAGTCTTAAATTAGATTTTTAAAATATAAGGCCATAAAAAGTCTTAAAGTCTTATTTTTACTTATGAAAGGTCTTAAATTTTAGATGACACTTCGACATAGCTAAGCGTCTTCCAAATTAAAACTGTCTAATTAGCGTAGTATTATTTTTTATTATTCTATCTTTGTGGATTTGCTTGTTCACGTGACAATTCGCATCACATTCGCAGCAGAATAACGTCTGTCTCCTGCACGCGAGAGAGGAGAGAAGAAGAAAGTTGGCAATGTCAGTTCAGTCGTAAGTTCATTCTTTATGTCCTTAGGGGTGTGCGATGTGTATTGTCTATAATGATATTGTAATCATTGTTTTAACGATGTATGAGGCACTGTGAGCTGACATCGCATTTGTCTCTCGTGCTTTCACTGCGTGATGTGTCAGTGCAGTTGTACGCCTATGTCCCCAAATTAGTTTTTGTCTTATGTATATCATATTCTGTTCTTATATTAGAATATCACATCAGTAAGAGTGCCGTTTTCCCGTGCACAAGTGTGATATATTTATGTTATACAATAGTTAAATTAAAAATAAATTAACATGAGTTACTTTTTAGACACCATATTGTCAATATTGTTTGTTTTCCCTTTACTTCGCCGACTAGAATTTCAAAATGAAACCGTAGCAGAGTCTCAATGCAACAGACAGCGATGATTTCTTGACTGAAATCCACGTTTTGAACGAGTTATTTTAACGATTCAATGAACAATCACTTGTTTCTTTCCCGAATGAATCAGCCGTTTGAACAAATCGGTTGAATGAATGAATCCCTCAACTCCATATAGACAGTATGCTCAACTCGCTTACGGTATTAGGACAGTGACTTGCTGCCGCATACTGGCGGTTTCAGTTTCATATTTAAAGTACCCTTTAATTAAAACGTTAAAATTAGAAATCATTTCATATTTAAATATTGAATATTGATTTAAAAAAAACTCTCATAGCTTTATTTATGCAATTGTAAATGGAGTGTAAATATTAATGCCACTTCTGATGCCGCTTCTGTGTGACCTCTGCACTGCAAAGATGGATTTTGATTGAATGATTTAATTTGACTGGTAACGGTGGTACTGTATAATTATTGTGTAATTAAGTATTATTGTATTAAGTATAATTACTGTACAATTTAATTTGAATAATTTGAATGTTAGTAGGCTATTTGACATAAAAGGTGATGCATAACTCTAAATAAGTTTAGAAAAAATGTCCACATATAGGTGAAAATGTCTCTGGAAATCAATTTAAGGTGGCAAATATTGCACATTAATTAATCATTTCTGTCACTACTGTGAACTGACCACTGCATAGAATATGAAAAATATGAATATCTTCGTGAGTCTGCTGTCAACAACAGGCCTAAACCAGCCAATGCACCAGCACAAAAACACAATCAGTAAAATATCATCTAATTATTATCAACAAAACGTTTAAAATATCGAGATATATTTTTGTCAATATTGCACACCCCTAATGTACGGTATTAATTTTGATTTCTTCAGGTCTTAAAAAGGTCTTAAAAAGCCTTAAATTTGACTTTAAAAAGTGTGCAGATACCCTGCAGTAAAACAAACGATTATCAGTTTAAACTAAAGCTTGGACTCGATATAGTGTTCCTTACAACTTACCAGAGATCCAGTGATCGTGGAGATCGACATGCAGCAGGAATCGTGTTTCCTCACATTTATATGAGCCTGATTTCCACGACGAGGAAATACATAAAGCAAATTAGCCTGTGAACGCTTTATATAAAATACAATATAGGTTTAAATCCATGTGATCACTTATATCAGTGTTATATATATATATATATATATATATATATATATATCATATCGTCCAGCCCTAAAACTTGTGTATTTTTTTGTCAGTGTTTATTTAAAAACATCCAATAATGCAGAATATACAATGGCAAGTATTTAAATGATGAGTTTTCAATACAATATATAAGGTATGATTTTACCCTCTGCCTGGATCCAGTTGTTTCTGTGACTCACAGCGATCCGTTTGCTTCTGTTCTGTAGCTTTCGTCAGTCTGTAAAAATATACCTCAGATTTCTTGTCAAATCTAGTTGTTCAGTCAATCTCAAACTCTCTCCTGTATTAGATGAGTTTTGTGTTTTTCGCAGCATTCACGCTGAAAACAAACGCTGCCGCTCAGTGTGTGTGGCCGCAGTCCCTCCGGCCGACAGGGGCGTCACACACACACACACCCTCTCGTGCTCTGTGTCGGTGCCTGCAGCATCATAACCCTCTGGCGATGTTGGGCTGTTTTGCAGAAAGCGGATGCGGTGCGTTCGCCCGCTCAGACCGGCCCGGCGTCAGGCGAGGAGCCGGACGAGCCCGAGGAGCTGGACTTCATGTTCGACGAGGAGATGGAGCAGATCGACGGCCGGCGCAACAATTTCACCGAATGGTCGGACGAGGATTCGGACTGTGAAATCGATGATCGAGACGTCAACAAGATCCTGATCGTGACTCAGACGCCGCCGTACCTGCGCAAGCACCCGGGAGGAGACCGCACGGGGAACCACACCTCGAGGTCCAAGCTGAGCAGCGAGCTCGTGAAGGTCATCAACGACGGCCTGTACTACTACGAGCAGGACCTCTGGGACGACACGTACGAGCCGGAGTACGCCATGATCAAGGTGAGCCGCTTATCCCCGTCACTCTTGCATGTGAGGGAGAAATGCACAAGAGCCTTTCAAAACGTTTCGCTTCATTTGACTTTGGTTTTATTTTGTGTTTTGGCATGTTTGAGCATTAACAAATCTTCAAAATCAGTAATAGAGAGAAAGCAGGATGACATCCTACTATAGTGCACTTAAACTCGTCAGAAAAGGAGAGTTTCGCTGGTCTTTTCTCCTCTATTGTGTCATATATTCCTTCAGTGTTTTCATTCAAAACATTGAAATATCTTAGTCAATAAATTGTATCACTTAACTCATCTTTGATCACTAAAATAACATAGTTAAACGTTTTTTCCTTGAAAAATGTCTTCATGCTTTAAAATGTCTTGAATGTAACTCGACACCTTTGCCTCATTTAGTATGCACGGTTCTGGAAAAGAAAGCAAACATGAGGCGGTCAAAACGCAGTGGAGTGCATCGATATTGACTACCAGCTATACAGCGTGCTAACCTCCAAAACCCAGCTGGATTCTAACAATCACTCAGCTCATACCTGTCAGCACTCCCGTTTCTCCCGGGTTTATAATCGTTAATCGATCGATAAGGTTGATCAACTAATGATTAATGAATTAATCGATAATTTGCATCCCTAGTCATGTGACGTGTGCACTGCGAGCGGGGACAGCTGATCTGAGGTGGTGTGTGTTGTTCATTGTGCCGGCTGTCATGAGATGAGTTTAATTCTGTCAGGTTCTGGGTGTGTGTCCATTCTCGTGTGCTGCTTTTCTTCTCGTGTGTGTGTGAGAGTGTGTGCTGTAGCGCAGTGTTTCTGGACCTGGCCGGACAGAATGGTCCTCCACCAGAGTGTTTGTTGTGGTCTTTTGTGCTGTGCTCTTTGTGCCGCTCACGTGCGAGTCCTGTAAGGCCAGCAGAGCCGCTAGAAAAGCCAGATAGCGTTAGCGTGTTCAGTTTGCTGCTGTTTGACTAGCAGCTCGGGGGTTCATGGCTCTCTTCGGCGCACAGGTACGAGCGAGATGTTGTGTATTATCATGTGTTGCTGGTGTCAGTAAGTAGCATTAATGTTTAGCTTGTTTCGTTGTCCCGCTGGAGTATATGGAGTGAGGATGACTGTGTGTGTGTTCTGGTTTTTGTGTTGCAATGGCATGTTGTTGTAACTCTTGTATGTTTCCGCAACAGCAAGAAGTGGAGAACTTCAAGAAGGTGCACCTGATCAGCAGAGAGGAGTTCGAGTGCCTGACCCCTGAGCCGCCCATCGACCCCAACCAGGAGGTTCCCCCGGGCCCGCCCCGACCCCAGCAGAGTGAGTTCACCCCCCCCCCGCCACTCCTCCTGGTTAAAGAGATTAATAAGTGTTCATTCATTTACATCCCAACGTTTCTAACAGTTACGTCTCTTACATGAACTGTAAACACATTCAAATAAATTTATGGGCAGTCTAACCGGTTGTAAATTGACACACTACATTATAAACTTAACATCCGCATCGAACAATATGTGCATACTAGAGATGCTCCAATGTGAACATTTTGGCCTATTATGATAATCGATAATTATTTATATTTGGAAGCCGACAACCGAAATATTGGCCGATAAATCTAAATTTGCTGGGCGACGATTAATCACATCCAAAATAAAAGATTGTTTACACAATATATGTATGTGTCTAAATACACATGCATTTATATATTTAAGAAAAATGTGCTATTTATATATATATATATATATATATATATATATATATATATATATATTAGGGCTGTCAGTTAAACGCGTTATTAACGGCGTTAACGCAAACCCATTTTAACGGCGTTAATTTTTTTATCGTGCGATTAACGGTCTTTTTGGCCTAGCAAACTTTGTAGTTTTTTTTCCACATGCTTTTGCAACAGGACGCGGCATGCGCGGCGCTGCGCTATGAAACCCATTCATTTCAATGGTTTGCGCCGCACGAGGACGTTTTGAAAGCGCAAGCGGATCTAGCTAGACCGGAAACAAAACAACAGGCACGCCGCACACAGTTGTTTGGGCTTGCGAGCCGGATGCGCGAGCGCGAATCTCTCTGCTCGCGCGCGGAATATAATGTGCCGAGCACGAATCTCTCTGCTCGCGCGCGGAATATAATGTGCCGAGCACGAATCTCTCTGCTCGAGTCGCGCGCTCTCAGATACACGCTGCTCTTGTAAGAATTTTCTCTGGGCTCGCTCAGAGAATATGTACCTGCACTTAAAACGTGTTCAGTGCAATCGCGAATCTCTCCTCTTCACCAGCTAACAATTTTAGGTTATAAGAACGTTTTCATAACGTTCCCATTAAGTTTTAAAAACGTTATTTCTGAATGTTATAGGAACGTTCAAAACGTCCAGTTTTGAGTGGATGGCGAGCGCGAGACGCCGAAATGGATGCCAATAAGATTCTGAATGGAAAGTTTACTTTTAAAAAGTTGCCAAATGGTTCCATTGACCAGACCAAAGATCTGTGTGTTTTGTCGTTGTGAACTGATCATCATCGCAGCGCGTCCAGTCTGAAATACCACTTGATGATGGCCAAGCAAGCACACACACACACAGCTGATGCGAATTCTCCGCCCCCTCGTCAATATCAGGACCTAGCCAGTATTTCTTTCACCCTTTTATTGATGGACAGTTACATTGTGTGAGAGATGATTTGCTCCAAGTGTGAATGTTTTAGTGTGAAATTGTGCAAATGTTTTTTATTGAAAACAATATTGGCATACTGTTCAAAGCAAGCCGATCCACTTTTCCATGTTGATAAGAGCATTAAAATGAGAAAAAATAATGGGACAAAAAGAAATCAAGAGACATTTAGAATAGATAAAAATGTGCGATTAAATGCGATTAATCGCGAGTTAACTCTGACATTAATGCGATTAATCGCGATTAAATATTTTAATCGTTTGACAGCACTAATATATATATATATATATATATATATATATAAGTTTGTTTAAATAATGTGTTTATAGTAGGCATGTGCCGGTATCAAATTTTCGTGCTGCGATTAATTGAATGAGCTTTTATCACGGTATACGGTATTATCACGATATTTTAATTGCTCAAGAGAAACAGATGGATTGTGGGTATCTAAAAAAACAACAACTTGCATCACAATGTATAATTGTGATTTTCAAAACATGGTAACTAAACAGAATTTTATTAAGTTTAGTGACAATGTTACAATGTTTACATGGTACAATGACTGGTAGGTTACTGTTTGTATTCAAATAAATTCTTGGATTTGATTTTAATCTTAATTCAATATTGACTCATTTGGATAAATATTAGGTAGGCTACAGTCTGCATGTTAATTTTTCTCAAGAAAAAAATATATCTCACATAATGCTTTAAACATACAGAGAGAAATTAAATATAATGCGGTTTTCATTATAATAACAATTATATAATGACAAGTAAACATATAATAAATAAATATGTAATATAGTGCACATATTTAGCAAAATTGTGTCATTGTAGCAAAAAAAGTCTAAGCGTTGTGAAATCCGGCTCGCGTACCCCCAAGTGAAAAAATGAGTGCTGGGCAAGTTAACGCGTTATCGCGTTAATGCATTTATTAATTAATGCCGACAATTTTTTTATCGCGCGTTAACGCAGTTTTTTTTTATTATTATTATTTTGAAAGTCCGTTGCTCACTGGCTCTGAATACACATAGGCCTACAGTCAAACCATGATCACAGGAGGGGTGGGATGTTGGTCGGCCAGCAAATAACCCTCCCAAACCAGCAGTGGAGGGGCTTTGGCAGGTTCTCTCAGGTGAACAGAAAGGGAGACAGCGCTCCGCGAGTGAATGACAGGCGCTCTATGGATAGTAACCATGGCATTGGCTTCTGTGCGCTACGCAGCTGTAGTCTTTTTAACTTAAAATTATACATAACTTTACCTGATAGGCCTGCGTTTAGTTTAGCGGGGATGCTCTGCCATGTGAATTCCCTCCTGTTGATGTCCTGATAACTATTTAAATATTGGAAACTCACAAACAGCGAGCCGAGGATCAGTCTCTCTTCCAATGATTTGTGCTGCGCGTCGTGTACAAAAAGTTAGACAATTCAACTTCGGCAACGCGCGGGCGCGTGCGTGAGGCGAGCATGACCGCAACATTTCACAGGAACGCACCCGCTTGTCGCTGCACCTGTGCTCGACCACTTCACTTATACTTCTGCGTCGGACCAACGCCGGAGCCTCTACGCTATAGACTACGCGTTGGTTTTCATTATATATCTGCGTCGTTGACGCGCAATTACACATGCAGAGGGAGTGTGAAACCCGGGGAGCGGTTCTAGCAATCACAGCGCTTGCGGTACGCGTAGAATTGACGTTACATTTTTGGAGAGATGCACGTCAGGGTACGCGCGCTACACAGCTACGGCGTGAGTTCGACGCAGAAGTATACATTGGGCTTTACCTCTGTTTAATGTAATCTTACGTGGGAAACCATGGCATGCCATGACCAAACCTAAGCTCCTATCAGAGAAGTAACGTTGGTCGACTTATATCTGTAGTGATCATGACCCTTTTAGACTGTTTCTGCTGCTCCCTGATACAAGATACCTGTTCAGAAAAAAAAGAAAACTGGACTCGTTTTAACAAGCTAGCTAAAAAGTAATGCCCTGGCAGTGGCAAATAGCTTTGTTTAAATATTTGATTTGATTACATTAATGTTTAAGTTGAGATTTACAAGAAATATTTTATTGCTACTGTGTAAAGGGAATACTGCTGGTATAAAAGCACCTTATTTGTTTAAAGTTTTTGCAAACCACATGTTATTGCACTTTTGTAGCAGTACATTTAAATCAAAAGTGCGCAATACAGTACTTTAGAATTCATTATTCAATTTTTGCGCGTAACAATGCGATTAATCGCAAGAAAATCATGCGATTAATCACGATTAAATTTTTTAATCGTTGCCCAGCACTAGATAAAATAAAACAAAATTCTGTATCAAAATGTATAGGCAAGACAAGTAGTTTGTTTAGGCTGGGTTGTATGGAATTATAAACCTGCGCACATATTTTCAAAAGCACATAACTATAGAATCAATTCTGAATGAGCATGTGAACGCCGTCAGCGTTAATCACAGGTTCAGTTTAAAGTCTGTTTAGAGAGAACGGCGTCATCTTAGCGGCCCCTAATTTAATAACAAATGATCATTTCAATGGAGGTGAATCAATCAAAACTAACTTAAGCTGGAAATAACATTATTAAAGAACCGCTATAAAGCCAAAACAATCTCTGTTACCTTAAATTATATGTTTATCTCTGTAAAGCTGCTTTGGAACAATCCATTGTTAAAAGCGCTATATAAATGAAGATGACTTGACTTGAAAATACTCCTCGCTATTTTTTCTAGTCAACTAATGTGCTGGTCATTAAATGGCTTTCCTGAGGTAAATGTAATGTTCTGTGACATAACTGTTCTCCTGCAGTTTTATTGACCTCTTTCCGAGTTTGAAAAACACTGATTGAGCGATATTATGTATGAGGCATGTACCTCTCGGTAAGTTGTACTGTATCTTTAAATAAAAAATAACTAGGGGTGTAACAATACCCTCATGTCACAATTCGATACATATCACGATACTGAACTCACGATATTATATTATTGCGATTCTCCAAGACGTATAATAAAAGGTTAACAATTTTTTTTTTTTTACTGTTGATTAAAATGGTACATTTGATATTACATTGTGGGTGTGGAAATTAATAGAAATGATGTAGGCCATTTTTTACTGGTAATATACGACATTTGGCATTATCACGACCCACAAATATTTCCCCATTTCATATATTATATTCAAAATTATATATATTAGTTTAATGTAGTACTGACACTGAAAATTTTAATTTTGGGTGAACTATACACGATACATAATGTTGCTTTTTTGTATTGCGATATATTGTTACACCCCTAAAAATAACAGCTGATCGGTTCACTTGAACTGAGGCGCAGCGATCTGTCACAATGGACAGAACCTAAGAGCGTGGGGTTTTTTGGGGGGGGGTTTTTCATATCAAAAGTGTCCTGCTCTGTCTAGTCTGTCGGTGTCAGTGTCCTCTTTGCTCCGCGATGTTTCTCTGTGTGAGAGCGTGTGAAAAGTGTCAATTAAAGCGCCTTTCAGACAGAACGAATGCGTGAGCTGAATGCGTGAGCTGAATGCGTGAGCTGAATGCGTGAGTTGAATGCGTGAGAGTTGGCAGCCCTGCGGGGGGTAAATCGTCGGCAGCGTTCCTCCTTCCGCCATGCTTCTACTCCATGTGATGATTGTTTACATTAGACTAGAGTGCGCTCTGCGCCGCGTGCACACAGTGCTTATACATGTGGGGATTGTTTACATCAGAGTGCGCACGTGTTTTGCGCAGCATATACGCAGTGTTTAAGCGGTTGATAGAAAATAAGCTAATGCATGTTCTAAAAGTCTAAATTCCCATCTATTATTTTTCACGGTATTTTGAAGTGGCCGCGATAACAATATCGTGCATATTCATTACCGACCGCGATTTATCGCATTACCGAATACCGGCACATGTCTCATTTATAATTATTTTGTGTGTGTGTATATATATATATATATATATATATATATATATATATATATATATATATATATATATATATATATATATATACACACACACAAAATAATTATAAACGCATATATTATTTAAACTTTTATTTTGGATGTGATTATTCACAATTAATTGTTGCCCAGCACTAATTTTTATTTCAAAAGCCACGTCCCAAACACACAATTATAATGATGATCATGATAATGTTATGTAGCCGATACGACAGCCTGGCGCTGCACATGTTGCACTGAACTGTATTTTCCTTTTTTGAAGTGATTTCAAGCAATTTAAAGCCGTCACAACAGTTCACAGCTGAAGGAAAAAATCCATTATTTTATTTATTATATTGAAAATGACTATATATTGGGCGATACCGATATGGTGCCAGATATACCGTGCATGCTTTGTACATATGTATATTAATAACATTTATTTTAACAGTTTAACAGCCTACTCGTGTTTTACAACATTAGCCTCCTGATATAACATCTCACAGGTCTTCAACAGTGAAAACCGTAACGGATCTGGACTCGCATCACTTCGGCTCTGAAGAGTTTGTAATGGCCAACAGACCATATGAATCGTCTTTATTAATTATTTATTGATCATGTCTTATCCTGTCATCGTCCTCCTGCTCGCTTCAGTCGCTGGTCTGAGGTAGAGAACGCTCGATGGCTTCGGCTGCTCCAAGCCTGTGTTAAGAGTCTCTACAGCATGAACAAACTCGTAGCTTTAATAAGGGAAATCTCACAGATCTCACAACAGTCGCTTCGAGCCTGAAACCTTACGCAAGTTCATTTATTTGTTTGATGGTTTTGCAAGCAGAATACGACGGTCTCTAGCACACAATGCCATCGCACATACGCAGGGAATAACTCCGCTGTGGACCAGTTCTGACTGTAGACGAGAGAAGTGGGATGCATCAGAAAATCATATTTTTGTTCTTGTGATGTTTCACTTTTTTTCTCTTTTTTTTGCATGTTCAACTCATTCTTAATACAATACAAAAGCATCTTGTATGACTTGACTGTCTGTTTTAACCCCGAGTGTTGTCTCCTGTAGTCCCCACGGAGGCCTTGGCCAACAAGCTGTTCGGCGCCCCAGAACCGTCGGCTATCGCTCGCTCTCTCCCGACGACAGTGCCTGACTCGCCCAACTACCGCAGTGCCCGAACGCCCCGGACCCCCCGCACCCCCCGCCTGAAGGACCCCACGCAGACGCCACGCTTCTACCCCGTGGTGAAGGACGGCCGGCCACTGGATGCCAAGGTGCGTATGAGCTCCGGTCCTGCTTAGAGGAGTTCACTTCTGAATTACCACTTCCTGATCATCTACTCTCCTCCCGCACGTCATCAAGATGTTCATGTCTGTCTTTCTTCAGTGGGAAAGAAATGAAGGTTTTTGAGGAACACACTCCAGGGTTTCTCCATATAGTGTCTTCAATGGGGTCCAACGGGTCGAAGGTCCAGATGTGAGTTTCAGTGCAGCTTCAAAGTCTCGACACGATCCAGCCGAGGAATAAGAGTCTGATCTAGACAAACCAGCCGACATTTATAACACAATACACATTTATATACTTAAACCACTAATGCTCGTCTTGCTCTAGCTGTGATGCGACACACATTACGCAATCAGGGTGAAAGGTCAAGCGCGTTCCAGTTTATAAATGTAGAGTAGAACGAAAAACTCTTCAAAATCATCCGACATCGTCGTTTGAACTTTTATTCATTTATTTTGTTGTAAATAGTGTTTGACTTGAGTCTTTGCACGTTGGCTTTGTAAACACTGGGTCGGTTAAATAATAATTAATTCGTTACACTGGGACCTCAAAGCGCTTCACATAGAGGGGGGAATCTCCTCAACCACCACCAGTGTGCAGCTCCACCTGGATGATGCGACGGCCGCCATAGTGCACCAGAACGCCCACCACACACCAGCTTACTGGTGGAGAGGAGACAGGAGAGAGGTTCTTACGCCTACGTCGTAAATTACGCAATTGCGTAATGTGTCGCATCACAGCTCGTGCAAGACCAGCATTAGTGGTTAAAAGTATATAATAGGGCTGTTTTCGACTAAGGACTTTCATAGTCGAATCTGATTCGTTAGATTTTGCCAGTCGACTGATAGTCGAACCTTTTTTCTTAGATAGCAGCTATACGTTCGGTTGAACAACTGTTCGTCTGTTATAGGACAACTCGCTCTTAAAATGAACAGCAAGACAACTAGAAGTGAATGTGCTGTCCATTAAATTTAATCCTTAACAAAAAAAAAAAAACACGTTGCAATGAACGTGCTTTGTTTTAAATAAATCACTCACAGTAAACAAAACCTTAACAAAAAAACTTTGCAATGAACTTTGCAATTTAGACGCGCAAACTGGTTGCCGGTGCGGTGAGACGTCCATGCTAGAGCAGATTCGGCTTGAAGCCGTTCATCCTCGGATGCGGCGTCGCGCGCTGTTACAAAGAAAGCCGTGCACACAGCCAAGCGAAATGGGGTCTTGCCGGTCTTGCGCACCCAATGCGTCAATTTTTGCCGTGCGCACCTTCGCTCTCGTGCGGACGCGTCTGGTATAAACAAGGCTTTACTCCGTGTCAGCGCGCGCTCTGATCGGTAAAGGTACAGACCTCTCCCGAATCATCTCCAGCACTCAGCCTCCGAACCACCACTAACTCCGCCTCCGTTTCCCTCGTAAGCTGATATTAGTATTTAAACATTCTCTATGATAAAAAATTATTAAAAAAAATTGTAAAAAATACTTTAATAGCACGGTTTTGGCGGTTATAGAGTTCTAATGACGGTGTTTAACTATAACCGTCGGTCTCGCGGTTTTATAATAACCGTCACACCCCTATTGGTTACATAACACTTCCCTACTATTCGACTATGAATCAGACAGTCGAATCAGACCTCTCCGAATCGAATCGTCGAATCCTCGACTATTAGAAGTCAGCCCTAGTATATAAATGTGTATTGTGTTATAAATGTCGGCTGGTTTGTCTAGATCAGACTCTTATTCCTCGGCTGGATCGTGTCGAGACTTTGAAGCTGCACTGAAACTCACATCTGGACCTTCGACCCGTTGGACCCCATTGAAGACACTATATGGAGAAACCCTGGAGTGTGTTCCTCAAAAACCTTCATTTCTTTTCCACTGAAGAGAGAAAGACATGAACATCTTGATGACGTGCGGGAGGAGAGTAGATGATCAGGAGATTGTAACGCTGAATGCCTGAGTCTCACTCCCGCTTCTGTCCTCTTCCAGACCCCTCGCAAGAGGAAGACGCGACACAGCTCCAACCCGCCCATGGAGTGTCATGTGGGCTGGGTGATGGACTCGCGAGAGCACCGCTCGCGCACCGCCTCCGTCAGGTGAGTGTGTGTGTGTGTTTCAGAGATCTCCTGTTGTCTTCTATTGAATGTTCTGATCCCATGTGACCTGTAATGCTCCTGAATCATACACACACACTGAGAACTGAGCGACTGAGTCTAGTTTCTCACGAGGGTTTTCCTCCATTCTGTCACTCATGGAGTTTTGGTTTCTGTCACCTTTTGCTTGATTATTTGGGGACATTTAATTTGATATTCAACAATATTATTGATCTCCTGCATTGACAGCATTATATGAGAACTGAACTGAGCTGGACGATGACATCGGTTTACTCCAGAGCGGCTGTATATATAAATGGACTAACCTTTTTACAACAAAAATGAACCATCACTGAACTTGCTTAAGCTGGACTTACTTAACTCTGTTGCCTCATCTTCCTGTTATGTCAGTAAAGCTGCTGTGAAGCGCTCTGTGTTGTAAAGCGCTGTGTGTAAAGCTGGCTCTTCTTCTCTGCAGCTCGACCGCGAGCCCGTCGGAAGGCACCGCAGCGATGGGGAACTACGGCTGCACGCCTCAGTCTCTCCCCAAGTTCCAGCACCCGTCGCACGAGCTCCTGAAGGAGAACGGCTTCACACAGCACGTCTACCACAAGTACCGGCGGCGCTGCCTCAACGGTGGGTCACGCAGGGTCATCACACTTCAGTAGTGTCCGCTATTCCCTTGACATTGTAATTGCGAGTATTAATTAAGATTATTACAATTTACTTTAGATGATGTTTTGAATAGCTTTATACCAGTGGTTCTCAACTCGTTTGGCCATGGGTCCCACACTTCCCCTGGTCATCAAGCCCTGACCCACTTTATTAGGCATATATACAGTACTCAACATTTGAAGCGGATCAGAAGAGTTCTTCAAAGTTGTCATGAGACGAGAACGGGTATTGTTCAAAATTCATGTATAACTTTGATGAAAGGTTTTGATCCACTTCAAATGTTGGCTAATGTATTTATATATTGGCCTGTTATAATAAATTTGTTTACACAAAAATTGACACACACTAGTACTGTTCCTCTTTTCTTAACATACACATAAACTGTAAGAATGACTAATACTGATAAATAAACAGTAGGCCTATGAGGTTAAGCTCTTAAAAAGCAGTCCCAAACTAGTGTTTAATACAATGTTAGTATGAGCAACTTCAGTCATTTAAAAATATACAAAATAACCCAAAGTGAAAATAAAGTGGGGTTTTTAGGTTATGGAAACAACAGTTACCATGGTGATACACAATACTAGCAAGAACTGAGATGAATAATGAACATCAGACCTGCATGCTAATCCTCCTCCGTGAACACAGTATCAAGATTTATTGGTATTTTACTTTTATTTTGTGACTTACTAATATACAATGTAATGACGTTTCATGCTCGTCGTTTCTTTTGCGCTGTATATTTCGTGAAGCGATCCACTGCTCAATTGAAGAGTGTGCGCTACTAGCGCAGTATAACGCCTGACAGGACAGCAGAGTCAGTTTTTCTGAGGTGAGACTTTATTTCACATCAGCGGTAGTTCCTATTTGGCTGGTTCTCTGAAGTAATCATGATTTGCCTCACAACGCAACATGCTCTAAACACACATCTTGAGCTCGCAGTATAATGTAAGTGGACTTTTTGTGTAATCGCGGCTTTGAGCGATTACATAATCATGGCATCCGTAATCGCGATTATAAATTGGATTAATTGCAGTGTTTCTAATGTGATCTGTCGTCCTCGTCCTGCAGAGCGCAAGCGTCTGGGCATCGGCCAGTCTCAGGAGATGAACACGCTGTTCCGCTTCTGGTCCTTCTTCTTGCGGGATCACTTCAACAGGAAGATGTACGAGGAATTCAGACAGCTGGTGGTGGAGGATGGGAAGGAAGGATACAGGTATGAAAATAATGCTTGATGCTGTTTACCTGAACAGGAGTTTCTGCTCGAGAGCGGGGTGTAACGTCATTCCAGTGTCATCAGTGATTAAATGTTGGCATTTGGAGAGAATTACAGGCAGAATTACCTGTTTTTTAAAGGCAAACTCAAAGATCATGTGGCATTTCAATTCTCAGCTAAATCAACATCTGTGTTTTAGGCCGGTCACAGTTAAGGCATGCGATTTATGCAATTATTTAACGCAAATAAAAAACTGAAGCATGCAAAATTGCATCATTAACGTAATTTACACCGCGGAGTTAGACAATCTACTGAAGTCTGAAATTATAGTTTGAATCATCGGGATAATCCCGCAGCAAATTCCTTCCTCTCGACGCAGTCTCAGGATTGGATGGACCCAATATTTCCTACGTATTTTTAGGATGACGAACACAAGCTCATATGAAAATTTCTGACTCGGTGTGCAAGAACCCTTTAACCCGATTTCGCTTCTCTGTCTGCGATCAGATCATTTGAAGCCGCTAAACTCCAGGAAAGTTTTCAGTTTAATTATCTAGTAAGTGAATTAATTCAAACAATCAATCCATGATAGCGCTAAAATTAAGGAAACCAGGCTGATTACATCAGAGGTGGCAGAGAAAATAGACTTCAGTGAATTATTCATGTCATTCATATAATAATTGATTCTTCATACCAGTGTCTGTTTAGCTTTAAAACACGAGGTCTGTGATATTCTGTGATTGTCTCTGAAGAGCGCGAGCCCTTACGCATCGCGCTGAGAAATACAGACTGAGCGGAACCGATCAGATGATGCGCACACTGCGTTTCTCGGCTGGATAAAGCACACAGCGTCTCGCTAGTAAAGTCTGAGGGATGTGGATTGCAATCAAAGGTAAAGAAGATTGCGGTGACGTACAGGAGTCGTATAGTAGCACGAGTGAGTCGTTATATTAATGTGCAAAACAGTGTGTGTGCTCTTGACACTGATCGCACATTGTATTTATAAACGGACACATTTCAGTATCTTCACGTTATTTCCACACGCATTCAGGATAATGTTTGGATTCGTCATGTTTCTGCGTTTAGTAATTCTGAATGGATCCGTGTACTGTAGTGTATGCAGTCGGATCAAGGCCATGTGGACCTGGGGTGTGTTTCCCCAGAGCATCGCTAGCCAACTATGGTCACAAGTAGAGATGCACTGATTACAATTTTCTAGGCCGATTCTGATTTTTCCTTGAGTTTGACCTGCCGATACCGATTTTAGCCGATTCCGATTTCATTTTTTCAAACCACTTCACAGCACACACAAATATTTACTTTCTATCTTCTCTTTAATAGAACATTTTGCATAGAACATTTTTTGAACAGATAATCGCTATAAAATAGAACTATATAAATGACTCCTAGTGTAGGAAATTCACACACATCTAAAGTGCAGTGTTATGGAAGAACCATTTCCTTTTCACATCCAATATCCAACTAAACAAATTTGATATATTTAGCAAACTAAACTTCTGTATGAAAACACGAAATGGCAATAAAATAATATATAAATAACAAATAAAAATTCAATAAATATAGCCCTGCAGTATAAAGATATTTCTCTCTCTCACACACACACACACACACACACACAGGCCTATTGCAATCACTTGTTGTATATCAATGGCAAGTTATATTTCTCAAGCAGTTCTTCTCTCATCTGACACATGTCCAGCCAAGCTAAACAGGACAAGTGGAGCATGTGCAGGGAAACAATTAAATAATAATAAAAACAAGTTTAAATGGGTAAATTTTCTATAAATATTTTTGAGTCTTCATTTTCTTTCTGACATAGCCTAGCCTACTTCAGTTCTTGTTAAAACACACCAGACATGCAAATTCTGTGCATTTTGGGCAGTTTTTGGATGAAATCATATTTATTTTGTCCATCAAAAGTGTGCTTTCACTTAAATTGAGCGCAGCAAAAATAGATTCGGCGCCGAAACCCGGGCTTCACTGTTGCTCCCGCGACGCTCCTGCTCGACGCTCACGCGCTGCTCCGGCTCCCGGTGTGAATGCACTCATTGATTAACATGCACGCCGAACAAAAAAAAAAAAAACGCGCTGCACCTTGTGGTGTGAGACGGCCGTAATTCACGAGGTTTCCTACATGTGCGCGTTCCGTGTGCACGTGTGATGCTGATGTTGCGCGATGTTAATCATGCGGCGCCCGAGTGCATTTGACCGGCATAAAATCGGATTATGTCAGACTGACCGGCCGGTCGCCGATCACGTGAAAACCGGCCGATTCCGGTCACCAGCCGATCAATCGGTGCATCTCTAATCACAAGTTCAGTCGTTATCATCAGTTCAACGAGTCTGTGTTTCCCGAAACCATCGTTCCAACGAACATTCGCAAACAGCATCTCAGAGTTGTGTGTGTGAGCGCCAGCATCTCAGAGTTGTGTGTGTGAGCGACAGCATCTCAGAGTTGTGTGTGTGAGCGCCAGCATCTCAGTTGTGTGTGTGAGCGACAGCATCTCAGAGTTGTGTGTGTGAGCGGCAGCATCTCAGAGTTGTGTGTGTGAGCGACAGCATCTCAGACTTGTGTGTGTGTGTGGGCGACAGCATCTCAGAGTTGTGTGTGTGAGCGCAAGCATCTCAGAGTTGTGTGTGTGAGCGACAGCGTCTCAGAGTTGTGTGTGTGAGCGCCAGCATCTCAGAGTTGTGTGTGTGAGCGACAGCATCTCAGAGTTGTGTGTGTGAGCGACAGCATCTCAGAGTTGTGTGTGTGAGCGACAGCATCTCAGACTTGTGTGTGTGTGGGCGACAGCATCTCAGAGTTGTGTGTGTGAGCGACAGCATCTCAGAGTTGTGTGTGTGAGCGACAGCATCTCAGAGTTGTGTGTGTGTGAGCGACAGCATCTCAGAGTTGTGTGTGTGAGCGCCAGCATCTCAGAGTTGTGTGTGTGAGCGACAGCATCTCAGAGTTGTGTGTGTGAGCGACAGCATCTCAGAGTTGTGTGTGTGAGCGGCAGCGTCTCAGAGTTGTGTGTGTGAGCGCCAGCATCTCAGAGTTGTGTGTGTGAGCGACAGCATCTCAGAGTTGTGTGTGTGAGCGACAGCATCTCAGAGTTGTGTGTGTGAGCGACAGCATCTCAGAGTTGTGTGTGTGAGCGACAGCATCTCAGAGTTGTGTGTGTGAGCGACAGCGTCTCAGAGTTGTGTGTGTGAGCGACAGCGTCTCAGAGTTGTGTGTGTGAGCGCCAGCATCTCAGAGTTGTGTGTGTGAGCGGCAGCATCTCAGAGTTGTGTGTGTGAGCGACAGCATCTCAGAGTTGTGTGTGTGAGCGGCAGCATCTCAGAGTTGTGTGTGTGAGCGACAGCGTCTCAGAGTTGTGTGTGTGAGCGACAGCGTCTCAGAGTTGTGTGTGTGAGCGGCAGCGTCTCAGAGTTGTGTGTGTGAGCGACAGCATCTCAGAGTTGTGTGTGTGAGCGACAGCATCTCAGAGTTGTGTGTGTGAGCGACAGCATCTCAGAGTTGTGTGTGTGAGCGACAGCATCTCAGAGTTGTGTGTGTGAGCGACAGCATCTCAGAGTTGTGTGTGTGAGCGGCAGCATCTCAGAGTTGTGTGTGTGAGCGACAGCATCTCAGAGTTGTGTGTGTGAGCGGCAGCATCTCAGAGTTGTGTGTGTGAGCGCCAGCATCTCAGAGTTGTGTGTGTGAGCGACAGCATCTCAGAGTTGTGTGTGTGAGCGACAGCATCTCAGAGTTGTGTGTGTGAGCGGCAGCATCTCAGAGTTGTGTGTGTGAGCGCCAGCATCTCAGAGTTGTGTGTGTGAGCGACAGCATCTCAGAGTTGTGTGTGTGAGCGCCAGCATCTCAGAGTTGTGTGTGTGAGCGGCAGCATCTCAGAGTTGTGTGTGTGGGCGACAGCATCTCAGAGTTGTGTGTGTGGGCGACAGCATCTCAGAGTTGTGTGTGTGGGCGACAGCATCTCAGAGTTGTGTGTGTGGGCGACAGCATCTCAGAGTTGTGTGTGTGGGCGACAGCATCTCAGAGTTGTGTGTGTGAGCGGCAGCATCTCAGAGTTGTGTGTGTGGGCGACAGCATCTCAGAGTTGTGTGTGTGAGCGACAGCATCTCAGAGTTGTGTGTGTGAGCGACAGCGTCTCAGAGTTGTGTGTGTGAGCGCCAGCATCTCAGAGTTGTGTGTGTGAGCGGCAGCGTCTCAGAGTTGTGTGTGTGAGCGCCAGCATCTCAGAGTTGTGTGTGTGAGCGACAGCATCTCAGACTTGTGTGTGTGAGCGACAGCATCTCAGACTTGTGTGTGTGTGAGCGACAGCATCTCAGAGTTGTGTGTGTGAGCGCAAGCATCTCAGAGTTGTGTGTGTGTGGGCGACAGCATCTCAGAGTTGTGTGTGTGAGCGACAGCATCTCAGAGTTGTGTGTGTGAGCGACAGCATCTCAGAGTTGTGTGTGTGTGAGCGCCAGCATCTCAGAGTTGTGTGTGTGAGCGACAGCATCTCAGAGTTGTGTGTGTGTGAGCGACAGCATCTCAGAGTTGTGTGTGTGAGCGGCAGCATCTCAGAGTTGTGTGTGTGTGAGCGACAGCATCTCAGAGTTGTGTGTGTGTGAGCGCCAGCATCTCAGAGTTGTGTGTGTGTGGGCGACAGCATCTCAGAGTTGTGTGTGTGAGCGACAGCATCTCAGAGTTGTGTGTGTGAGCGACAGCATCTCAGAGTTGTGTGTGTGTGAGCGCCAGCATCTCAGAGTTGTGTGTGTGAGCGACAGCATCTCAGAGTTGTGTGTGTGTGAGCGACAGCATCTCAGAGTTGTGTGTGTGAGCGGCAGCATCTCAGTTGTGTGTGTGAGCGACAGCATCTCAGAGTTGTGTGTGTGAGTGCCAGCATCTCAGAGTTGTGTGTGTGAGCGACAGCATCTCAGAGTTGTGTGTGTGTGAGCGACAGCATCTCAGAGTTGTGTGTGTGAGCGACAGCATCTCAGAGTTGTGTGTGTGAGCGACAGCATCTCAGAGTTGTGTGTGTGAGCGACAGCATCTCAGAGTTGTGTGTGTGAGCGACAGCATCTCAGAGTTGTGTGTGTGTGAGCGACAGCATCTCAGAGTTGTGTGTGTGTGAGCGACAGCATCTCAGAGTTGTGTGTGTGTGAGCGACAGCATCTCAGAGTTGTGTGTGTGAGCGACAGCATCTCAGAGTTGTGTGTGTGAGCGACAGCGTCTCAGAGTTGTGTGTGTGAGCGACAGCATCTCAGAGTTGTGTGTGTGTGAGCGACAGCATCTCAGAGTTGTGTGTGTGTGAGCGCCAGCATCTCAGAGTTGTGTGTGTGTGGGCGACAGCATCTCAGAGTTGTGTGTGTGTGAGCGACAGCATCTCAGAGTTGTGTGTTTGAGCGCCAGCATCTCAGAGTTGTGTGTGTGAGCGACAGCATCTCAGAGTTGTGTGTGTGAGCGCCAGCATCTCAGAGTTGTGTGTGTGAGCGCCAGCATCTCAGAGTTGTGTGTGTGAGCGCCAGCGTCTCAGAGTTGTGTGTGTGAGCGCCAGCATCTCAGAGTTGTGTGTGTGAGCGCCAGCATCTCAGAGTTGTGTGTGTGAGCGCCAGCATCTCAGAGTTGTGTGTGTGAGCGACAGCGTCTCAGAGTTGTGTGTGTGAGCGACAGCGTCTCAGAGTTGTGTGTGTGAGCGACAGCATCTCAGAGTTGTGTGTGTGAGCGACAGCATCTCAGAGTTGTGTGTGTGAGCGACAGCATCTCAGAGTTGTGTGTGTGAGCGCCAGCGTCTCAGAGTTGTGTGTGTGAGCGCCAGCATCTCAGAGTTGTGTGTGTGAGCGCCAGATCTCGAGCTGTGGTTAGAAGCAGAGTTTCTAGTGTTCATGACATGTGGACTCAATAAATCCTGATCTTGAGCAAAATAAGCAAGCTGACATTCAGTGCAACCTGTGTCTTTCATTTAGAACACATGCAAATGTCATTTACGTCTTTGAGTTTGTCCAGAGATGTAAAGTGTAGTTTGTGAAGAGTGCGCATGTGTGAACGAGCTCTAGTGTGTGAGAACGAGTCTATGAGTGAATCTGGAAATAAAGCGAAATAACTGAGAGAAATGAGAGATATTCCTCAGACGCCATGATCGTGATTTATAGCGAAACATCTCGCATTAATTCGATCTCTAACAGATTCATTAACAGTAGTTATTACTCCAACACCTGCGTGACATCATTAACCAGCGTGGTTGAACGACCAATTTGTGACAATAATGGTTTGGGGAAACAGTCGTGACGAGCTAGTGGATTCTTCAACGATGCCGTACTGTGATAGTGAAGCACGAGTTACAGCGCTGTACGGGAAACACACTCCTGTTCGGTATCACAACTTTACTTTTTTTGGAATCTCAAAGTGTCCTTTTTTGGAAAGACAAATTTACATTTTCTTTCTTTTCTTTGAAAAAGCTTGAAGAAATTAGTTTTGTGGGAATCACCCTTCAATCTGCTAGTTTACTGTGCTGGATATAGCAAATGACGACAAAATGAACGTCAAACAAGACAAATGATGCTTCATTTCTCAAGTATGCGATTAATCCAAATGTAAGATCCTTCTATTGACAAGCCCTACTGTTTACATGGAGCATATGATATGAAAAATAGATTTTTGTTTTTGTTATTAAAAGCTGATCATTGAACTTTTTCCGAATTCTGTGACGTCGGGATGTCGTTTGACTGCATTTCCAATGTGATCTTTAGTTTAAAGTGGGCAGTGATGTTCTGAGTTGACAGCGCTGTGTGGGTTTCTCAGGTACGGTCTGGAGTGTCTCTTCAGGTTTTATAGCTATGGCCTCGAGAGGAAGTTCAGGCCGGACATATTCAAAGATTTCCAAGAGGAGACCACTAAAGACTATGAAGCAGGTCAGTCTTTGCAAACAACAGATGCATTTGTGAAGTGTGTGTTTGTGTGTGGAGCTCTTGTTTATTTCCTCTTCATACGCCCTGACAGGCCAGCTGTATGGACTCGAGAAGTTTTGGGCTTTTCTTAAATACTCGAAAACAAAGAACATGGAGATCGACCCCAAGCTGCAGGTGCATTTAAGCAAGTTCAAGCGTCTAGAAGACTTCAGAGTGGACGTAAGTCTTGCATTTCTCGTCATTTCATTCAAGCATGGAAACAACATGGTTCATTTCATAATGCACATTGATTGCATTTTTCTAAATGAAAAAGTTTGTTTTTGTATTTTTATCATGTTAGAAGTCACTTTGTCAAACTTTTTTCCTTCTTGGTTGACGTCACATGTGTCCTGTTTACAGCTGCTGTTTTAATCCGTCTCTTTTGGCCACTCTAAACCACGTCTGTCCTGATTTCTTCAGGGGAGGGTCTATGGGGCTGTTCACTTTCATGCGTTTTATCAAAACGATTCATTTACACCTGGTCACATAAATGTGTTTTTGCAAAACGGATATAA